>JABTTQ020003351.1:0-573161 GCA_016081115.2 Rehmannia glutinosa | reverse complement strand
CAGTTACGGACGTTTTCAATTTCTGTGGCAATTTATTTTCCTACTTTCTGTTCTCTTCACATGATTACCGCATTTATCATTCACACTAGTCTTCTATTCCATTTGTTCATGGAATTTGTTATTTTTCTTTTTGAAGGAAGAAGTGCTAAGAATTAGAAACCGCAACACTTCCTACCCATTCATGGAGAACTCTTAGAGCCCTGAAAGAGCACGAGTTGCTGGGAAAGTCACAACTGGCATTCATCATACTGCGGTAAGTAATTTTTTTCAGTTTCAAATGTTTTCTTATCCTTTTTTATTGCCTCACACTTTTGCAAGTGGAACTTTCTTGACTCTTTCTTTTTTTAAAAAACATTTGAAGTTTCTTTAATTTGATTGTACATGCTTACAATTATAATGATAATTTGTTACTTAGAAGGCCTCAATATATCGCTGTATACAATATGACGCTGTTGTCTGATTGAGACATACTAATCTCTAGGATTTCGCTTCATAAAACTGTGATTTATCTTGCTCTTTCTTTTTCATTTCTCTGTTTTTTTTTTTTCCTTTTGTAACTAAGTCTAATTTCAAAAATTAATCATTTCAATATACAAGGGACGAGAAGACAGAGCTGAAAGGGCCAGTTCTTGGGCTCGAAAGTTTGCACTATAGTATTGCTTTAATGTGCCACTTCTTTCTGTACTCATGTGAACCCTTGGTCCATGAGAGAATAAGAAAAAATGAGAGGAAGTGTGTCCTCTTTGCCTCACGAAAGGCTTTAATATCAAAGTTTTAAAATCATTTTATTACATCTTGTGGCATGCAAAATTGCAATATTTTACTTGCTTCGCCTTTCAGGTCATAAAAAACGGAGATGCTAGGTGTCTCACATATGATGAACAGAAGAGTGCTATCAAATGGCTTCATTTCCTCGGTAAAGAGAATTTACAGGTTACTGTTAAACCTCTCCTTGTAGTGTTGTTTAACAAAAAGAATTTTTGCTGATTAAGCTTGAACACTGCAGTTGATGTACAATGATGGCACAAAGCATTTGGTACGGCAACTGAACTATGCGTGATGAAAGGCTGAGAATTGCATCTGATGGTATATAGTTGTCAGGCATATGTCATCTACATATCTTAAAACCTCCTTCTTTCTCGGCTTTGTTTCTGCATGATGACCGTCTCACACGCTGCAGTATGGAAATTTTTCGCCCCGAGCTACAGATGGTTCAGTCGAGAAGGCCGAAAGGAAAAAAAATAAGAATTACTACCCGGGTGCTTATGGCTTGACAAAGGAAAACTTTTGGATGCACTTCATAAAGCGGCTCATGCAGCACTGTCAAGCTGTCCTATAAATTGCCCTCTGGCCCACATGGAAAGAACCGTGTCTGAAGTTTTGAGAAAAATGGTAAGGAAGTACAGTAGCAAAAGACCTGGTTATAGCTGTTGCAATTGAAAACCCGCTGGAGTTCTTGCTGATGAGATCAAAGCGAAAACTATCCAGAGACAGTTCTGTGATTTCGCGTTGAGAAAATCAGTTGACACGAGAAGAAGAGACAACATATTGATGTACGAGAGGTACTTGCAACAAGTAACACCGAACAAGAATTAGAAGGTTATTTTCTGACTCTACTAAATATTGCATTTGATGCTTTTCGACTTTAGAAGAAAAATGTTCGATTCAGTTTGCCACCCAACTTTTTGTGGTGTGCTTTGGTTATTTATGCATATGTTTGCTTGACTATGTGACGGCGGCAAGATAATGGCTAGTTAGAGCGGAGGTGTAAGAGTAATTGACTAGCTTAACAAACATAGTTTTTCAGATCATATAGAACTTCACAGTTAACGCCCTCCTGGCATATTACATTGGCTTCCGGCAGATTGTGATAATATATACTTCAAAATAATGAGTATTCTTTTTCCAAGGTGTTTACTCGGTTGAACCTATATTTCAAGAAGTTTACAAGCTAACATTGGTGTTGAGACTGAATTGCATGAGATTACAATGTCCTCAGACAGTCCTTGATGCAAAAAACCAAAATGAAGAAGGGAAATATTTTAGGAAAGATGTGGATTGAACAATTTATGATAATTTGCATCATCAACTTTATTTTCTTTTTAATTTAAAGAATGTCTTTAATTAGCCCAAGCGCATGGTGTCTAATCATGGTGATAGTCCTAGGGAAATTGTTTCTGTGATGTACCACAGCGGCACAGCCTAACATCTTAAATATAGTAAGGAGTGTTGCAAACACTTCTACATTTGGAGAAAGTGATTTATTGCCGCAGAAGTGGCAAGTAGTTGAAAATCAAAAGTTGGTAGTGTGTGCAAATAGAAGCTGAAAATTGATTAAGTTAAGAGAGTATTTGGTAGAGAAGTTGTAAAAGTGTTTTTTATTTGTGTGTAAAAGTCAAACCCCGAAGTTTAATCAGAAATCTACAACACCCTTCCCCTGCTTTTCAATTCTCATTAAATGAAGCAAGAGCTGGCATTTGCAAAAACTAAAATGTGATTTTAAGTTGAGAATCACTTTTTTCCTTTAGTGTTTGCAAAGACTTCCTAAGTTCATTTGCCTAATTTAACCAAGATGCTCCTGCGATATTTGTGTTGATGCAGATTATGACGACTGACGAGAGATTTCTAAATGAAGAAGAAGAAACTACATCAAATACCGAATTGCCAGATAAAGCTCCCAACATGGACGATAAAGATGAGTTTTGGAAGTCATTTATAGTTTCACCAGCGCGATCAATCAGAAGGCAACATCAATTTACTTCTAGAAGCGAAACGAAGAAAAGGCCAAAGAGGAAAGTAGTAAACTCGATCCTGTCCCGCCAGTTTCTGTACAAAAACCTCCGAAGCCTGTAAACAGAAACAAATGGAAACCCGAAGAGGTGAAGATGTTAATTAAAATGCGTGGGGAACTCCATACCAGTTTCCAAGTTCTTAGGGGCGAATGGCTCTCTGAAAGAGATATCTTCAATTTATTGTTAAATGGCATCAGTCGAAGTCCTGGACAATGTAAAGCTCAGTGGGCGTCTCTGGTTCAGAAATATGAGGTTTGTGGTTCGATTCCTATACCATAGCGTCAAGCTAAGTGAATTTTCGTCTCAATTGTGTGCGTATACGCGTGTTTCTTTGGTGCACTTGACAATTTTGCAAACTCTAAAAAAAAGTTAGTGCGATTGAATATGCTTTCATTTTGAAAATTTTCATTTTGCTAGAGATTAGTGGTGAAAACTTTTTGGGAGAAAAAGATGAATTTTGAGAGTGTGATTGGATGTGAAATGAAAAAGTAATGATGAAAGTTGATTTGATTTAAAAATAGTAAAATCATGATTGGATGTGATTGATAGTTAGAAATGTGTGAGTGAGTGAATAGTGAAATTTGTGGGAGAATTTGTAATAATGATTAGTTTTTTTGTGAAGAAATGTGTAGATGTGATTGGTGAAAGAAAAAATGAGAAAAAATGAAAGTGAGATAATAGTATATTTTCTGAAAATTTTCATAAACAATCGCATGTTTGGTCAAAAAAATTTCTCCAGGGAACGAAATGAAATCTCATTCATATCCAATCGCAGCCTTATTCTCTTCTTCTAGGTGGAAATAACAGTTATTTTTTTCATTGCTCATACATAATCTCATTTTTTTGATCCCATATTTTCTATTATTAGTCTGACTACTATTATGTTTTGAACAGGAAAATAAGAATGATATAGAAAAGCAAAAAGAACTGGCCTTATTTTGAGGATATGAACAATATCTTATCAGATTTGGAGTCTAATAAGGCATCCAAATGATTGGAAAAACTGAGAATGGAGTTACAGAGGATATATTTTGGAAACAGGATTAACATATCACCTGTCCAATATCAATTTGACAGGTACCTACATAATTTGTTGAAGTTTTTATTGAGGAATATATACAAGACTGTAGAACAATATAATCAATTTTGTAGCCTAGTATGTAATATAAACTGTTCAATTATTATGGAATGTAATATGTATAATATAGTTTAAGTGTTCTTGATTAGTTAATGTTGATATTTTTATTTTGCAAAATTTGATAATGAAACCTTATTTTTGGTTATATAGAAATATAAGCAAAAATATAGTAGAACTAATTCAGTTGGTAACATAATTATCCTTGAACAAATGGACTTGTATATATTTTGATGGAAATATATATAAAACAAATCTTGATCCATCATAACAAAAGACAAAGGATAAAGAACACTATGGCCTTGTATGGTTATGTTTCCATGGACCATTTCTAGTTTCTAGTGTTGGAAAATGAATTTTAAAATTTATTGATTTTCGTGTGAAAACCTGGAATCTGTGTTTGGATGAGTGAATGAAAATGAGTTTTTAAGTAAGTTTGAAAACGAGATTATGTTTGGTTGAGTAGTTTTGAAGAATATTTTATGTATATAATAATTTGAAAAGTTGATAGTGATTGAATATTTTAATTGAATATATAAAGATGGTTGCAAAAATCGCTAGCGCTAGCGGCTTGACCACTGCCTAGCGCTTGACACCAGCGGCCGCTGGAATAAGACTATTTTTTTATTTTTTCTTATTTTTGTCGATTTTTTCCTTTAAGATCGCCTAATCGGCGCCAGCCCGATTTTTTGGCCGTCTAGCTCCGGGATTGGTGCCGCTAGCGAGCGCCACCGATTTTTTGCCAAATAATTTTTGGGCGATTTGGCAAAATGGATCGGCTGTGGCGCCAGCGCTAGCGCCAGCTAGGCTACATAAAGCCGATTTTTACAACACCGATATATATTATTATATTTGTGTGATTGTGAGTTAATGGGTAGAATTAGATATATATGGGAATATTTTAAGTAGATAAAGTTGATAATGGAGGTCCATATATATTTGGATAAGAAAATGAGAATATTGATTGATGAGTGATGTAGAGTAATCAGTATAAGGTTGAGAATTGAAATTATAGGTTTGAGATGTTTTATGGAAAAATAAAAAGTGAAAATGATGATTTCTATTGGAAAATTCATAAACAAACATGTTTATTTCTGAATAATTGGAATCGAAATGGTGGCTTGGAAACATAAAAAAAGGCACTATGGTTTCCATCTCATTGAGTTTGTTTTTCTCACTTATTATTTAAGATGTACAAATCATGTTTGTTTGACTTAATTTAATTGGAAATATCAAATTTTCAACTTATTTTCCAATTTCAACCACATGTTCTCATTTCTCACACATATATAATCATTTTCAACCATGTGTTACATCGACGAGCCTCCCCCTACAATTGCCACATATTTAATTTTATTCTTATAGTACATAAGTTGGGACCCACTATTATCACTACTCTACATCCACATAAAATATAATTTCCAAATTAAAAATTTCAAAATGGATCTAGTATTATCAATTTTATCCAATTATAAATTACGGGGTAGAATCTCATAAAGCATCCTCTTCATCAGAAGGTAATGTGGATTGATCATATTCATCCACTTCATTTGACCAATGGTCCGTGATGCCTATTAAAATCATCATTATCATTTAATCAAAAGATAAAAAGGGCAAAATATTAACTAACAAAATCTTGTAACCACTTTCGCCATAATCACGCCCTACAATCATGGAAGTGATAAAGATCACATTTCCATAAAAGAAACGCAAAATCACACCAAAATCGTCTTCTCTCTCCTCTCTCTCTTTAGAACTGTGAAAGCAAAACAAAACCCAAAACCGCATTTGACGAAAAAAATTGCAAATACACCATGAAAGATCAATATACTCATCAACATCAATATGACGTATCGCTGAACACCACGGAGGAAACATTGCATAATTATTGTGTATGTGATGTATAATTAGAAGCATAAATAGTTTAGATTGAGTATCGAGTCATTGAAAAGTGACATTCAAAAAGATTTTTGTTTTAAAATGGCGCACGATGATTGTGTATGTGATGTATAATTAAACGAAAACGATGCATAAATAGTTTACATTGAACAATGAATCATTTCAAAAAGTTACAAAAAAAGTTCGTTGTTTAAAATGGTGCATAATTATTGTGTATGTGATGTATAATTAGACGAAACAAATGCATAAATAGTTTAATTGAACATTGAGTCATTTCAAAAAGTTGCAATGTTCGTTGTTTTAAAACGGCATAATTATTGTGTGTGTGATGTATAACTAGACGAAAAATGATGCATAAATAGTTTACATTGTACATCGAGTCATTTTCAAAAAGTTACAGTCAAAAGTTTGTTGTTTTAAAATGGTGCATAATTATTGTGTGTGTGATTAGACGAAAATGATGCATAAATAGTTTACATTGAACATTAAGTCATTTTCAAAAAGTTACTGATCAAAGTTCGTTGTTTTAAAAATAGTGCATAATTATTGTGTATTTGATGTATAATTAGACGAAAACGATGCACAAATAGTTTACATTGAAGTTGTATCACGATTTTGCGAAAAAATGAGAAAATTGGAAGATGAAATTTTTTCAAACGAGAACAATAGGGGAAGAAAGAAGTGAAATATTTCAAAGTGGATGAGAGAATTGAAAGCGAGAATTCAATCATAAATCATCTCCTTGAAAATCGATTGGCTTTGAACAATTACCAAAATAATCGAATCGATTAATCTAAAAGACAAATTTGCCCTTAAATGGGCTAAAACTGAAAAAAACGAAAAACTAGACCATAGGATTTGAGGATTCATGGATGAGATTAGTCTACACCGCCTTACAATAAGCCCCCCCGCCACATTTGATCTTATACCTATAAATTATTACTATTCCAATAATATCACTTGAGTGGATTCCACCGCTAGACAATCATATATATAAATCACCACCTTATTACATTTCCTAATAAAAAGATTCAAAAAACATACTAGACCAAATATATTCCGAGATTTCACCTATAATTCTTCATCAAACTTTTTATAACCAAATATTATTTGTACTTCGACAAGTTCCAATAAAAATGAATTTTTTTCAATCATATAGAAAATCATTATTCATTAAAATGAAATCATAGAACCCCTAGGTCTTGGAAATAGTGGAATAGATATAAGAGTAGGGAAATAGTGTTATGAAATTAGTAACATATATAAAAAGAAACACGCAAAGATACAATTGATAACAAAATAAAGTCAATTATATTTACCGGAGTAACTATAGACCAAAAAAATAGGTATGTATATATGTCAATTTAGTTGAATGTTGATGTTAGATAAATGTTTTTATCAAGATTTTGATGATTTTGTTTTAATAAGTTTTTATACCAAAACAATGTTTTTATATGTTTGTCCAAATACTCCTAAATGATTTAAAATGTTTTTACTAATTTTTGGAGTATTCCTTGTGAGTTTTTAATTTGATAAAAATTGGACAACACTTTGATGGTTTTGTTTAAATTGGTTTTTACACCAAAACTATGTTTGTAAATGTTGTCTAAATACTCCCAAGATTTAAAATGTTTTTACTAATTTTTGGAGTATTTCTTGAAGTTTATTTTTGAAAAAAAAAAATCGGACAACATTTAAAAGGGGAGTCGACTTAAGTCGCCCAAAGTGGTCGACCGGTACCGAAGATAAGAAACTCGAAAATAGAACATGCAGGTTTGAAAAAGGAGAGGGGACCGGTCCGGGAGGCCGACGGCCGCACTGGGCGGCGGCCACCTGGGACCCTCCGACCTAAGCCGCACCCCGCAACCCCTACCCGGATCGCACTATTTTTTTCAAACGGTCGAAATCTTCAACAGGGCAAACTCGGTCGCCCTATGCTATTTTGTGACAAAGAAAATTCCAACCATTGCACCGTGATGTGACTGAAGATTTGATTTTCAATTTTGTACAATATTTCTACATCTTGTGATCTTCTTTGTAGACAAAAGTGAAGAGGAGCCTATGTTGGGAGCCTATGTTGGTGAAGCTTCCCTATAAATAGAGGATGAATTGAAGACACAAGATACAACACATACAAGCAAAATACACAACAAGAAATCGCAAATTGTTCAAGCTTTCATTTTTACATTCTTGTTGTAATAGCCTAAGTACTTTCACTTGCACATCTTTGAGGTCTAGGCTTTTGATTCTTGATTACACTTGCACTCAATCTTTGTATTGGTTTCATAGAGTTGTAATCTTGAATTTTGTCCATCATTCAACACAAGACATCCTTGTGAGTATTCTTGTGGTAAGAATACACTTGGGTGATTTAGGTGATAGGTGTTTGAAGAGTGTGGTACTCTTCAAAGGTGGTGAAGGAAGATTGTGGTAATCTCCTTGAAGGTGTTGTAAGAGGATTGTGGTGATCCTCAAGGTGTTGTATTAATTGTGGTAATTAATAAAATCTTTTTCCTTTTTGAAATCCATCCCTGAGATACTTGGGGTGGTAGAGGATTAGGCCCTAGGTGGGTTGAACCTCTTTAAATCAACGAGTGTGTTGTTTAATTTCCGAATTTACATTCTTGTCATTTACTTGTTGATTCGAAAAAGAGGGTGATTTATGCGAAAATCGGCATAATCTATTCACCCCCTCTAGATTATCGTAGCCGCTTGACTAACAAGTGGTATCGTAGTCAAACTCTTTGGCTAAGCTCGCTCCGAGTAAAGAGGAAAGATCCATGCTACAAATGAAGCTTATCTCACCACAAGCGCCTCACTCAACAATCCACCACTATTCGACGCCAACAACTACGCATTTTGGAAAGACCGAATGGAGTGCTTTCTGAGGATGTGGATTTGATATTTGGAATGTGGTCATTGAAGGAGTTGCTCAACCAACAACAAAATTGGAGGATGGTACCACCGCTCCCAAGCCATTCAAGGAGTACGATAAAAATGACAAGGCTTTCTCTCTAAATGGTAAGGCCTTAAATATTTTACATTGCTCTTTACCGCCACCGAATAATATAATCGCATAAGAGGCATACGGTCGGCACATGAAGTTTGGGAAAAATTAGAAACCATTTATGAGGGCACAAAAAAAAAGAAAGCAAGCAAGAAAAACAATGCTTGTGAAAGACTTTGAAAATTTCAATATGCATGATGGTGAAAGCATATCAAAAATGGTGGAAAGGCTTGACAACATTGTCAATCCTCTTGTGGCTCTTGGAAAGGTCATCTCCGAAGAAGACAAGGTGACTAAGGTATTAAACGCCTTCCCGCTCATGGTCCGAAAAGGTGATGGCAATCACGGAAGCTCAAAATCTTGAGACACTCAAGTTTGATGAGCTCATTGGAATCTCCTCATTTATGAAGTATATCTCAACGAGAGGAAAATTCTCAACCATCCACCTCTAAATCGGGCACGCAAAATATTATTAAAGGCTTAGATCTTCTTCTAATAATGTTTATTATGCTAGTGATGAGGATGATGAAGAAACGGCGGCTCTTGTTAGAAAATTTGCAAAATTTGTAAACAAAAATAAAGCAAGAAAGCCAAGAGACAATTCTTGCTTCAAATGCGGAAAATCCGGCACTACATAGCCGATTGCCCAAAATTAGCGGAAGAGGAACAAAAGAAGAAAAGCCTTTTCCAAAAGAAGGCGTTAAATGCGGACGTCAAAACTTGGGATGAATTACTTGAAACAACCGGGACGGAAGGAGAATCCAACATGGTCTTATGGCCATGACGATGAAAATACCGAGGTACGCTCTAATGCTTCATCTTCCTGCTTGATACATGTTTTTATCTTAATTTTGATGATTTTATTTTATCACCAAAACAATGTTTTTAAAGGTTGTCCAAATACTCCTAAATGATTTAAAATAGTTTCAATATTTTTCTGGAGTATTCCTCAAGTCTATTTTTGTTAATAATGGACAACACTTTTAATGATTTTATATCAATGGATTTTTCACTCCTAAACAAGGTTCCTAAATGTTGTCTAAATACTCTCGATTGGTTTAAAATGTTTTTACTAAATTTTCTGAGTATTTCTTGAGTTTTATTTTTCGACAAAATTGGACAACATTTGCCTTCGTGGTCGACCAGCCGCCCTATAGGCAACCTGATCAAGATGTTTTTAGAAACAAAAAATGAGACGGAAGGAAAAACAAGCAGGTCGACCGGCCGCTCAGCCCTGGGCGTCGGCGACCGGTCGGCCGACCGGCCACTCGGCCGACGTACACTGCAAGTTTCATTTTTTGAAACACTTAACCCTTCGCTTTTTTGTTTAGGGGGACCTGGTTGAAACAGGGGCCGACCGGGTCGAAGCCTCGTCGACCTGGTCGCCTGTAATTTTCAAAGAGTTCTCTTTTTCTCTTATTTACTCAGTGGCACTGGCCGCCTGTATTAATGACAAAGAAAATATGACCGCCGATGACAGATACATTTCCTTAAATTGTGGGATTGATTTCTAACAGCTATATTCTTGATTTTAATTGTATTTTTCTCAGAGATTTTCAATCCCCAAGAGGAGCCTATGCTTGATCAATCATCTCCTATAAATAGAGGAAGTTTTGGAGCAACCAACACAACAATTGAGATACAACACAACAAGATACACTTCAAGCAAACACTTGGTCTTTCATTGTTATTATTCTTGTTGTAAAATTGCCTAGCTTATCACTTTCACATCTTTGAGGTCTAGGCTTTTCTTGATTACACTCGCACTCAAATTGTATTATTCATTATTGAGTTGTAATCTTGATTTTTGGTTATCATTCAAACACAAGATATCCTTGTGAGTGTTCTTGTGGTAAGAACACACTTGGATGATCTAGATGATAGGTGAAGAAGATTGTGGTAATCTTCTTATTGAGGTGTTGAATAATTTGGTATTCTTCAAGGTTGAAGATTGTGGGTAATCTTCACAAGGTGCCGCTTGAAGGAAGATTGTGGTAATCTTCAAAGGGAGATTGTGGTAATCTCCAAAGGTGGTGTTGAAGAAGAGTGTGGTGCTCTTCAAGGTGTTGTAAGTTGAATTTGTATTAATTTTGGTAATTAATAAAATTCTTTTTTTCTTTTCAAATCCATCCCTTTATATCGGGGTGGTAGAGATTAGGCCCTGGTGGGTTGAACCTCTTAAATCGTCCGTGTGTTGTTTACATTCCGCACCTTTATTATTGTATTTGAGCATTCTTGTCTAAAAAAGAGGGCGAAATCGAAAAGATGGAGATAATCTATTCACCCCCTCTAGATTATCGTAGCCGCTGGACTTACATCTTCTTCCCTAGTTGATGAATTACAATGTGATTTTGATGAATTGCAAAATGAGTTTCAAAATTTGATTGTTAAATACAAGAATTTGAAAAAGGAGCATAAAGAGCTTAAACTAGAAAAGTATAAATTATTTACTTCTTATGACTCTCTTGATAAAGCTCATGCTATTACTCTTACTATGGTCCGTACTCTTGAAACCGAAAAACAAACGATCACAAATGATATTGAAAATTTGAAAAAGGATGTGCATCGATTCAATTTAAGTACGGATAAAGTCACAAAAATTTTAGATGCACAAAGAGGTGAGCATTCTAAATTAGGACTTGTTATAAACCTTTTCAAAATGCTTTTAAGAAAAAAAGACCAAGGTCCAACCTTTGTAGACGTGCTAGTAGTCCTCGTATTATTACTTGTTTTTATTGTGGTAAGAATGGACACTATGCTAGCAATTGTAAATTGAAGAATAATTTTAGGTATTATTGGAGACCTAAAGGTCTCAAGTGCTAACCCCCATGGACCCCAAAATTATAGGGTACCTAAAAATAATTCCTTTGTAGGTTATAGGGGCTATAACAACAATGGAAGATTCAAAATGGCTCGTGACAGCGGATGTTCACGCCATATGACCGAAAGAGAGAATTTTTTACCAACATCAAGCTCCAAGAAAAGGGTATGGTCATGTTCGCAATGGCAAAGGAAGAATTCTTGGAAATGGAGAAATTGGTAACTCTTCTTTCTCTTAGTAATGTTCTTTTAGTAGAAAGGGCTTAAGTTCAATTTGATAAGTGTTAGCCAACTTTGTGACTCAATTTATAATGTTGTTTTTAATAAAGAAAAATGCCTTATTTCCAAAATGATAAAATTATTTGTGAAGCAATTAGAAAAGGCAATCTTTACAAAATTTGTACAAGTGATTTGGTTAGTCAAAATGTTTCTTGTCTTGTCGGCAATAATGATTTAACTAGCTTATGGCATAGGCGACTTGGACATGTTGGATACAAAAATTTGCAAACTATTTACAAAAACCAACATGTAAAAGGACTACCCAAATTGAATTTTGAAAATCTTGGCTTATGTGACACTTGTCAAAAGAACAAATTAGTTAAGAGTAGTTTTAAGCCCAAAAATGAAATTTCCACTACCAAACCCCTACAAATGCTTCATCTTGATTTGTATGGGGATATTGGTACGGCAAGTCTAAGTGGAAAACATTACACTTTTGTTATAGTTGATGATTTTTCTAGATATACTTGGGCATTATTCCTTACAAATAAAAGTGATGCCGTTAATGAGTTTGTTAAGTTGTGTAGACTTATTGAAAATGAAAAGGAAGATACTATTAAGTCTATTCGAAGTGATCGAGGTGGAGAATTTGACGGCGAATTTAGAGTCTTTTGTGAAACCAAGGGATATAGTCATAATTTTTGGCTCCAAGGACACCTCAACAAAATGGAGTAGCCGAAAGGAAGAATCGGACACTTCAAGAAATGAGGTCCATCCATGCTCAATGAATTTTCACTTCCAAAATATTTTTGGGGCCAAGCCGTGAGTCTTCTTGCTATGTCATTAATCGAGTTTATATTCGTCCTAAAATGAATAAAACTCCATATGAGCTTTGGAAAGGAAGAACTCCAAATATTAGTTATTTCAAAATATTTGGATGTAAATGTTTTATTTTGAATACTAAGGATCAATTAGACAAACTTGATCCTAAGGCCGATGAAGGAATATTTATGGGGTATTCAAACCAAGAGCAAAGCATATCGGGTTTACAATAAGACTAGTGGGGTTGTTGAAGAATCCATCTATGTCAAATTCAATGAAGCTTCGGTGTTGAAAGTATACCCAATGATGAAAGTGATGAAGAGGATATTGTTGAACCCATTGTTCAAGATGAAACTCAAAATGATCAACCTTCAAGCTCAAGCGTTATCAAGAAGATAAAGGTGATACTCAAATCTTCCCGTAGCATTAAAATTTAAGGAGATCACCCAAAAGATCTTATTATTGGTGATCCCTTGATAAAGTAATGACTCGAGGAAAATTTGCCGAGAAAGCTCTTATTTCTCAAAAAGAGCCTAAAAATGCTAAGGGAAGCCATTGAAGATGAGGATTGGTTTTTTGAAATGCAAGAGAGTTGAATCAATTTGAAAGGAATGATGTATGGGAATTAGTACCTTGTCCTCCATCTCAAACCATTATTGGTACAAAATGGGTATTTTAACAAGCTCGATGACCAAGGCACATTTACTTCAAACAAAGCAAGGTTAGTAGCTCAAGGTTATTGTCAAGAAGGTATTGATTGATTCGACATCACTTTAAGGGATTGTGTTTCAAAACGAAAAATTGAGATATCTTTTTGTACCATCTCAAGATCAATTAGCGGACATTTTTACAAAACCGCTATCTTCCGAGACTTTTGCGTCAATACGAGCTTGGTTAGGCATAATGCATATTGAATGAGGCTTACGTTTGCATTTTGCACGCTTTTTTAAAATTAAAGGGCGAAAAATCGGATTTTTGGTTGAAAATTCGGATTTTAAAAACCGACAGATATCATTGGGTTGAAATGGTTGAGGCAACCGGTCGCCCTCAACGCCGACGGCCGCCAAGGCTATAATTTGGATTAAAATGGTTCTGTCTTGACTTTTCGCTCACTTTAACACATTTTGGCCATTTTTCGTCCCTTTTGCTAAATTCACTCAAATTTCATTCAAAAATGGTTTTCATGCATTTTTTTCAACATGGATATTATATAGCATGATCATCATCATTATAGCTCATCTTCACCGATCAAATGGTAAGAATTCTACTCCATCTACTCATTTGGGATTTAACCCTTGAGATTTCACTTATTTGCAAAATTCTTGATGCTAGTTTCATATGAATGTGATGAGCTTAATATTTATGATGTATTGAATGTTGTTTGAACTGAATTGGTGATGAAAATTTTTGGCTTAAATGAATTTCAAAGACGTTATATACTTCTAGTTTTATTCGACGACGCTAAGTGTTCGACTTAAATGTTTCAATGAAAATTCATCACCTACATGATTCTCTCGATTTGAAAAGTCTTATAAGTATATAGAGATCATGTTTTATCAATCAAATGAGCTTTTGCAAGTCAATTGATCAACTTTTCCTTTTATTTGGAATTTAAGCTTCAATTCTCATAAAGCTCGATAAGTCGATAAATTTGCGCACTTTGATATGAATATATGATGTTTTTATCGTGCTAACATTCTTTTTGATGATTCCAAAGGGGAGAAACATGAAAAACGCTCATACGCTCAAAGAAGCAAAAATAAGCTCGCTAGAAAAGCTATAAGCTAGTGGCTCTTAAAAGCCATGTTCAGTGAATATTGCTTAGTCCATTTGATGTATTGAGGACTTTTATGCTTGACTAATGATGTTTTGTTACAGGGGGAGCTTATAAGCTCATGGAATTCAAGCTTAAGTTTTGAAAGCTAAGCTTTTAGCTTTTTAGTTGTTGCTTGTATACTTGTTCTTGATATGCATATTGATAGGGGAGCTTGTGCAAAAATGATTTTGAAAAATCTTTGCTCCTATCCTTGTGTGCTTGTACTTATGATGAATCTTGCTTGTAAGTGATTGTTATTTTAAGACCGAAAATTTGTTTTGTTTTAAAATCGACCTTCTAAAATTGTTTTGGTTTGTAATCATCAAAAAGGGGAGTTTGTTAGATAAATGTTTTTATCAAGATTTTGATGATTTTGTTTTAATAAGTTTTTATACCAAAACAATGTTTTTATATGTTGTCCAAATACTCATAAATGATTTAAAATGTTTTTACTAATTTTTGGAGTATTTCTTAGAGTTTTTAATTTGATAAAAATTGGACAACACTTTTGATGGTTTTGTTTAAATTGGTTTTTATACCAAAACTATGTTTATAAATGTTGTCTAAATACTCCCAAGTGATTTAAAATGTTTTTACTAATTTTTTGGAGTATTTCTTGAAGTTTATTTTTGAAAAAAATCGGACAACATTTAAAAAGGGGAGGTCGACCGGTCGCCCAAAGTGGTCGACCGGACCAAGATAAGAAACTCAAATAGAACATGCGGGTTTGAAAAAGGGAGAGGGACCGGCCGGGGGGGGCCGACCAGGCCGCACTGGGCGGCACGGCCGACCCTCCGACCGGCCGCACCCGCAACCCCTACCCGGATCGCACTATTTTTTTCAAACGGTCGAAATCTTCAACAGGGCAAATCCTACGCCGCTATGCTATTTTGTGACAAAGAAAATTCCAACCATTGCAACTGTGATGAAGATTTGATTTTCAATTTTGTACAATATTTCTACATCTTGTGATCTTCTTTTTGTAGACAAAAGTGAAGATAGAGGAGCCTATGTTGGGAGCCTATGTTGGTGAAGCTTCCTATAAATAGAGGATGAATTGAAGACACAAGATACAACACATACAAGCAAAATACACAACAAGAAATCTGCAAATTGTTCAAGCTTTCATTTTTACATTCTTGTTGTAATAGCCTCAAGTACTTTCACTTGCACATCTTTGAGGTCTAGGCTTTTTGATTCTTGATTACACTTGCACTCAATCTTTGTATTGGTTTCATAGAGTTGTAATCTTGAATTTTGTCCATCATTCAACACAAGACATCCTTGTGAGTATTCTTGTGGTAAGAATACACTCAGTGATTTAGGTGATAGGTGTTTGAAGAGTGTGGTACTCTTCAAAGGTGGTGAAGGAAGATTGTGGTAATCTCCTCAAGGTGTTGTAAGAGGATTGTGGTGATCCTCAAGGTGTTGTATTAATTGTGGTAATTAATAAAATCTTTTTCCTTTTTGAAATCCATCCCTGAGATACTTGGGGTGGTAGAGGATTAGGCCCTAGGTGGGTTGAACCTCTTTAAATCAACGAGTGTTGTTTAATTTCCGAATTTACATTCTTGTCATTTACTTGTTGATTCGAAAAAGAGGGTGATTTATAAAAATCGCATAATCTATTCACCCCCTCTAGATTATCGTAGCCGCTTGGACTAACAAGTGGTATCGAGCCAAACTCTTTGGCTAAGCTCGTTCCGGTAAAGAGGAAAGATCCATGGCTACAAATGAAGCTTATCTCACCACCTACGCTCCACCAACAATCCACCACTATTCGACGCCAACAACTACGCATTTTGGAAAGACCGAATGGAGTGCTTTCTACAAGGATGCTGGATTTGATATTTGGAATGTGGTCATTGAAGGAGTTGCTCAACCAACAACAAAATTGGAGGATGGTACCACTACTCCCAAGCCATTCAAGCGAGATTTATAAAAATGACAAGAAGGCTTTCTCTCTAAATGGTAAGGCCTTAAATATTTTACATTGCTCTTTACCGCCACCGAATATAATCGCATAAGAGGCATACGGTCGGCACATGAAGTTTGGGAAAAATTAGAAACCATTTATGAGGGCACAAAGAAAGTAAAGCAAGAAAAAAACATATTGATCATGTTTTGGGTAATTTCATAATGAAAAAGATTTCAAATCCTTAACTTCTATTTAGAGCTATTTTTTTAATTATAATAGTTGATTTTAATCCATTTACATGAGTCATTTGAAATGGTTTCTACAAATTCTTCCCTCAGGCCTCAAGTCCACATCCTTTCTTTCATTCAAATGTGATATGAATATATTACGACCATATTGTTCACTAGGTTTTATACCAATGATTTGGGCTTCCTAGACTTGAGTTTTGTGTTGTTTTTGAGTATTTTGAGTCATTTGAGTAGCCAAGCCATGTTGAGATCCAATTATATTGAGTTTATAGTCATAGTAATGAATCGTGTATCAAAAGAAGTACAAACGAGCAAACAACGAGAGATTGATTTGAAGAAACGTCCAAACGCTGTCTCAAATTTTCATCACTGGCAGCGTTTCGTATTTTGGCCATAACTCTCTCTAAAAAATTGATATTGAGATGATTCAAGTGGCTATGGAAAGCTAAGAGATAGAGCTACAACTTTGAAGAAGGGCTCAAAAGCAAATTCCATCCACGGGCGCCGCAGTCATTCAATACAGGTCGCCATATGAAATTTCAAGTGGCGCAGAAGCTTAACGCCCCGGCAAGGCCGCAGCCCCGGCGGATCATTTTTGGGAAATTGCTGGGCGCCGCAGTGCCCATCCCGGCGCCGCAGCGCCTGGGGCAGAAATTCCTATGTTCCTCACCTTTTTATTGAACTTTTGAGGGGCTATAAATACATACATGGGAGGCTTGATCTAGGGTATGAAAGAAAGGTTGGGAATACACCCAAGAACACAAGAAACACATCAATTTCATCAAGGAAGAATCAAGGGAAGAATCGGGTCGAATCGAGCTTGAGGATTGAAGATTAATCGAGAGATTATCCATTTCCCTAAGTTTTCTCATTCTTTGGCTTTAATCTTTCATTTTAGCTTCTTATGAAGATGAACAATTTGTCTATGAGTTGTTTATTTATAATGGGTAGCTAAACTTCTTGTGATTTCCGGTTTTGGAAGTAGATTAATTGAACTCTTGTTGATTGTTTTAATCTTAATTGAAGTTATTATCTTGAAGCCTATTTGAGTACTTTGTTCTTATTCTTGTTTTATCATTTGGCCAATGATTTAGCATGTTTGATATATTGATTCATAATTCGAGAGATGAGTTTCAATATTAGATCTTGAGTACTTGACATGAATATTTGCATAATCGAGAGGTTTGTGAATATTTGTGAGGATATTTGATATTTTGTGCATTTTGGGAGTTGTGTATCTTATGTTGAGTAGAAATACTAGCATAGATATTTCAATCTACACTTTATATACATCTCAAGAGGAGGATAAAATACCGTTGTGATCGTCTTATAGGTGTATTGATAATAACTTTGGCTTTGATTAAATCGTAAAACAAGAGGAATATTAATTGAAACCATAACCGGGAATCCATTTCATTTCCTTGTAATTCCACTATTATTTTCATCTTGTGTTTTGTGGTTATTCTTATCTTTTCTTCCACAACAATCATTCAATTTCGATCGCCTAAATAAAAATAGGGCTATCTTAGTTCAATACTTAGCGCATTAATTTATTAGTCTCCGTGGATACGACCTTGCTTACCCTATTCTATAAACTACACCGTACACTTGCGGTGAAGCTAAAAATAAGGCGAACACATATTCCTAAGCATGATGTAAAGGTGGGAAGAGCAAACCATTGTATATTTTAAAATACTTTTTAGAATATTTTGGGATGGATTTCGTTCACGTAAGATTTATCAACTAATAAATAGTTTGTAGTGTTATTTGTTCCACATTGATAACTTGTGAACTTTTGTAATCTTCTTTAGAAGTGGAAAAACAAGTGGGCCTTTTAAAATATGAAAACTAGTTTAGTCCAATTGGGTTTTCATTTTATATATATATATATATAGGTATATGTTAAATATCTACGACTTGGATTTTTTTACAATAAAAATAATTTTATTAATTAATTTAAAGTAACAATACATTGATAAAGCAGACATAAACAACTGTTAAAAAACATAAAAGATGAAACTATGAAGAATTTCATAAAGATCTAAAGTTAATAACAAAACTCGGCTTAGTCTACAACTTTAAAAATTCTACAATGCCTAGAATACCTATGATTCCGCATCCGTGACATCAAGACCACAATTCCATCGGATCAAAAACATGCTCGTTGAATTGCCCACACACAAAAAAACACCACACCAAAATGATTATAAACCAAACACCGCATCGGATGGAGAAATCACAAACAAGAGAAAACAAATAACCCATATCTACATGGGAGAAACCACTTATTTATAAAATAAAAATAAAAAATGTAGATGTGGTGATTTCAGTCAAAAATAGACAAAAGTCACCCATTAACAATGAATGACAAGAAAGATAAGCAAAATGATAGTTTAAATGAAAAGGAGACTAGGATTCACTTTAAGAATTATCAAATTTTGGCATATAGATGCATACACACACACATATATATATAACAAAATTCACGTCTCTTTGGTTTATAATTCTCAAGAGTTGTGATGGTAATTTTGAATATAAAACAAGTGTGTATTTTTGTTACACAACGTTTCATTTTTTATAAAATTGCAAGTTATCTTCATGATTTAGTTCACTTATCTTCTATGCCTTTACAAAGGTTAAATAGAAAATGTTTTGTTTTATCTTAAAAGAAAATTGTCCCTGTTCAATTTGTAATCCCCCGTAGGGCAATATTGCCATAGAAAGTTGTTATTTGCGCATCATGCTCAAAGTCATTGTTTATTTCAATTTTCACTAACAATCTAAAGAAAACACCATGAATTCCATTGTGGCTTCGACAATGAAAGCGTCCTTTTAAAATTAAAAACTTTCAAACTTGATGGTTCCAACTTCGCAATGTTGAAGGACAAAACGAATTTTCTTCTCATTGTCGTGTAGATTTATTATGTGTTTGATTCACAATGCCATCATTTACAAAGCCCTAAAAAGATGCATCCAATCACTAAAGGTGGTATACAAAAAGTGGGCGGATGACAATATGGTGTATCGTGGATACATTCTGAATTCTCCAACATATAGATTGGGATTAATTCGTTTAAAATACTACATTATGAAATTTTCTTTATTCTTACCTTTAAAATTAAGTCTTAGCTTCCCTCGAGATACACTCAAATAGTTATTCTTTTATTATTTAGTGAAATAACTCTTTTAATAATTTTGCTAATGTTGAGAATGTTTAAAATAAGACCATTAGAATGTTTATTTTCAAATTTTAAAGAAGATAAATAATACTTATTTGGAATAAAAACATAAAATTAAATTGTTTGATTTGAATTGAATAGAGAAGATTTTGATTTGGAGCTTTTTGATTTTTTTTTTTTTTAATATGTATACTTTGCTAAAATGATTTTTGAAAGTATGTTTTGATTTACCACATGTCTATCTTTAAAAAACGTTAAATCCTCTTTCTATATTGACCTACAATGTCAATTCGATCTTGTGGATCGTGGCATGCCAATTGTTAATTTGGTGAAAATTTCTAAAGTAAAGTACTTTCTCAGATATGGAATTCAAAAGTAAAGTGCTCGGATCGAAATCACATAACTTTTTCTTATTTTCACGATGCATTCGTACTAGTCACAAATTTTTTGTATATAAGGCGATATGTTGAATAATTCGCTTTTGAAAAGGAAATTTTACTTTCTTTCACAAAGTTGTAAGAAATTAATGAGAAATTCAAAATATCGCAAAACGTTGCCACCGTGCGCCAATTAGACAAGTAAAATTTTTGGAAAATGTTATAATAGTCGTTCATGACAATTGCATTGCAATTCACTCTACACTTAAAATAGTAGAAGATCTCGACAAAAAGGCAAGGTTTGCCCTTATATTTGTTCACCGACTCAACACATCATAAGTTGGACTCTTACGCAACTCTATTGAATGCGGTCAAACTAAATAACGACAAGGTTGCGTCAAATGAAACAACCTCCAAGGCCGACAAATAAACTTAATAAAACTCGTGAAGATCTCATTGACGTAGTGGAATAATAAGACCAATAAGGTCACGACCCCCGAATAAGGAATACAACGCATGATGATCTAATCGTAAGAGATTTCGATTTTCTCAATCGAACCAACATTCATTGTCGTCATGTGATGCCAAAAAGTAAAATATTGAGAACAATAATGAAAGTCTGATTCCTCGACACATATTCAAACTACTTACAAATATAGATGACGACAAAAATAATGGTGCGAAAAAACCAAAAAAGATTGTTAAATGTAAGAAATCCAAAAATAAACTTTTGATGATATCCAACGTATAAGAAGACTTCTATAACGAAGTATGAAATAATTAGTAGCTCATAGTTTATAAGGTTAAGTATTTAAATGTGTTTTTGAGAAATTTATAAAATATTTTCTATGTCTCCCAAGAGTATTGTGATGATCAAGACAAAAATAACTCCGCAAATTCCGTCAACTAGTTAAACCGCACTAGGCAAGCCATGTGCGACATACTCGACCTAGTAGTGCGAGTTAGAGATTCGAGTGTGAAACATTTCATTATTTCTTATATTAAAAATACATTCTATAATACTAAAAACTCGGTGTGACACAATTAAAAAGTATGTTTCTCAAAACAAAATCAACATTAATTTTATTCTCAAAATCTTAATCGAGACAATTTTCTCACATCACCCAAAGGCTATGTTTGGTTGCCCTGTATAGATGTGATATCACACCAAACCAATTAACACTATTTCCTTCCGTTTTTTTCAAGTAAGACAAATCCACAAGAAGGTCAATGACCCATTTTTCCAAGTCTCCAAAGTGATAATATATCCCAACCCCAAGGTGGGATCCAAAATCTATCCCATTTCATTAACGCTCGATTTACCTAAATACTCTTAAGTCACCCTAAGATTGGAAATTTATTTTAAATTAAAGGACACAAAAATAATATACTATTATATGGGCCATTATTTTCTACCTTCAACCAACACATCATTAATAAATCCACACATATGACATATCCCACAACTCAATCCATTAAGACTATGTTTTGCTTCTCTTTATGAGTGTGATATCACATCACTTCACACAATTACCTTCATATTATTTTATTTGCTTGAATCAACACATGCCCATGATAAGGTCAATGTTCGGTTTCTTATCAAGCCTCTAAATTGATAATATATCCCACCTCAATGTGATATCACATTTTTTCCTTTATATTTATTAGGCCTATTGTCTCATGCGAGTCCAAATCCCTTGTTCTATATTCATATTCCACATCTTATTCGTCGTTGGTGAATGACACGTATAATTACGACGTTATTTTATACATGTACATTCATCCAATATAATCAATAGAAAATGAAATAGAAGTGTTGAACATCGATTTCAATTTGTACCTATTGGATAAGGCCAAATAAAATCGTGAAAATTAATAAAACTCATTACACAATAAAGTAGGCAAATACATTCAAAACATAGCCCAACAATCTTAAACAACTCACTCCAAGCTATGCGTATTTTAGTGGTGCAATAGCAATAGCAAGCCAGCCTAACATGAGCACTCCCAGCTATACATAAAAACTAGAATCTGCTCACACTTGGGTAGGCGGACCAGGTTGGTGCTAGCCCGCTTGGCCAAGGACAAAAATTGGCTCGAGTTGGCCCAACCCAAATGCCATGGATTGTTATATTTGGAGCTCAACTCAATCTACGCTTTGATAATACATACATAATGATCGGCCCTACTTGACTTTTCGGGCCAAATGGGTCGACTAATCGTAGCTCGAACCCTTTTGGGCCAATGAATTCACAAGATAAACCGGTCTTTTTATCGAATTGGTTCATCTGACCGAACTAGTTTAAACTTTAATGGAAAATCGTCCCGACCCCACTTCACCGGTTTGACAAATTTTTTAAACACCCCAGAAAAATCAGTATTCTGAATTAAAACCCACTCAAGTTCTCTCTCGTTCTTCACTCTCTGCTTTTCGTCAAATAACACCGAGTGAGTAATATCTATATAAATAATATTCTCTCTCTAAAAAGATATCGCACTCGAGAAGAGAAGAAGAAGCTGAAATGGTGTC
Source organism: Rehmannia glutinosa (assembly GCA_016081115.2). Lineage (NCBI taxonomy): Eukaryota > Viridiplantae > Streptophyta > Magnoliopsida > Lamiales > Orobanchaceae > Rehmannia > Rehmannia glutinosa. Next base: position 550,399 of record JABTTQ020003351.1, on the reverse strand, counting down.
GACGAGGCGAAGTGGATCTCTGCCGTCGAATAATAGTAAGAGGTCATCTTCGCCGTCCGATGATAATCACAATAAACCTTCTTCTCCCAAGCGTCAAAAGGCACTCTCACTCTCCCTCTCTCTCTCTCTCTCTCATCTCTCTCTCTCTCTCAACACACAGATAAAGAGCTGTTGGCTTCTTCATTTCTGGATTACTCAATCTGGACCGCTGATTTTTGAGTGTTTTTTTTTGTCTTTTTGCGTAGGGTGAAAGCTGTAACACCAATGCTAACAGTAATAATCCAAAGGCGTCGGAGTCTTCGCTGGCGGAGAATCCAAAGGAAATAAGCTCAACTGATCCGCCGGAGCTACCTGTCACCGCCACCACCGCCACCACACCGACCACTCCTGCCGCCGCCGCTTCTGTCTCTGTTGCTACTCCTGCTGTTGCAGAAGGTTAGTTTAATAGTTCGTGTGTGTAATTTGCTGAAATGTTGTGGAAATTCTGGTTTCTTGATATGTGCATGTGTGGAAATGCTGAGAATTTGGGGAAATTTTGAAAATTCAGGGGCAGCGGCCGCTGTTGTGGACAAACCAAGGAGCTCGTTCACTTCGTGGAAGCAGCACCAAGGTTTTGAAACGACCTCGCCTTGGTGTAGGCTTCTCACGGAAACTCCGCAGGTGATTTATTTTTTTTTCTTTTGCCTTTTAATTTATTGATTTTGGTGTGAACTTGGTGTGCAATAGTTGGGTTTGGTGCCGTTGGAGGGAGCTTCCTTTTCTAATTAGTGCTGGATTCCAACTTTCCATTCATTTTGGAGTTCTTATATAAATAGAGTGATCGAGTGAATGCAATCTCTGTTTGCAGAACCCCACTGTTTCCGTGTACACAACCAATTTCTTGGTCGGCTCAAGCAAACATGCTAATCTCTTGATCCGGGATCAGACGGTCAGTGCGATTCTGTGTTCCATAAGGCTCGCCCAGGTAAAAGTTTGCGTCTGAAACTCACTCTGCATTTACTTTCTCAGTTTTTCTATGCAGTTGTCACTTGAATAGTACACAATGAGAGGACTTGGACAAGTCTAACGGAATTGGTTGTAGAATAGGAAAGGAGATCGATGAGGAAGGACCGGAAAGTACGGGTTCCATCATTAAATGACTTCATGAATGTGATACCTTGAATTATTGACGTCATAGTGGGAATTTCTGCGCACAACTATTGTTCTTTTTCGGAGTCAGTGACGCTAATTCTGTAGCTTTCAACAATCTATATCATAAATGAGTTGTAACACAGTAACAGCAAGCATGTAATGTTTTGCCTGCAATAAAATTCTTTCGAAGACTAATTTCATATTTTGCATTTGCATTTTTTTATTACTTTTTGTTGTTGGAAATGATTAGCGTGACGATAAGGCTCACCCAGGTAAAAGTTTGCATCTGAAACTTACCATGCATTTACTACGTCAGTTTTTCTATGCAGTTGTCACTTGAATAAATAGTACACAATGAGAGGACTCGAGCAAGTCTAATGGAATTGATTGTAGAATAGAAAATGAGATTGATGAGGAAGGACCCAAAAGTATGGGTTCCATCAATATGCCTTCATGAATGTGATATGTTGAATTATTGACGTCACAGTGGAAATATTTGCACATGACTATTATTTTTTTACGGAGTCAGTGATGCTAATTCTGTAGCTTTTCATCAATCTATGTGATAAATGAGTTGTAAAGCAGGCATAATGTTTTGCTTGCAATAAATTCTTTTGAAGACTAATTTCATGTTTTGCATTTTTGTTTTTCTTACTTTTTTTGTTGGAAATGATCAGCGTGACGATAAACCTGTTGCGGTGCTTGAAAGCCGGGGGAGCAAAGGGTGTGTGCAAGTCAACGGAAAAACAATTAAGAAAAACACTACTTGTGATCTCAATTCAGGGGATGAAGTGGTTTTTGGCTTTCTTGGAAGTCATGCATATGTATCCTTTTTATTTCTGTACTTTTTTTTTCTATGTTTGTTCCATATATCAATCCTCCATCTGGAATATCCTTAATCCCATCCATGTAGATTTTCCAGCAGCTGCCTTATGATAGTATAATCAAAACCCCTCCACCAGATGTTCAGAATAATACTGGAAAGTTGATTCATGTTGAAAGACGAGCAGGAGATGCATCAGCTGTTGCGGGTGCTTCAATTTTGGCTTCACTTTCTAACTTGCGGCAAGATTTATCTCTCGTCTTAAGCCTACTTCTCAGACCAGTGGTAAAAATTACAGAGGGAGTGATCTACCTTCCTCTCCCTTCTTAATGGAGATGATCTTGATGGCCAAGAAGTTAATTCAGCTACAAATTTAGGTAGTGAAGCAGCTGCAGATGTAGGGGCTGCCAGCAAGATCCTCCCTCTTGATGGAAATATAGAAGCTGGCTTAGAGGCAAGTAAACATAAACTGCTGGTGGAACACACATAATTTTGCTATTTTATGAAATTAACTTTCTTGTATATAAGGTGTAAGCTTATCTCTTGCGTTTGTAAACAGGAAGAAAGAGACTGGGTTAGGGATCTGCTCCCAGCGTCTCTGTCAGGGATGTGTTCACGAAGTAAAGCATTTAGAGAAGACATACTTGCAGCAATTCTAGATGGGCGACAACTTGAAGTTTCATTTGATAATTTCCCATACTATTTGAGGTAGGCTTCCAATGCATAGCACATATTCAAACTGCTTTTTATTTCAAAATTACCTTCCTTTTCTACATATTCTCTGGGTTCTCTCTATCGAATTAATTATTAAATGATAAAACATGCATGCTTTTGTCAAGGATTTTTTTGATACTTGTATTCATATTTAACTTGCAGTGAAAGCACAAAAAGTGTGCTAGTTGCAGCTTCATACATACAACTAAAGCACAGGGAACAAGTTAAATATACATCTGAGCTTCCTACACTGAACCCAAGAATCTTGCTTTCTGGTCCTGCAGGTCTCTGGTTCCATATTGAGTATTATTTTCTCATAGATTCATCTGTTTTAAATGCTTGGTTGTGATCTTAGTGGCACTTTCTCCCCCTGTAATGTGGTTATATTTTCTTTTCAGGGTCTGATATTTATCAGGAGATGTTGGTAAAGGCGCTTGCTCATTATTTCGGGGCTAAATTGCTTATATTTGACAGCCATTCATTTTTGGGAGTAAGAAAAGATCAGATAAATTATTGCATCTGGATTTGTTTGTGCATACATACATGTGTCTCTGTATTTAAATTTCGCAACAAATAGAAGATGAGAAAAATAGCATGGTCCACTTAACAAGGTCTTGCAAGTATTGATGACTATTGTTACATGTATGTTAAGGTAAAGTGAGAAAACACAAGTGTGAAAACAGAGTTTTAGAGTGCTTCTCGGAGAACAAGTGACGGGATGGGTGGATTGAAACTTTTCTCTAATTGAGTTGGTTCTTAGTCTCTGAATTCTATTCTCCATCTTTATTAGATTTTAAATAGACAGGTGGATAATTGGTTCTTAGTCTCTTAATTTTATTTTCCATCTTTATTAGATTAGACATAGACAGGTGGATCGCAATTTATTGATTATTCTCGTGTTTTAGGCTTCTTCTAAGGATGCTGAGCTTCTGAGAGAGGGAAACAATGCAGAAAAAGAGTGTAGCACCAGCAAACAAGTTCCTGGATCCAGAGACCTTGCCAAGGACACTGGACTTTCATCTGGTGAAGGAGATACACCTAATTTGCTTAGTCCCCTCGGCTTGGAGTCGCAGACAAAAATGGAAATTGACAATGTTCCCTCCAGTGAATGCAACTAAGAACCTTTCTATGAAAATTGGTAAGTGTCCTTGCGTTTGTCAGTTAAATGTTTAGTCTGCTCACACTATCTAAAAACAATTCTCATAGCATTTTTTTCCCACTTCTAACCTATGTACCTGATTGTTGGATGCAGGTGATAGAGTTAAATTCATTGGTCCAGCTTCTGGTGGTATATATTCTAGTTCCTCCAGGTAATTTTGAGATTCATTATATTTCATTTTACAGGATTTATGCGATAGACAATTTTTGGTTCTTCTTGTGAGACTGGATTTGATATTTTGTTCTGGTAGAGTTATAACTTATAACTATTCCTTTTCTGATGGTTCTCTTTGAAGTTTTTGATCATGGTAGCCCATAGCTACATTGGATTCTTTTGTTTAGTATAATTATCCTTGTGTTTTGAAGTGATTATATGTCATACTTAGTTTGGACATAGTTCTGCTTTTAATAAATATACACTCCGGAAGCCCAGGGACTTGAAGATTTTAACATCTTTTGGGATTTTGTAGCCTGGGACCTTCAATTTGACCTTAATTCCTATCACTAAAGTTTGCTCATCTTAAGACTCATTTTTCAGAGAATGGTGACGTCCATCCACAATAAATGTCCTTTCCTCAATGCATAATTATACAAATGTTATGGCCATTGGCTATCATATGCTATCTTTCATGATTTTTCTAATTTTCAAGGAGATACGGTGAGTTTTTTTTGGCTTCCCATTGAACCTATGTGTGCCTTCTCTTTCACCTGAGGTTTAGCCTTCCATTTTTCAACCATCACCACTTCCTGCAAGTGCAATCATAATCTACTCTTGATCCATCTTGATCCGGACACTCATCTATTGTAGTAGTTCCTTTAAAACGAATGAACATATATTCACAAATATGATATTCGTTGTCTTTTTTGGTCATCAATGTTGTGTGTAAGATATGAATTATTAAATGACGGAGCTCGATTATATTAAATTGAGAAATCCAACAATGGGCCGTGTCTTTGAATTTAATTTAAATATTTTGTTCTTTCGTCTCTATTAAAAGATTGTTATTTGATGGTAGTCATATCATTCTTTTTGTTGACTAAATGGTAATGTAACGCCCGATTTTTCATAAAGAGCGAAAATATGGATAAATTTTTCGCTAAATAAAAGAGTTATAAATATCTCACAATTATAGAAAAATAGCCTACTAAATTTAACTTCAAAGGAAAAGAAATAATTTGTACTAAAGAAAATATTATACTATAATCCATATGCGCAAAGAAAAATTAGAACGCTAAACATTGTCTAAAACTCTCAATAATTAAAAATAAAATTTAAAAGAAAACTTTGCATGACTCATCACATCCATCCACCACGTGCACGGACTCCTAACCCGAAAATTTGTTAATGAAAGGGGTGAGCTATCAACAACTCAAATGGGGGCCTTGACCGCCTAAATCAAATACACAAGTATAATCATCATTGCATACACACCTATGATTTTCATGGTTTGATTGAACAAGCCCGTAGCTAACGTGGGTGTACAATTAAGTACGTTCATGTTTGTACAATTAAGTACCTTCGTGATGTACAATTAAGTACCTTCGTGTCATGTCATGTTTAACGTGCCCATACATATAACAATCATAACAAGGCATTTAAAGTAGACAATAAGCGATAAACCCCACCTCAAAAACGCAGTTCGTGAACTTGAAAAATATTGAATTGCTTGAGCTCGAAAAATCCTGACCTTGAAAGTATTGTTTCCTACATATCAAAATAAATTTAACTTAATACATGGCTTTAGGATAAAATGGATTAAATAGTTGAGGTGAAAGGAATAAGAGATGAAATAAAAGAAAAATTGAAGATGAATGAGGTTGAATTGAATTTGCGGTCAAATCTGCAGCTTATGGGTCAAGGGACACTTTTGTGGGTTTAGGAATTTTGAGGGGTATATTTGTAATTTCAAAGGAGTTAGAGCTCATATTCCCAACCCAGTTCCGATTCCTCATTTCTTAGTTTACAAATTCCGCAACTCCATAGCCCTCTGCTTTTTTTTTTCGATCTCAACTATTTCTTTTTTTTTTTTTTTTTCTTTTCTTCTTCTTCCAATTTCACACGTGTATCTCCTCCCCCAAATCAATCCCCTTTCCCCGTGTATCTCCCCCCCCAAATCAATCCCCTTTCCCCGTCACCCTCTATCTCTCTCTTCTCCATAAATTCAGTCACCCACACACATCACCGGTGGCACAAATAAACGGCCAAGGGCGGGGCACGGCGGATGGAGCGGTGACGCAAGTTGGACTTTTGGGCAAATCGATTTCAGTCGGGCGATGGGCTTGGGGTTGGGTCAAATGTGAATGGTGGTTTGGGTTTTCCGATGGTGGTTTGGAGAATTTCGATGCTCGGGTTTGGGGTTTAGTGATTTCGGATGTTTCTTTCTCGTTATCGGTTTTGATGGGTTTGCGTCTTGGTAGTTTTTCGATTGGTCTTGGGTTTTTTTTTTTTTAAAGCGGCGAGTCGCAGATTTGGGCTTTTCCGATAATAAGAATTTGGGGTAATGTGACGGGAAAAAGGGTTACGATGGTGCTCGGTTTGGGTTATGGGCCGTTCGAGCCTGGCTTTGGCATATCACGGGTAGAATAATGCGGTTTGGCGACTTCTAGATTGGACATAAGTTAATATGAGAGTATGAGTTTACCTTGGTTGTGAAGAAGTGATATTGCACATGTATCGTGAGGTTCTTTGATATATGAGACTACCGGGAATATATATATGTATTTAGACTTGAGAGTCTTATTGTATTATGCCATGTATTAGGTTAAATCTATTTGGATATGCACAAATAAAATTCTTTTCTATCCGATAAAATTTTCAAAGGACTCCTTTTCGATAAAAATTCCGCAGATTTTCAAATAAAATAAAATACACATATGGGCTTTAATAAAGTGGGCTTATAAAACAGCCTATCAATGTAATAATCATTGGGCTTACAATAATAAAAGGGAATTTCTATGTTAAACCAAAATTAAAATCCTAAAAGGCCAAAAATCACTATCCCAAATATCAAATAATTTATGGGGTGTTACAATACTACCCCCTCAAACAAATTTCGTCCTCGAAATTCGATTATGTACCTTCATTATGAGTCATAACATAAACGCGGGCTGTCCTCCGCAGCATGACCTTTTCTCCCATGTTCTTTGTTCGAGTAACACATTCCCATCTTTGCCGTATGCCCCGGCTTCTTACACCTAAAACAACTATCTTTACCCAACAAACATTCTCCATTGTGATTTTTCCCACAATCGGCACACAAAATTTTACTAAAATGCAGGTGTCTGCTCCATTTTTGCTTCGGTTCTCGCCGCCTGTTTATCCCGATCTCCCCTCTCGTCTTGATTCCCACTCCATTCCTGTTTCCCCAAACTCCCGTCATTTGTCGGTGCCTAACTCCTGGCTAGCGGCAATCTCTTGAGTTAAAAAAGCTTTTCAAAGATACGATAATACCCTGACTGCCCATATATGCCGTATCCCTGGGCGTAAGCCCGCTCGAAACCTCAATGCTCTCTTACGATCGATGTAATACCAAGTGCTCCACGAAGAAACTCATCCGGTTGAATTTTCTTTCATATTCTCAGAATCGACATTCCTCCTTTCTTCAAATCCCAAAACTCGCGTTCATTTGCTCTCGATAGTGTTGGGGACAATATTTTTCCATTATTATCTCCTTAAATCCTTCCCATGTTGGGGTTGCTCGTTCCTCAGCGGACCTCAATCTCCAATAACTCATCCACCATCGACCAAAGATCTTGTACCGGTTGATATCGAGCACAAAGGATTCGTTGTGCCTCGACACCCGATCAATTCAAATGTGCGCTCCATCGATATGAACCATTCGCCTACATATGCGGGTCCTTCTTGCCCATTAAAGGTTGGGGGTGAGAAGCGGCGAACCGCTCCACCACCTCGAGCCTGGTTAACGCGGTACTTCGGTTGAATGTGTGTTCATTGTCGACATTCTCTTGGTTTTCTTGCAGACGGGTTTTCCTCATTATTTTGGTTCGTGTTGTTATTAGTAGCAGTAGCAGTAGCAGCGACTCGGACTCCAGTTCTACGTCTTCGAATCATTTTCCTATAGTCATATTCATAGTGCTTCTTAGTTCTCTAGGTAGGTCATCATACATCATAGGTTCATATACTGTCCAATTTGTGGTGCGAACACTAATGTTGTCGTACTCATGCAATTGGTAACTTTTATAAGCCATCAGTAACGCAACTAACATACCGTTCCAATCATCTTCCTAAACGTTCGAGTCTAAGTAAAGGCCATCTAGGTTCATGTAATTAAAGCCCATATGGTTTTATCATGAAATTTTCTTTGATATAAAACAAAATAAACTTGAAGACATATATCGCATGATAATAATAAAACGTGATTTCTCATAGTACTTGACATTAGCATAAAGCTCATAAATCATAACTTGACATGATCATTGAAAAAAAAAATACGCATACCTTGGAGTCAACGTGGTACGGCGGAGATGGATGTTCATAGACATTTTGAAATACATTTTTTTTTAAACATATAAGATTCCCTCGCTCTTTTTTTTTGTTTTCCAAGTCTACAGAACCGTAGACCCGCTCTGATACCACTTGTAATGCCCCGATTTTTCATAAAGAGCGAAAATATGGATAAATTTTTCACTAAATAAAAGAGTTATAAATATCTCACAATTATAGAAAAATAGCCTACTAAATTTAACTTCAAAGGAAAAGAAATAATTTGTACTAAAGAAAATATTATACTATAATCCATATGCGCAAAGAAAAATTAGAACGCTAAACATTGTCTGAAAAACTCTCAATAATTAAAAATAAAATTTAAAAGAAAACTTTGCATGACTCCGATCACATCCATCCACCACGTGCCACGCCGGACTCCTAACCTGAAAATTTGTTAATGAAAGGGGTGAGCTATCAACAACTCAGTGGGGACGCACTGTCTAAATCAAATACACAAGTATAATCATCATTGCATACACACCTATGATTTTCATGGTTTGATCAAACAAGCCCGTAGGCTAACTGTGGGTGTACAATTAAGTACGTTCATGTTTGTACAATTAAGTACCTTCGTGATGTACAATTAAGTACCTTCGTGTCATGTCATGTTTAACGTGCCCATACATATAACAATCATAACAAGGCATTTAAAGTAGACAATAAGCAGTAAACCCCACCTCAAAAACGCAGTTCGTGAACTTGAAAAATATTGAATTGCTTGAGCTCGAAAAATCCTAGACCTTGAAAGTATTGTTTCCTACATATCAAAATAAATTTAACTTAATACATGGCTTTAGGATAAAATGGATTAAATAGTTGAGGTGAAAGGAATAAGAGATGAAATAAAAGAAAAATTGAAGATGAATGAGGTTGAATTGAATTTGCAGTCAAATCTGCAGCTTATGGGTCAAGGGACACTTTTGTGGGTTTAGGAATTTTGAGGGGTATATTTGTAATTTCAGTGGAGTTAGAGCTCATATTCCCCAACCCAGTTCCAGATTCCTCATTTCTTAGTTTACAAATTCTGCAACTCCATAGCCCTCTGCTCGTTTTTTTTTCGATCTCAACTATTTCTTTTTTTTTTTTTTCTTTTCTTCTTCTTCCAATTTCACACGTGTATCTCCTCCCCCAAATCAATCCCCTTTCCCCCGTGTATCTCCTCCCCCAAATCAATCCCCTTTCCCCCGTCACCCTCTATCTCTCTCTTCTCCATAAATTCCGTCACCCACACACATCACCGGTGGCACACAGCGAAACGGGGCGGGGCACGGCGGATGGAGGCGGTGACGCAAGTTGGACTTTTGGGCAAATCGATTTCCGTCGGGGCGATGGGCTTGGGCTGGGGCTGTGAATGGTGGTTTGGGTTTTCCGATGGTGGTTTGGAGAATTTCCAGCGCTCTGGGTTTGGGGTTTAGTGATTTCGGATGTTTCTTTCTGGTTATTGGTTTTGATGGGTTTGCGTCTTGGTAGTTTTTCGATTGGTCTTGGGTTTTTTTTCTGGCGGCGTCGAGTCGCAGATTTGGGCTTTTCCGATAATAAGAATTTGGGGCTGTGACGGGAAAAAGGGTTACGACGATGGTGCTCGGGTTTGGGTTATGGCTGCGTTCGAGCCTGGCTTTGGCATATCACGGGTAGAATAATGCAGTTTGGCAGCTTCTAGATTGGACATAAGTTAATATGAGAGTATGAGTTTACCTTGGTTGTGAAGAAGTGATATTGCACAGATGTATCGTGAGGTTGCTGGGGATATGAGACGGCTGGGAATATATATATGTATTTAGACTTGAGAGTCTTATTGTATTATGCCATGTATTAGGTTAAATCTATTTGGATATGCACAAATAAAATTCTTTTCTATCTGATAAAATTTTCAAAGGACTCCTTTTCTGATAAAAATTCTGCAGATTTTCAAATAAAATAAAATACACATATGGGCTTTAATAAAGTGGGCTTATAAAACAGGCCTATCAATGTAATAATCATTGGGCTTACAATAATAAAAGGGAATTTCTATGTTAAACCAAAATTAAAATCCTAAAAGGCCAAAAATCACTATCCCAAATATCAAATAATTTATGGGGTGTTACAGGTAAATACTTATTTTGAGATCGTATACTCTTTACTTTGTATAGCAAGATGGCTAGATTTGCTATTTATGATCTAGGTTGTATATGCACCTTTAGAGAAAGGGACTTTATGTTGTGCCCTCTCTATTTTGGATTTCCACTTATACTTTGCAGTTTTATGCACTTATAACATCCTCCCAATATATGTATATATATTTAATATATATTGGTTCATTCATTTGTTTTGAATGTTACGACTTAACACCTTTCAAGCTGGATCTTTAGGGGCCCAACTCCTGGAATGCGAGGGAAGGTTCTTCTACCATTTGAAGATAACCCTCTGTCAAAAATTGGCGTAAGATTTGACAAACCCTTGCAAGACGGGGTTGATTTTGGAGGTCTCTGTGATAATGGTCATGGATTTTTCTGCAATGGTGATGTGCAGCTTCACTATGATTTACTCTCTTAGTTGTTGCTGTATGAGTTCTTTGATATCCTTCTTTCTCATACGTTTTATCTCTGATGTCTTTAGCCAATGAGCTTCGCTTAGACACCTCAGGTGTGGAGGATCTGGACAGATTACTTATTAACACAATGTTTGAGGTGGGATTTCTATACTGTCAAAATCACTGGTTTAGGATGGTTATTATGCGTGCTTCATTTTTATCTAACACTAATATTAATTTTCTCTCTCTGTTACTAGACCGTATTTGATGTGAGCCAAGAGTTCCCTTTCATTTTGTTTATGAAAGATGCCGAGAAATCCATGGCAGGAAATTCAGAATCATATGCTATATTTAAGACCAAGGTGGAGAAACTGCCTAATAATGTCGTAATTATTGGTTCACAGACTCTGACTGACAACCGTAAAGAAAAGGTAGAAGTCATTGATGATATACATAATACATTCTCCTCAATTTTGAAGATTTTCTTACTTGTGCTAATTCTAGCGGTGACACAAAAGAGTTATCGACTTTAAATCTCAACTTTGAATGTAAGCAAAACAATATCGAATGATGCTTTCTAACTGATTGTTTCCTCATGCAGTCTCATCCAGGCGGTTTGCTCTTCACGAAATTTGGCAGCAACCAGACTGCTTTGCTTGACTTGGCTTTCCCTGTAAGAACTTTTGATGCATTTCTGACAGTGTTATTAGTTTGTTGTTTGTTAGTGTCTTGAAGAACATACTGATCTTCATTTTAGTCATGAATATGGATTTGTGTGTCATAGAGTGCATTGCAATTGTTTGCTAAGCACTCTTATTTGACATATTATAAAAGTATTCTCAAGTTGCATTGGGCGTATTATTTCCACGATACTCTTCTATCTTTATAGCTTGTTCTGTCCATCTTTAAAAGAAGTGTGGAACATATTGTAATGAATGACAATTTCATCTAAAAGTTTTAAGCCATTAGATAAGAGAGCTTTTTAATAACTGTAACACGCCTCCTCTCATGCAGAGACCTCTTTATTTGGCAGGGAAACGATCATCTCATCTAACTTGAACTTGCTGTTAAAGAGAGGAGATACATTACATGCTTAATATCTCCATATAGGAACTTGACTTCTAATTGTTTCCTATTAATACTAGTCATGTGGTGCACAACAAATGTAAAAACAACTTTTAATTGTTTTTATTCAACCCCTAATAGTGGATAATAAATGTCCACTTATCAGCAAAAGGTGTCTGTATCATGACATTTTCTTTTGCTGAATGCCTTCCAAAATGATCCAAGAGAACACCAGTTTTATATCTTTCCGTGTACATTTCTGTCATATAGCTGTTATTTGCCTTTGCTTGTGTTGAGGTGGCTAATGTTCAGGGTAAATCTTGTTTATTGTGTTTGTAATTGAATTTTCATAGAGCACTCAGCTCTTAGATCCCATAGGACTTGTTTTACAGGCTAATATGATTTATTATTGACAACCTCAGGATAGTTTTGGGAGGTTGCATGATAGGACTAAGGACGTCACTAAGGCAACAAAGCTTCTGTCCAAACTTTTCCCCAATAAAGTGACAATTCACTTGCCTCAGGTTTGTTCTTGAATTCCCATACAAATTAGTTTTGTGCTATTCAACTGTGTGATGATACTTATAAACATTGCAGGACGAGGCACTCCTAGTCAGTTGGAAGCAGCAATTGGAACAAGATGCTGAGACCTTAAAACTTAAAGCAAATCTGAATAATTTACGAACTGTGAGGGATTATTTTCATCATAAAAGATGTGTACTTGTATTCTGTATTTGCCGCCTGATTTTTGTATGCTTATAATTATTAAGATATCACAGGCATTCAAAAAGTATACTTGACAGTTGACATGAATCTTCTTTGGATCAACAATTTTTTTCTTTTAGTGAGCATAATCATTTTTGGACGTTTTGCCCCCAGGGGCTTGTTCAGCTGGTAGGCAGCCTGCTATGGGACACCAAGGTCCCGGGTTCAAACCTACCAGTTGCAATTACTCCTGATGTCTCCCGGGGCCAGGCGTTGGGGCGCACGTGGTCACCCCCGAGTTTGGTAGCTGTGGGTGGGCCCAAAGGACCCTGCCACAGAGTGTTATCGGTTATCACAAAAAAAAATTTTGGATGTTTAAGTGTGATGCTACGGAATGAGCTTTCCGGTAAACCAATTCAGATGTTTTTGTAGCTTCCCTCATTAAACTTAATGTCAAACCTGAATGCATACTGCCACAGACTTGACATATCCCTGCATTTAACAGATAATTTCTTCTTTTGACACCTGCGATAAACAATATCATAGAAATTCTTGTTGCATTTGTCTTTATTTCATCAGTCCATCATTATATTCTTCTTAAATTTCTACTGTTGCTATATTATGAGAAACTTGGTTTTGCTAGTGCTACCAGCACTTTATTTGAAACAGTGCCTCATATTCTTACTTGCAGGTCCTCAATCGTAATGGCTTGGAGTGTGATGGACTTGAAACTTTGAGCATTAAAGACCAGACACTTACAAATGAAAGTAAGCTTTTCCTTTCCTCCCTTTAATCAGATGGCAGATTTACTATAATCTTACTCCAGAATACTTGTGTTCCCATATCAAATGAGCAAACACATGTGGGCATAAATTGAATAGATACTTTTTGAAATATTTTAAAGGTGCGGAAAAGGTGGTTGGATGGGCTTTAAGCCATCATTTGATGACAAATCCTGAAGCTGATGCAGATGCCAGGCTTGTGTTGTCTACAGAGAGGTAATAGTAAGTTGCCACTTATTTAATGGATGGCTTAATAAACTGTACTCATTGGGACTACCCCTTGTATCAGCATTCAGTATGGCATTGGCATTCTACACTCTGTCCAGAATGACTCCAAGAGTTCAAAGAAGTCCCTAAAGGTGATACTTCACTTTCTGACATCAGATAATGAATTCAGTAAAGTTAATGATGACTGGTTGATTTCTGAATGATTGATTATATAGTAGATTAAAAATTTATATTTTGTGGCCTGCCCAGGATGTTGTGACTGAGAACGAATTTGAGAAGAGGCTGCTAGCTGATGTGATTCCTCCCAGCGATATTGGTGTGACATTTGATGATATAGGAGCGCTAGAAAATGTCAAAGATACCTTGAAGGAGTTGGTGATGCTTCCTTTACAGCGGCCAGAACTTTTCTGCAAGGGTCAACTGACGAAGGTTACATTATATTTCTTTTGGCAATAATTGCTGCTTTAATTTTTAGAGGAGAATTTTGGTACAAAGTATTGAGTTTTTAGTTTTATATTTTGACTGCTCTCAATTGCAATTTCAGGTGAGTTATTTGTACTTGTCTTGTAGCATTGTTGCATTTTATTTGTTGTTTTTTGCCCAATGCGTCATTTTTTTTACATCTTTTTGAAACTACATGTCAATGGATTGATTTCTTGCTTGTGGTCTTTTTATACTTTTATGAGCCCATCCCTGCCAATGGTTCCCCTCCTTTTTCGTGTTCAGGATCATTTGACAATGAAGAATCATGAATGTGATCTTGCTCCTTTTTGCACTCTACTTACTTAAAAGGGGATTTATGTGAAAGACTCTGACAACATATGTTAGCTTATGTTTGTCTAGACAAATGTTTAAATTTTGGCCATTTTTTGAATTTCGCAATATGCTTTCAAATTCTGATCCTTGTCTCCTCTGAGAACTACTCTTCTTCTGCCACCGTCAAGCATCTGATGACGGAGTCATATTTCTATGGGCTTGTATTTACACATCTTTTATACCTAAATTTTCATGTTTCCCTTGCAGCCCTGCAAGGGTATACTTTTATTTGGCCCCCCTGGAACAGGAAAGACCATGCTTGCAAAGGCTGTTGCAACTGAAGCTGGTGCAAACTTCATTAACATTTCCATGTCCAGCATAACCTCAAAGGTTTTTTGATTAAGAGCTTGTTATGACTATTATATAATTTGGGTGATGTTTTTATATGTTCATTTAGCTTGCATAACCCCTCTTATCTATTGTCTGCACCTTCAGTGGTTTGGTGAGGGTGAGAAATATGTCAAGGCTGTCTTCTCGCTGGCTAGCAAGATTGCTCCTAGTGTTATATTTGTAGATGAAGTAAGCCAATATCCCTTTATATTTCATCTTTCTTCTCCCATTCAATCTTTCACATTCAGTACCAGTTTTGCAAATGCCTTCTATTCTCTTCTTTCAAAGGTTGACAGCATGCTGGGACGAAGGGAGAACCCTGGAGAACATGAGGCCATGCGTAAAATGAAAAATGAATTTATGGTGAACTGGGATGGACTGCGAACAAAGGACAAGGAACGTGTTTTAGTACTTGCTGCCACAAACAGGCCTTTCGACCTTGATGAAGCTGTAATTAGGCGGCTGCCACGCAGGTAAAGCAAGACAATCAATCTTCTGTAAATTAAATATTTTACGTTAAGTGTAGATATCGCTGATTTTTGGTGCTTTTTATTGTGTTTTCCATAGATTGATGGTTAACTTGCCAGATGCTGCTAATAGAGCCAAGATCCTTAGAGTGATTCTGGCAAAAGAGGACTTGTCTCCTGATGTAGATCTGGATTCAGTTGCAAGTATGACTGATGGTTATTCTGGAAGTGATCTTAAGGTTAGACTTACAGGCTTGGGTTGTGAATGATTCTTTGGACCTGGGCTATCCATAATATATTTCTATTTTCTCTTTCAGAATTTGTGTGTGACAGCTGCACATCGTCCAATTAGAGAGATTTTGGAAAAGGAGAAAAAGGTATATTTCCTGTCTTTGATATGAGCAGTTACGTTTGATCAATCTTGATGGTGTCTAAATCTACTGGCAATTGTAGATTAGTGAAAATTAAACTAAATGGCATCTGTCATTTGGGTTTCAACTAAACAGTAAGCAACATGAATTGTGATGTGTTAGGCCTATCAAGTTACTCGTCATGGTATGCTTTGATCATCTGTGAGACTAAGCAAGGTGTACTATAGCCATTGTGTTTTTGTCAAAGTTATCCTGTTCTAGATACATTCTTGTTCTCAATGTTGACTCCTGATGTATTAAAAGATTACCCTTGAGGTTCGGTCTAATTACCAAAAACCCAGCTATCTTTCAAAATTACAATTACCCCTTGATTTTTGTTTATATTTTACAAATTGCAGCTTTTGAAGGGGGTATTTGTCAAGTAAATACAAACCTCAAAAGGGAGTTTGTAATACAATAAGGGGATTTTTGTAATTTTGAAAGATAACTGGACTTTTTTGTAATTAAACTGAACCTCCGGGGTAGGTTTTGTAATTTACCCTCAACTTTATTGAGCAAACCATGGCTTACTTGTATGTTACATGATTTGAAGAATATATTGTATGTTGACCCTTTTCGGAGAATTCTATTTCACCTAAATCTCGGAGTCAATGACAGGATCGAGAGGCTGCTCTTGCTGAAGGTAAACCACCACCAGCTTTGAGTGGGAGTGCTGATATTCGCGCACTAAATATGGAAGACTTTAAATTTGCTCACGAGAGGGTGAGTTGAAAACCATAGCAAATGCCTAAGCTACTATCTAATTATCTATCAAATTGTGTGCGCTAAACTTGAATAATTTTACCATTTGACTTAGGTTTGTGCAAGCGTTTCGTCCGGAGTCGATAAACATGACCGAACTTCTTCAGTGGAACGAACTTTATGGCGAAGGGGGCTCCAGAAGAAAGAAATCCCTTAGCTACTTCATGTGAAAGCCGGCGTATGTACAAATTGTTCTTTCTCTTCTTCTAAATTAATTGTAAGTTTCTCCACCTGCTCCTCATGCCAGCTTTCCGTATTGGATGTTGTGCTGTGAAGCCACAGCATTGTACACAAATGGAGTATAGGTTTTTGCAGTTATACTTTGGTACTCAATATAGTTTTTTCTGAGATGGTGAAAAGGTTAGAATAGCCTCCTAAGTCAAATTAACGGCTGCTCCGCCTTTATTTTGTCTGCCCGTCTCGGTTGTGTCGATTAGGAGATGACAGGATTCAGTTTATCTAAAGTAGGTACAGGGTCTGAGAAGATTTAGTTGATCCTGTGCATATAGTTGTTGCCATTCTTCATTGTTGTTGTTGTTGCTGCTAACAAACAATAAGAAATTCTAATTTATTTCATTTTCCGTGCCGTTAGTATTATTAAATATTAGTCTTCGCCACGTGGCTCCTACCCCACTTCTCTCTCTGTTTATGCGAGAATTGATTAGCGGAGGAAAGAAAAACTCTCTTTCAATTTTGAATTGTATTTGGTTTACATATAAAATTTTGATTATTACAAAAGCTGTCCATGAGGTTTAACATAATTACAAAAAAAAAACATTTATCAAAATTACAGATACCCCATTGACATTTGTTTCTAATTTACAAATTGCACCTCAGGATGGGGTTATATGTTTGGTAAAATACAAACCTCAAGGGGGGGTGCTTGTAACACCATAACGGTGTATTTGTAATTTTGAAAGATAACGAGAGTTTTTAGTAATTAGGCTAAACCTCATGGATAGTTTTGTAATTATCCCTATAAAATTTGATATTATGCCCACTTGAGATTTGAGAAGCTTATAGCTCTTCCCAACATTTTTTGTGGGAGCAGCTATAAAAGCCCCTATGCATGTTGGTTAGTGATGAGGGTAGTGATATTGATTATGATGATTTTAGTGATGAGAAAGTGTTAAGATTCTGGTGATTTCTGTTGACTAAGAACAATTGGCTATATTAGTTCTTATGTCTGTCTCTGTATTGCATTGTTATGATCAGTAGTCTTGTTTTTATAAGAGGAGTAATTGGATTGGTAACCAAATCAATCTTGTTGGCGGTTTAATCAGTCGGACCGGTTGAATTGTCGGTTCAAGTGTGCTAATAAAAATTATATTTTTTTCTATATTATGTAAAAATGATATTGGTAATATAGTAATTCTCATGTATTAAAAGATAAAAACATATGTAGCAGTATCCAAAATTCAAATATAGGATGTTGTTTATAATGGCTTTTTTCGGTGACTGAACTAAGGACTCAAGGCATTAGGTTATTAGTCAGATTAGAACTTGGACACAGAAAGTAAGTCAATAAATATGCAATTCCGGCGTGAAAGTAATGACATCATTTTCTACACGTGTCATAAATTAAAATATGATATGAAACATAGTAGGAAACAAGAGATGCCGTATGCTAGGGTGTTTATTTTTCGAATCAATTTGAAATTCGTGTCGGCTAGAATTCGAATCACAATTTCGAATTGAATAATGAATTGGGGAATTTTTTGATTTTTTATTTGAAAATCTTATTTCGAGTTAGAATTTGAGGAAAGTCGAATTGAATATTGGTATTTCTATTCGAATTCGTGTATTAAATCAAACTCCATTATAATTTGATATATGTCTATTAGTATTTCGTGGCATAATTGCTGCACAGAAAGTCGGATTTATGATTTAGTCTCATTCATAAAAGGATGAATCCTATTCTTGAAGGTTCCAACTGCCCCATCCTTAGAGCTTTTTGGAGGAGGTGAATAGCGGGATATGTCTCAACGAGTCAGGGTTTCGAGCTGCTTTAGACTGAGTCGCTATATAAGAAATTCTTCTACAACTTGTTACAGGTGGATTCGAACCTCCACATTGCGGATGCTAACGAAACAAACATCACATCACTTAGGTTCTTTGTATTGTTAAGCTTTGCTCGACATCACATCACTTAGGCTCTTTGCATTATTGAGTTTTGCTCGGGGGCGATTTAATATCATTCATGTTTGTGGCATTGGAAGTAGTTCCATTAACTCTTTCTGTTGACCACCGAAAAAAATTATTCAAAATTTGAAATAACTAAGTGATTAATACATCAGTTTGAAAATAATTACAGTCCAAATTAACATATATCGGGCAACTAAAATAGAATTACAATATATATATATTTCTAGTTTGCACTATTAACTTCCCTTTTAAATAGTCCTCATCACCATTCAAAATCACAAGATATCTTTGCTATTCAACGTAAATGGTATATACAAATTAGCATTATAACTCCATTGTTTACAATGGTTAAAGACCTTAACCCGACGAAGATGTTTTGGGCACTGAGCCGGTTCGTGCACACACAATACCTGCATACAAAAATAGTTAGTGTTTTTAGTCTGAAATGTGTATTTCATGAAATAGAGGTATTTTTATTTGGCTTTCTAGTTATGTTATGTGCAATTCTTCCCCCGCACCCTTTAATGTTATGTTTTTAGACCAGTACCAATTGATTTTTAATTCGGTAGCTTATGCCTATTTGTCTGGTTTAATTATAATATTTTCGGATGAAATTGGGCAGGAATCAAGTTAGAAGAGATCTCTTATAGACCAGTTCTCATTCACTGCAACGGACAATCATGTGAAGCTTGATGTGAATTAAGAAAAACTATGAATTGTTTTTTTGTTTTGTTGGAATGATACTTTGAATGTTCTATGCTGCTGTTACATTCTCGAACAATTATGTCTCATTTTATTTTTCCAGTTCATTTGTGATTCGATTATGGACAAGGGTGTGGTAGGTACGTAATTGTGACACTCAGTGGCGTAACCAGCATGCTCGACTGTCCCTAAGCCAGCTATATTTTCCCTTAGAAAAAAAATATTTTTTATTTATTTAATTTTCTCCTTATAAAAAAAAACAGGATACAAAAGAATTGAACTACGCTAGGGACCGAGGAAGCCCCCTAATCCGACCCCTGGTGAGCTATTTACAATTTCTGAGAACCATGATAATATAATGTAATTCAATAAATTAACCAATTCACAAGTAAAATATCTCCAAGAAAAAGATGAAGGCCATCCTAATTGCTTCATATCTTCTGGTTAATATTTTGTGTTTACAAATTTTTGCGTGGTGCATGGAAATTAAAGGGTCGAATGGTTTTCATTCCAATGAAAAAAGTCATTTTTGTCCCATTAAGATAGTTTGTCAACTTTTTATTGGAATGTGTGCAAAAGTGAAATAATATTTGGTTTAGAAAAAAATTATATGGTGAAAATTTGAGAATATGTTTGGTTTAATATCTTTTGTTGAATTTTTTTAATTGAAAGATGTGATAAGATGATAATTTATATATATGTTGTGTAAATAGTGAGACCCACTTAAGTAGTGTTGTAGTGTTGGTGAAAAGTAATATTATACAATTAGATAAAATTATTAGTGGTGGGACCACTTTGAGATTTTAATTTGGTATTATAATTTATGTTTATGTGAATGGTAGTGTGAGTTCCCCTTATGTAATATACTGTTAAAATTGAGTAGTGATGGTTGTATTGAGCCTCATTGAACAATATATGGTTGAAAGTTGTGCATGTAAGTGTGAAAATTGATAATATATGTTTGAGAATGGAAAATGAGAAGTAGATACTGGAATATTACCAATGTGATTGTGTAAAATAATAAATGCAAAAAAACTCCAATAGGATGAAAACCATACAAGACCTAAGTTTTGGATTGAAGTATTGGTAACAAATTTTAAATCTTGGGAATTCGGTTAATTCGATTTTCAATATTTTGGTTAACGGTTAGCTAAATTAACCGAATGAACACTCCTACAACTAGACACATCCCGCAATTTAACGTGGTAGTAGCAATGAGGTGCGTTCTTCATTCTGGTAGCTCTTCCGCCAGCCTCAATACACAATTGATATATAGAATTACAACTTACAAACGATGGCTGATGTGACATTTTTTTATAAAAAAATTATTTAAATGTGGATTATTTTTTGAAAGTGGAAAAATATTATAAATTTTCTTGTAAAAACAGTTACAACCAAATAAATCTTGATTTTTCTTCATTAAATAAAAAAAAACTCTCAAATTTATCCACAAAATCACAACCAAAATCCTTTCTTGTCTTCTTCATTTGCTCCTTAAATAATTAATCCATATGCCTCTCCAATTAAAATGGGTTTGAAAAGTGGAAAACCTAACTGGCTGGCACGTGCCAACAAGATTTTCTGTACACAAAATCTCCTACTCCAATATGATTAAAGAAGAGTGATCCAAAGTTCTAAGAAAATAAAAAATAGAAAAAGAAAAAAATCAGAGAAATTTCTAATAATGATGGGCTTTGAGGCTCTCCCACGTGCCAATCTGGGCTTTATGTGGTGAAAAGTATTGATAGCTTTTTAACATTATAGGCAAGAGGGTCGACAGGCTTAGGCCCACCATTTCATAAAAGCTTAAAGAAATGGCCTATAAAATAAAGGCCCCAAACCAAAGCACAAAAAGTGCACGTGGGCTTGTAATTATTGATCTCTCCTTTCGCCATTTAAATATAATATATATGGAGGAAATCTTCAAGTCAATTAATTAAAATTAAACACCATGTGCTTTGGAAAACAACAAGTGACTTTATAGGAAGTTAGGTTTTATTTGTACAATTTTTATTTCTTATTATTATTTTGGATGACACAAATATATAGGTACAAAAGATAAGTAAAAGAGTGGTTGACTTTGATATTAATTTTTCCTTTTTTTCTCGACCCAAAGTATTCCCACACCAGTACATACCCCACACTTTCTCCGAACTATCGGACATCCATTATTCCTAGGGATGATCCTAATCTCTGGGAAAAGCGGAGCAAACCCAACCCCAAAACTCCGCTTTAGTCAGGAATTGAACCTGAGACTTGATTGCAATTGCAACCCCTCCTCACCATCCCAATCTTTGATACTAATTGAAGATACTCAATATATCTAATCATATTCAAAAGTATTTTTGTGATACTTATGGTATTCTCCTATTTGAATCATATAGATCCATATCGAAAAAAGCGATTCATATTCTTATTTCTATTGTGTTTTATTCGGTGTTTTAATTTATTTGATGAATCTTTGCGTGTATAATAATGATGCCATCTTATACACATGACAATGCACTGAATCCCGATACACATGAAGTATTAAATGAAATAGCATGGGAAATAAGATATCGTATGATTTGAAAATGGTTGACAATAAATTCTTTATTGTTATTATTTTTTTATTCCTGGATGATCCTAACCTTTGGGGGAGGCGAGCAAACCCAACCCCAAAACTCCGCTTTAGTCGGGAATTGAACTCGAGACTTGAGGATTGCAATTGCAACCCCTCCTCACCCATCCCAATCTTTGATACTAATTGAAGATACTCAATATATCTAATCATATTCAAAAGTATTTTTGTGATACTTATGGTATTCTCCTATTTGAATCATATAGATCCATATCGAAAAAAAAGCAGTTCATATTCTTATTTCTATTGTGTTTTATTCGGTGTTTTAATTTATTTGATGAATGCGTGTATAATAATGATGCCATCTTATACACATGACAATGCACTAATCTCACGATACACATGAAGTATTAAATGAAATAGCATGGGAAATAAGATATCGTATGATTTGAAAATGGTTGACAATAAATTCTTTATTGTTATTATTTTTTTATAACCCAATTTCTAAGCTTATTATGCCTGGGGTAGCAACTCCACCCTTCGCTTAATTCCAAGTAAAACAACGGGATGTGGCTGCCCGACTATACCTAGGGTAGCAACTCCAACCCTAGCTTCATTTCTGTTACCAAGTTAAATGGATTAATTGATTGTCACCAAGGTCTTACCCAGAGGAAATATGAATGTTTCCCTCATGATTGAAACCCATATTGATGACTTTCATTGAGATTTTCGTCCAACTCTTTTGTCAGTTCAACTATGACTTTGAGAGACAATTATTTAAAAAGATGAACCCCATCTCGAGGTCCTCCACGCTTCTCTTGCCCTAGAGCTTTGTGGAGGAGGTGAATCGCGAGATGTGCCTCAACAAGTCAGGGTCCTGAGTTGCCATAGACTGAGTTACCACAAAAGAAATCTTCTTCCACCCTGTTATCAGGGGGATTCAAACCCCCACGTTGCGGGTGCCAGCAAGCAGACAACACGTCACCCAAGTCCTTTACCAATTGAGTTATGCCCCTGGGCGAGAGACAATTATTTGTCCATATATTTAGAGGTGTTTTAGAAGTGCCTATTAAAAGCTAATAATTAATTAATTGCTCGAAATATAACCATTGGGTTCATTAGTTAATCAATGATTTTGAGTCTTTGAACATTTTTGTTGTTTTCTCATTACCATGTGATAATTAACCAAAAAAAGTATCATATGTTACAAGTTACAACTTTCTTTCTTTAAAAACTCAATCGGCAATGCAACAAATGTACTAATATATGTTTTTCCTCCAACTTATATATAATAAGTTCACATGAGAATATTCCTAAATGGACAATGCAATTTTTTTTATCCCACATGCCCCTTTATTGCGATTATTCAAAGGGGATATTATTTTAAATTCATAGAGAATTTCTTGTTTTTTTTTTAAATATTTAATTCATCATCTCATGTTTAATCTCGTCGTCTCTTTCAAGTTCAACAAGCAAATTGGAAGTAAAGTAACCAAATCCAAATTGAATAGCAAGTCAAATTGCAAATAATTAAATTCGTAACTATATAAATTCTACTTACATATCATTTACCAAGAGGAAAAAGTTGATTTCTAGTGGCAAAAGATCACTTTCTAGCATGATGAATTCTAAAGTTCGTGAAATGACAAGGTACAATCAAAATTCACAAAAAAAAAAAAAAAATCTAATCAAAGGATCCATTCATGGGATCATGCAATTAGATGTTCAAAAATTCATGCTACTCATTATGATGCTAACATATTGTTTTGGTCCCAGTTCCTTTTGCATGGTTGAAAGTGGGCATTTTTGTATTCTTCATTTTTTGTTTCATCTAATATTTTTCGATGTATTAAATAAATATATCATGTATATAAAATATTATTATATATTATTATTACTCCATATGTATTTGGCAAAATGTATTGAAACATGATCAAATGGAGAAGGGAATGAAATAGAAAATTCGTATTGATATTTTGGGGCTAAATGTAATTTTAGTCGTGTAACATAAGGGGTAGCGAATTAAATTGGTCCTGTAAAAATCATATTTTGCGAAAGAAAACTTGCAATACAAAAAGAATTGCAAATTGAGACGTTGCTCAGCGAAAATTGACTATTTTGCCGAAAAATGTCATGTGATCGGCACGTGTACCCCAATTTATTTCCAGTTCATTTTGCAATTTCCAGTGGAGATCAAATGACTCAATCCTCGAGTCTTTCTTAGAAATTCATGAGTTTCTCACAAACTGTGAATTTACTGGACCAAATTTTGTGCCAACTATAGTCACGAGACTAAAATTGCAACTCAGCCACTATTTCTAAGCATTTTCTCGGATGCTCTATTTTAATCGGTTTTTCATTTTCTCGCTATAACATCATATATCACCACATACACGTCAAGTATATATAAAATAATATTATTAATGTACACGTAGCATATATCGATAATATTACAATAAAAAATATCAATATTTATAATAGAACATCATACCTAATTTGTGAGAGTTAAACCCTATCTATGAAAATGCTTATATATGGGCCTCATTTTCTTCTAACCCTAACTTCTACACCACATATATACTTTAGTACTTTTTTCATCATGTCACATTATTCTTCCATGGAAGAAGACCATCAAGAAATGCATCTACTTTCTTTCACACCTCCTCCACAATTTCCTTCCTCATCACACCCACCACCCTGGCCGCCGTCGTCGGCCCGATTCGCCCGTCCATCGATCATTTCGACGTCGGCCCATCACTAGACCTCCAGCTCTCCATAAGTGTCACACCACTTCATGATCATGTCCAAATAGACTCCAGATGTGTCGATGCCCTAAAATGGGAGGCGGCCGAGCAAATTCGACTCGCGGCGATGGAGAAAGCGTGCGCGGAGCGCGTGATGGAGATGACGAGGAAGGAGATGGAGTGGCGGCGCGATCGGAATTGTTCGGGCCCACGCCCTATGGGAGAGGGCCTGAGAGGAGGTGGAGAGGGCCGAGAAAATGAAAGAGAGAGCCACTCGAATTTCGAGGAATTCGATGTGCATGGAGATCACTTGTTTGTCATGTATGCAAAAATTTAGACCTTAAAAATCAATTCATTTTCGAGTTTAATGTAGTGAAGGGTGGTTAATTTATTTTGGATTTCCTATTTCCGATGGTATTTTATCTGGTGTTTCGGTACACCAGGTCAATGCCACGCGTACTATAATAGTAATATCGTCTTAATTGCACATGTGACATTCATCTAGTGAATTAAAACACTAGATCATGAAACATATTAGGGAATAGGAGATTTAATATGGGGCTAATTGCAAAAAAGCGCCTGTTTTTTTTGGGGGCTCTGAAATATGTATTTATTTTTGTTCACAATAATCTTTTTATTTTTTTATTTTCATGGAATGATAGAACATGAATGTGTGAAAAGGGTGTTGCGTATTTTACTGGCTGAATATACGTATGTACTATTACAGCATGCAGAATTACTGTATTTCTTGAAGCCATTATATTTGATCAATTGGTATTTTTTTCCTTTTACTGTTTTTCTCTTCTTGGAGAATGAAATGTGAAATTTCAGGGTCATAAGATGAAATGAATTAGTGCTGATCTTGTTCGTGATAAGTAATTAACAATTTGCAAGTCCTTTCCACACTACTAATTTACTAGCAGGATTGTAACACCTATAAATTAACTATTTGATGTTACATGACATCAATGAAGAACTTTCTGGTTAAGATTTTTGTGTTGCAAATCAGAAATTAATTAGAATTAATTACGAATGAGGATTCGAGTTTATATTGGCCAAAGGGTTGAGCACAAGAATTGAGTTTTAATCCCATTAATTGTTCTTAATTAATAGCTCGGTGGTGAAGCAGTCGGCTGTTAACAAGGACAGAGAGAGGAGGGCCAACCTACCCCATTTTTAAGGAAAAAATTTACTAAGAATTTTTTAAGAAAAATATTTTATTTATAATTTATGTTATTTTTTAAGATTTTAGATTTGGCTCACATCTAACATTACTTTCGTGTATCGACCATTCCAATATTTTTCCTGGCTATGTCATTGGCTGTTAACTAAATATTGGTTAAATTGTAGTACATTTTTTTTGTCACACGATTTCGATCAGAAAATTCACATATATAGTTAATACACCAATATCTCAATTCTCTCAAGTCATGTGCGGCACTAAAGCGTCACGCGATGTTGTATAGATCATGTTGCACATGCCACACGCATTACATCTAATTAGGTCAAATTGCACCACCAATATGGCAAGTGGTAATATGCCAAATTGGTCATTTACGTTTTGTAAAAACAAAAAATAATCATATTTTCAAAACATATTGTTTTAGTTATAATTCGACTAAAAATTGACGGTCATACTTTTTCTTGTATTCTTTTTCGTAAGATGCTTGGCCATTTTTTCAAAAAATCGATACGGTATATTTATCGATCTTGAGAAATGAAAATAAGGGCAAAGTGGATAATTGAACTAAAAAATGACTAAAAACATATTTTTGCCAAGAAAATAAGGCAAAGTTTGACAATTGAACGCAAAAGTTGCTAAAAAATATTTTTGAAAAACATGGCTAATAACATATTTGTTACGGACAAACGACAAAAAATCCGACAGACTCATGTGCCCTATATGCAAACACTAGAGCATAGAATTATGTAATTTCCAAGCAGTAAAATTGCTCAAAATTAAGCAAATAAACCCATTCAAGTATTAAAAGAAAACAAAATGATTTTTTTAATTTTTTTTTTTAGATGTACCCTTAGCTAGAGAGTAGGGCATGGAAAAATAGTATGAAAGTGGAATGCACAATTGATGATGAATAGTGAAATATTGCTGAAATTGATAATGAAATCTGGGTGATAGCTACAGGCCCAAACTTTCACATGATCAATAGTCAAGTTTTAGAAGAAGCTTTTTATGAAGGTTAGAAGAAAAGAGGCAAATGAATCAGAACAAAAAGTAAATCAATTCAATTAACAAGAAGACAGCAAATGTACTCAGCTTTTATTTCACCCAAAAACCAAACACCCACTATCCATGTCTGGGATACAACACAAAAAGAAGAAACATTTTTGGATAAGATGAAGTCTTGCCAAAAGCATCACTACAAAACTGTGCGCACCAGCAAAATAACCCATTTGACATGTTTCAACAGTTCAATTTTGTTTTAATATGTTGCCTAGCTTGTTTCATCAATTTTCATTCAAATTCCAAATTTTCATTATAGGGTTAATGTATCTACTGTAAAAGGTCATGTCAAGGGCTGCAATCGAGTGAACCGAGTTTTGAGAGTTTGAGTTTGACTCGTTTATTATCGAGTCGAGCTCGAGCTTAATTTATGGAATATATTGATGGTTCACGATTTTTCCGAGCTTAATCGAACCTAAACGAGCTTATGAAATACTAAATATAAATTAAATTATTCTTCAATTTATTATAAAAATAAAATTATATATTTCTAAGCATAATATATATATCTACTAAAATATGTACTTTTATTCAAACAAATAAGTTTATTTAAATGTTTCTATATTTATCATAAGTAAACGATATAAGAATTGAAGTTAAAGTTAAATTAAGAGTTTATTAAATTATATGAGCTAGCTCACTACTTACTATCGAGCCTGCTCATGAGATAACCAACCGAATATATCGTTAGGCTTGAATTTAGTTCATTTATTTTAACGAGCTTTTATCGAATTGAGCTTCAAATAGCTTAAGGGTGCCTTGGTTCATTTGCATAAATATAGTCATCTCACGCGCCCTAAATAAACAGTTAACGCTCCACATATATAATATAACATTAGGGCTTAAAATGTTGAAAATTGACTGAAAGATCTAAACACCAAATAACTCCAATGCAAGAAAATCATTATCTTTTAAGAGATGTTTCTCCGTTCGAGAAGTCACACTTTGGATTTTAGAAAATCCCTCTTCGGGTTGTATCTATTAAGGAATGTCTCTGGCAGATTTAAATCCAGAATTTGAGTAGGTTTAGAAGGTGTTTGACTGAACTTATAAATGTCTCAAAATATCTTATAGAATTCTATTGAGAGCTTAATTATAAGCTCTCTATATGTGTTTGGAAAATTCTTTTTAAAAATATATTTTAGCTCACAATTTTAGAAGCTGATAAGTTGATTTTAGAAATAGTTAGGAACCCCAATTTTATCTCGAAATAATATTTTATTTTAACAAATTTCTTTAATTTTGACTATTTTAATTACAAAACTGTCATTATATATTGTATTATTAGCTCTATCATCTTATTTTATTCCAACACTTCAACAACTTATTTTTAGAATAAGATATAATATATTATAGGCTCTAAAAAATCTTATAAGATTTAGGAGTTTATAATTATTTTTTAAAATAAGTTTAGTCAAAGCCCCTCTTATTTGAATTGATTTGTTTCTCTAGATCAACTGATGCGGCGAAAGCGTGACAAGAATAACAAAGAACACAAATACTACCGTTGATTCACAAGAATACCTAAGTATTGAAGAAAACAATAGAATTCTTTATTGGTTGGAGAATAAATCTCTAAACTTAATAATTATTCAACCTCCCTAAAAATAATAACAAAACAAATATTTATAGGATTAAAGTCCTACAACAATAAAATCGCTAACTATCGCAGTAAATCGAGAACCATCAAGAAATCATTTTTCAACAAGCCTCTTGATTTCTTGAAATTGGATGCGCACGATATGGAATTGTATTGTCGGCAAGTCGACCTGGCGGCGGATGCGTGCGTTGTCGTTCATGCGTTGTGGATTCGTCCGGACAACATGGTTCGGGAGCGTGGATCGTCTCTGAATACCAACCGATGCATACGGAAGCCACGAATAAACGAGCAACGAACAAAATCAATATGAATCTTCGCAAAGAAACGAAAATTGCAATGAAAAAGAGATAAATCTTTAAATTTAATAATTATTCAACCTCCCTAAAAATAATAACAAAACAAATATTTATAGAGTAGGTCTCCTCTGTAGGACCGTCTTACGGCATGACAGATCCTATTCCGTAAGATTAACCTCGGCCACCCACGACCCGCGCTCCAACCCCTGGCCCGACCCACGCCACACCCCGCGACCCAACGCACGCCTCGCCCACGCCCGACCACCCACCACATTCACCTCTTATTTAAAACAAAAATCTGCTCCAGTAGCGAATTGAACTCGCGATCTTAATAGAGGTAAGGTGGTGTTCTACCACTACACCATTAGTACTTATTGTGCAATTTTAGTATAATAATTTATATAAACACATTCATAAATACGTCCGTAATTAAAAAAATAAAAATGTCTATAAATGTAAAGGCTAAGAATCGAACCCAAGTCTATTAAAAATCTTGATACATTATTTCAATAAATGGATACTTATAAAAGTGTTACTTTAACTACATCATATTTATTTTTTATTTTTCCTCTTTTTTTTTGTTCCTAGTTTGTAATCGTATTAAGAAATATGATACTTTATCTCAAAGAAACGGATACTTTTACTTATAAAAGTGTTACTTTTATATCATATTTATTTTTATTTTTTCTTCTTTCCTTCATTTCTAATTTGTGACTATATTAAAAAAATATGATACTTTAAATCACGAAGGAAAAATAAATAAGACAGAGTTAAAGTAACACTTTTATGAGTAAAAGTATCCATTTTTTGAGATAAAGTATCATGTTTTTGTAAATAAATCACGAAGTATGAATTGAGTACGGATGAAAAAAGAAAATAAATATGACAGAGTTAAAAGTACCACTTTTATAAGTAAAAGTATCCATTTTTGGGATAAAGTATCATGTTTTTTTAATACAATCGACATTAGAAAATCATTAGATTGAAGTATCACAAATGTATCATATTTAACATCAAAAGTATCACTATTTCGGCAAGACAAGTATTAGTTTTCAATGGTAAAAAGCATTAGCTATGAGACTAGAATGAGTACATCAAAAAATTTATTTTTTGAATAATGTTCACCTTAAAACTATCATATTTCTTACTCAAGAGTATCACTATTTTCGGATAAAGTATTACTTTTTATTCGGAGAATTTAAAATTTTAAAATGTCATTGTCCATCATAAAAGTATCATATTTAATATCAAATGTATCACTATTTCCAACATAAGTATCGGTTTTTCAATGTAAAAACATTAGCTATGAGACTAGAATGAGTATATCAAAAATCTTATTTTTGAATATGTAAAAATTAAAATATCAACGTTCACCTTAAAAGTATCATATTTATTACTCAAAAGTATCACTATTTTCGGATAAAGTATCATTCCTATTCGAGAGAATTTAAAATTTTAAAATGAAGGGATGATAATGAAGCTTTATATTCATAGTTATACTCATGGTTATAATAAATATGCACAACAAGCATCACGGTTTAGTGGTAGAATAGCACCTTATGTCTCCATAGCTCACGGGTTCAATTCCCCACAAGCGCGTTTTTTTTTTTTTTTTTTTTTTAAATATAAGCCCCAGTGGGCAAGGCGCTTGGGCAGCTGGGCGGGTCGTAGGTAGGATCCGCCTTACGAAATATGATCCGTAAGATGGTTCTATACAAGTTTTTGCCATATTTATAGGATTAAAGTCCTACAACAATAAAACTCATAACTATTGAAAACTCTTAAAAAATAATAAAATAACCTAATAAACTAATCTTAATAGATAATAAGAAATCTTCGAATCTTTATCTCCATGGTCAACAAAAACCAAAGTTCAACTAGGGTTCCAAACAAGTGGGACTTTAGTTGGGATTCATGCTTCTTAATTAGTCTTGCGAGTTGCCCAACTAACTCAATTATATAATTAAATTTAGATTAATTATAAGGACTTTCCAAACAATATATGTATTAAGTCTAATTGCAAAAGCTGATTTATTTCTTTACTGCTATATTTTATTTTAGCATAATGGAATTAAAGTTGCAGGCACTTCTGCAAAAAAATAGCAGCAATCGGGTATGGGTACAAAAAGAAAAGCTAACCTAAAAATTATCAACATTTATTCACCTAGACAAACATATCAATTGGTGCAGGTCCTTTACTGAGTGCTAAACCCAAAGCTGAATGAGATTTTTTATTTTTTTCCCAAATACCTATTTGACCTTTTTCACGTGTACGCTTTTGCCTTGAGAGTTGAGTCCCACTGTACCAAAAGTTCTGATTTAATATAATTAGGACGGTAAAAATGTTTTTTTAGTCCACTAAGTGAATGACTTGAAAGATTTAGTCTACATTTTTAAAAAATTTGAAATTGGTCCACTAAGTGACAAAAATTCGGACATTTAGTCCAGGTGACTGATATTGCGGTAACAATCCTATGTGGAATTTTTTTCTTTTTTGCTTTCTTTTTTAGCCTTAAAGTATGAATTGTTTTTGTTGATGTGGCATATTATGTGGCATTTTGGAGGGAAAAAATATTATATTCAATGTAAATTAGATAAAAATTATAAGATTTATTATGAATAAAATGAAAATAATTTACATAAAATATTAAAATTATTTGTTAATTTGAAAAACGAAAAATAATTTTAGAAAATCCATGAAAACAAAAATAATGTTAATAAAATTTAAGATATTTTAATTGGAGAAATGTATTCGAAATTATAAAATATAAAATTATTTATATCGTATGTTTAAATTATAAAATATTTAATTGTATAAATAACATTTTATATTTATAATTAAAGAGTAATAATTAAATTGTTTTTTATACAGTTTTTTAAAATTTAAATATATTTTATGCAGTTTTTTTGTAATTAAATAGTTTTTTGTGCAGTTTTTTAAAATTTACATATTTTTTATACTGTTTTTTTTTGTAATTCAATAGTTTTATATACAGCTTTTTTAAAAAATTTCTTGAAAAATAAGATTAAAAATAAAATATTTTTATATAGTTTTTTTGTAATTAAAGAGTGTTTTGTACAATTTTTTAAAATTTACATAGTTTTTATACTTTTTTTTGTAATTCAATAGTTTTTATACAGATTTTTTAAAAATTTCTTGAAAAATAAGAATAATGTTAATAAAGTTTGAAATATTTTAATTGGATAAATATATTCAAAATTATAAAATAAAATATTTTCATTTTTTATGTTCAAAGAGTAATAATTAAATAGTTTTTATTTTTCTTTTTACCACAAAATATTTTATTTTTAGTTGAATTAAATATATTTTTCTATATTTTAAGTCTAATATTTAAAAATACTAATATTAAGAAGTAATTTTATATGATATAAATAATTTTTCTTATTTTATAATTTCGAATATATTTATCCAATTAAAATATTTAAATTTTATTAACATTATTCTTATTTTTCATTGACGTTTTTAAAAAAATTATTTTGTGTTTTTCAACTAATAAAAATTTAAATATATTCTGTAAATAATTTTAATTTTATTCTTAATGAATATTGTATTTTTACCTAATTTACATTGAATAATAATATTTTTTTCCCTCCAAAATGCCACATAATATGCCACATGAACAAAAACAATTCATACTTTAAGGCTAAAAAAGCAAAAAGAAAAAAATTCCACATAGGATTAATACCGCAATAGCGGGTCACCGGACTAAATGTCCGAATTTTTGCCACTTAGTGGACCAATTTCAAAAAAATTTAAAAGTGTGGACTAAATCTCTCAAGTCGTCCACTTAGTGGACGAAAAAACATTTTTGCCTAATTAGGACATAGCCAAACACACCTTATCACACTATCATGAAGTTGTTGAAATATGTCAACAAAAATCCAAAAGCTACCTTATAATTAATTTGAGCACTTACCCCAAAATTGGGAAAATGATAAAAAAAAAAAAAAATAAAAAAGAAAGTGATGTATGTGATGATATTTTGTTGATGCCTTGGGTGTGTTCCATTTAGTACATCTTGTCTTTGAGTCTCATGTTGTGCACTAGGCACTAGCTACTTTGAAGAGAAGTTCTATGCATTACAAATGGGTCCATAACAATCCACTCCTTTAATTTAAAGCTCATAATTTCTCGATATGACGCCAAAACACGACACAAACATAACACGCCATAAGCAAGTTAAGATCATAATTAGGTTGGACCCAAGTAACACGAATAATAAATATGTCGTGTTAATTAGGGTTAACTTTGAGATGACACGATTAACTTGTTTGGCCCGATTGTGTTGTTATTATGTTGCTTTTTGCAATTTCGATTGATTGAATATGGTTTAGTATAATGATTGAATTTTTAAAATTATTGAAAATATATATGTAAATATTATTTTTGAATTAAAATTAGCTTATACAACTTATATAACCCATATATATATATATATATGATGGAGTATTTAAATTTTTAAAATAAACAGTTCAATTTGGGTCAAGTGAAAAAAATTAATAATAAACAGGTCGAGTTACAATTGAGAAATTTCATATGAACAGTTAAATAATTAGGGTTAGAATTGAAAAATCTAACACGAATATCATTCCTACTATAATTGAGAGAAATTCGGTGCATTGCAAATTAGCCACTTTCCATTGCAACTTGGAATAGTCCATAACAATCCACTCCTTTGAATCCAATAGCCCCTTCAATTTCGATTGCAACTTTAACTTAGGTCCATAAAAATCCACTAGTACCTTCAAATGCAACTTGGATACATAACAAAATAATCCACTAGCCCTTCGATTTCAACTCGAAATACATAACAATCCCACTAGCCCCTTAAATTATCATTTACACTTATACAAATATTACAATTATCCCCTTATATTTAAGACGGATAACTGGTGCACGATACAATTTTTTTTTGTTTACATATCACGTTTTTCGAGTTTTTGGGTTTTGTTCCTTGACTTTGAATATTACTTTTGTTCCAGCTATGTAACCGACTTGTGATTAATGCATTTTATGGAACCTTTTGACATTTATCTCGGGGTACTTTTTTCCTCCCAATGGTTTTTCTCATAAAGGTGAATTTAATTTAGAAGGTTTTAATGAGATTCCACAATCGAGACTAGTTGATCGGCCGTGTGATCAACATTTTTTTCTCTTTTATTTATTTTTGTCCTTGTCCTTTACCTAAAAAAATTTAAGACGGAATCAAACCTCAAAGTGATTTACGTAATTCTAAAACTTCTATGTTTTTTTTTGTAATAACCCCAAACTTCTGATTTTTTGGTAATGATCATATTTTTTTATTTGAAACTAAGCTATTAATGTTAAAATCATAGAATCAACTTTATAACCTTTATTGAAATACGTGACAAATATCTCCAGGAGGATAATTGTAATTATGTCAACCTCATATATAATGGCATGACCTAATAATAATGGCATTGAAAAATAGTGTGTCAAATGTGACAGCTTTTTGTATTCAATCAGACTTTCTGCCAATTATTTTTGAATCAGAACAGGCAGCCAATATAGGAATAGTATAGCAATCAAAATATACATATAGGACTCGTTTGGCAATATTGATGGGATTGGATAAAATAATAAGATGAGATAGGATTACACTGTTCATTGATTATTTAATACCATTTAATATTGTGTTTGAGATGTGTGATTGTGATATAAGGTATTTGGGAATTGAATCAGATATTTTGTTTGGGAAAACTGATTAAGTGTGATAAATTTGTAAATTGTCTTTTCTATCCCCAGTCAGTTTTTGAAGTGTATCCCCAAACTGCACGATTATTTTCTGAAATTTTTCCCCAAATTCTCTATCTACAGTGTAGGAGAAAACCTCTTCTCTATTCCTGAAAATGGACTCGATTTTTTTGCTTGCATCTCTGTAAACCAGAAAAACAAGACATAAAATTTGCACAAATAACCAACAAAATTATGTAATGTAAACAAAAAAAAAAAAAAATCACCTCCAATACCAATAACTGAACAAGAGAAGGATATTTGTACATCACTAACATTGAAAAACATAACAAATGGACCTGGGTTATGATTTTCGCTCAAAAAAAAAGTTGAATGCTAAACTTACAGTTGACAAGTGTTCGGGCGCGCAAGGTGAGTCTGCTGTGCATTGCTCCTCCAAAAACAAGTACAATCAACTACTGCAAATATTGGACAATTTTTTTACAGAACATTGATTCCTTATATGATATATCTACACAAGTAATTATTTTCAGCTATTACATAAAAAAAAAACGATTTGAAACCAGGAATATTTCAGCGAAAAAAAATACTTTTCACAATTGTCGTCTTCGTTAGGGTTGCAGAAGGAGGAAGTTTTATATGGTGTAATCTTGTAAATTATGTTCATGGAAGGGGTAGGCTTGTAATGTCACATGGGATTTAGAGGACAAATTGGTAATTTACTTTGGACTGATAAGTGGGGATTGAATAATACCACCTCATGGGCTGGTATTAATTATCAGTCTTTATCACTCCAAAACTGGATAGTAGTCCCGGCCTGAAAGTTTATACTGGGCCGTAATACCATTCCCCAAACATGTGATTAATTGGGATAAAAAAGCTTATCATGGTATATCACACCTCCCAAACGCACCCATATATGATAAAAGAAGTAGGACCCTGTTCTTGAGTGATCATCAACCACAGTTATTATGACAAATCCTTAACATATTTGTCTTTTCAAATTGTCACCATGCAATTGAACAATGTGTAAGGGATCTTAATATAATCCAAAGGGTTTATATCCCCTGGTTTGAGCCACAAAAATAAAACTAAAATGTGAATTTAATGATGGGGTAATGAGATTTTCTTAGCTGATCAAAGTGATATATCATACATGTATAATTTAGATTATTTATATGTTAATTATGCTGTTTTATATTCTAACTTTTCTGAGTATGGCCTACCTTTTGTAATTGATTTTCACAATGATTTTTTTCTTTTGTAGAAATTAATTGTTTTTGAGTGAGAATTTCAAGTTGCCCAGACCATTTTTCATTTTTTTTTTTTTTTTTTTTTTTTGATAACTCAGAGAACTACGCCGCCCGACTACGCCGAGACAACACTCCTCCTCATTGCTCGCCGCCAAGGTAAACCGCGGGATGTGCACGCACTGCAGCGTGTTACGGCGACGTGGTCACGACGGCGTACAACCGATCCTCCTGCGGTAAAGAGAACAATTATGTTCGACCCCAATCTACTAATAACGATCTCTCCCGAATCGAACCCACACGGATGCTATTCAAGATGAGTTCCCACCAAATCTTCACCACTCGCATATGCCCTTGGAGCAATTTGATGGAGAAGGGATATGAACCCCCGACCTCCACCCCACAAACAATTTGATGGAGCGGTGATTTGAACTCAACTCCGACCTCCATCCCACAATTTCTTTGTGGTGGCCGGGTGAGTAAGCCATTTTTCACTATTGCAAGATGTTGATTGTTGCAATTTGGACCACCTTGTTTAAAAGTGATTGTAATTTGAATTGTCAAACCCATCTATAAATTATGATAGATAAAAAATGATATTTTTTTCGTGCTACACCCACAAATGACGCCTCAACCTACCCAACCTCTAAAGTTACTCGAGGAGGTAAATTGTGGTATACCGTATGTGCCTCAATTACATAAGGTTCCCCAAGAGACCAACTCCCAACTAAATGGCGCCCAAGTGTCAACCGTGTCGAATCCTACCACTCGCCGCTAGCCATAAAACCTTGGAGTGATCAAAAGTGATTTTTATTTACATTGTTGAACGCTTCTATTAGGGATGACAATAAGGTGGGGTGCGTGTCAAGACCCTAGACCCCCTCGTCATTAGGGGAAGGGAGCGGGCGGCGGGCGGGGTGGGTTGGCCCGTCCTTGTCTCAAATTAAATAAACTAAAATAGAAAATAATAAAAAATAGAAAATTTATTTATTTTTAATGTATTTACAATATATTCTTTACAAAAAGTTGTTAATTTGAATTTATAAATGTTAGATATAATATTAAAAGATAAAAATTATATTATAAATATATATTATATATGCAATATAAATTAAATTTATTTTAAAAAATAGGCGAGTGAGTACCCATGGGACGGAAGTTATGTGCGCAGTCCACCCATCCTGCCGCGAGTCAAGGGGCAGGTAAGTAACTTTGTTGTGAGCCCATCTAATGGGCCAAAACATGCACCCTAGCTAGTCGAGTTGAGAATAAGCTTAAGCTAATTGTGTATTTTTACTATTTTACTCACACCTAGCTTGAAGATAGTATTTTCCTCAAAAAGAAAAAAAAAAAAAAGGCTAGCTTTAAGCTCAGTATTTCATGTCTTATAAGCATGTACATATACAGTCTTAGGGAGTGGTAGCAATAGTTTTTCAAAAGTACTATTCAGCTGAAGAAAATAATAATAATAATTTTGAGTATTTTAAGATATCAACTCCTGTTTCAAAAGCAGGAAGAGGAATACTTTTAGATTTATGATTTTACTTCTTATTTTTATTAAAATATGTAAATATTCTTCTGAATATTTTTGCCTTAAAATATAAATTTGGATTTTAAAAGTACTCTATATTATATAGACATTTATAAAATATAACATATATAAATACTTTTAAGAATATATGAATATGTTTTTATACATATTTATTTATTTTTATATACACACATCAGTTAGTGTATGAATATATTTATATATAGTTATAATATACATTCAATACATTTATAGATAGTTGTACTAATATGTAAGTAAATATTTATATTTATAAAGTATATATATGTATTTTTATATATTTATATACTTTGGGAATATACAAAACTATTTATATATATTTATAAATGATTGTATGAATATATAAATACATATAAGTTTCAATAAATATCTATATATATTTGCATGTTTTTTAATACGCAACTCTACAAATTGTAAATAATTGTATGAATATTTATACATGTACATGTATTTTTATATATTTATATATTTGTTAATAATTTAAAATATATTCATAAATAATTAATATTTAAATATCTATATATATATATATTTATACGGACATGTGCATATATCCCTATTTCAAAATCGAAACACGATTTAGATAAAAGTGATTTTACAACTTATTTGTCAAACGCTTTCATTTAACCTTAACTACTTTTTCAAAGAATACTTTCCAAACACTACAAACTTTTGATTCTTAAATACTTATCACTCCGACTTAAATATATTACTTTCTAGAAGGTTTTTGCAAACACTTCCTTAGTGTGTAAAAAAGTACATTGGGAAGTTAACTTGTTTGTGGCAAAGATTTCAGATTATTACAATTTACATGTATGTACCTAATCCTATGTAGTTTTCACTGGCTCTGAATCTGAGGTAGGGTGGAGTAGTTTCATGAAGATTTACACCATACAAAGTAATTTTCCCAGGTGAAAAAAAAGATACACAGAAATAACTTGAGAGATGATTCATAAATTTGAGCCACTCTTGAAATTCTACAGAGAACATGGAAAATCACTTTTGAAGGTGGGAAAAAGTTTTCATTTTTTTTGGGACTCAAAAACTGACAATTTGGAAATGTGGATATGGAAATATACACATTCAGAGAGAACAGTTTTGGAGTGGGATGCTTGTATTATTTGGCAGAAATAAAGTTAAAAGAAAACATAAAGTTTGTTCATGATTGATTCAAAATCTTCAATTGTGACAACATATATGTATATACGGAGATATTTGTTGATGTTGGAATCTGCTCAGCAACAAGAATTACCCTTTTTAAATAGCTGGAAAGTAAAAGGGATGGAACAAAATGATATTTGTATTAATAAACCGAGCAGGACACCTGGTCGGTTGTCTGCTGGAAGAATACAGATTACAAGACTATTTATATAGTATTTTTCCGTTGTCTTTTTCCTCATAAATGACTTCTATTTATATTCCCACGTTAAGTGGGATTACAATCATTATATCTACATTCTACAATCATAGTGGGACACTTGTCAATCCCAAATTATGCTTGACCTGCATGGATGACAGGTATTTAATAGTGTTTTCTGTTTTGTCCTTATGCGGCGCTGCCAGATAGCGAGTTTCTTGGCCACTTGACTTCATCTCGATCTTCGTTGACTTTCTGGTTGAGACTTTAACGGGCTATTCCTGAATTTCCATATCGTTTTATACCCGGATGGAGCGATCTGCCTTCTCGGTTATTCCTCCGGTCGGTTCGCATGTGGATACTGGTGAGGACACGTGTGCGTATATCATTATATCTACAATCCTAGAGGGACACTTGTCCATCCCAGATTATGCATGACCTGCATGGATGACATGTATTTAATAGTGTTTTAAATCTTTGTGCTTATGCGCGGCTGCCGCCGATTAGCGAGTTTGTCGGCCACTTGACTTCATCTCGGTCTTCGTTGACTTTCTGGTTGAGACTTTAATGGGCTATTCCTGAATTTCCATCTCGGTTTATACCTAGATGGAGCGATCTGCCTTCTCGGTTACTGCTCTGGTCGATTCACATGTGGATGCTTATGAGGACACGTGTGCATATATCCTTCTAGCTCTACTCGGGTATCATCAATATTTATGTAATATATTTGACATAAAGGGGAAAGATGAATAAAGTTGATGAAATATGGTCCATGGAAGGTTAATTTACTCTAGAAAAGTTCATGGTGGTCCAAATTAGAGGTGTCAATTTCAGACACGACACGCAAACCCGACATGAACCTAATACGAAATTAATGGGTATGGGTCCAGGCTTCGTCGGTCCGAGTTGAACCCGAATAACCTGTCAATTAAACAAGTCGGTTTGGGTCAACCTACTATGACCCATTTAACCCGTCTAATCCGTTTGTGAATTTCAAAAAAAAGTAAGTAAATAAGTTGTAAGAAAAAAATAACAAACAAGACATATCCTTAAAACTTAAATGATAAAACCTCCTTAATTATGTATTTGTTATTATTATGCATGTCTTTTTGAATATTATCTTTAAAATATGATTAGTATGTTATGTTATTTATGCAATTATGTTATTTTTTTTTTGTATGTTGTGAATTGTGATATTTTTTATTGATTGAATAGTGTATGACAATGATTGATTTTAAGAAAAATAAATTTATTAAGTTAAAACTATTAAATATATATAAAAATAATTTTATTAGACGGGTTACGTGGGTCGGGTCCGGGTTACCTGTGAAATAAACAGGTCGGGTCCGGGTTCAAGATTCTCGACACGAATAATTAAATAAGTCGGATCCGGTCGGTTGTTTCGACACGCGAACTTGCGAACCCGGACCCACGAACCGGACCCAACCCAAATTGACACCCCTAGTCCAAATATCACACTTGTGTAAAGTATACGTATTTGACACGCGCGTGATAAAATATGAATACGATTGAAAGAGTTCGTGTCTTTTACCCTTTTTAAAAATATTTTGAACTTACACAGGATGTATGGATGTGTTTCCAAATCCAATTTCCAGGTTTAGTGTTGGAAAATGAATTTTCAAACTTTATTGGTTTTCGTGTGAGAATTGAGAATATGTTTGGTTTGTTGTCCAATTTACGTTTGAAAATGAGAATATGTTTTGTTATAGTTTTTCAAATTTATTTTTTACATAGGTTTGCGTGATTGTAGTGTATTTTTACCTAGGTTTTGCGTAATTGGAATGAAAAATTGTTTGGTTGTGTTTTCAAAAGAATATTTTCCATAAAAAGTGAAAACTGAAATGACTTCATTTCTATTGAAAAACTTTTGAAACAAACATAAACTCATTTTTCCTAATAGTTGGAAAGTGGAAAAGAGAGTTGGAAACACAACCATACATGACCTTAAGCCTTTTTACATCACGAGAAAATGGGAAATCTATTTGACGGTTTACATATTATGTGAGGGATGAAAAATGCGGAAGAATAACATTATTTTTGGATTTTCTATTTCACTTTGGGAGCCGCTTATTTGCACATCAATTTCTTATAAATACACCCCATTCCCTATTTTTATAAAATTAAAATAACTTAAAATGGCTATTATGCCTTTACTATAAAAAAATACACCCACCACTTTTTTGAAGTGTGGCACGATCGTGCCCTATTTTAATACATGACACGATCGTGTCACACTTTTAACATCGATTTCATTAAAAAAACTGATTAAGAAACTGATGTCAAAAGCGTGGCACGGTAGTGCCCTATTTTAATACATGGCACGATCGTGCTACAATTTAAAATAGGGCATGATCGTGCCATACTTTTAACATCAGTTTCTTAAAAACGACTGATGTTAAAAGTGTGGCGACGATAGTGCCTTATTTTAATACATGGCACGATCGTGCCACAATTTAAAATAGTGCACGATCGTGCCACACCTTTAACATTAGTTTATTAAAGAAACCGATATAACAAGTGTGGCACGAACGTTCCATGTATTAAAATAAGGCACTATCGTGCCTATTCGAACATGGCGAAAAAATGCACGAACTTGAAACAAAAAAACCCAAAAATTGTAACGCCATTTCAAACCCGACCTATAAAACCTTTAATCTATTAAAAATGACACATTTTCGCGCTTAATTCTACAGTTAAAATAGCACGATAGCAAAAAATAAAAAATTAGCAACTTAAACCCTAGGAAGAAAAAAAAATGCGGAAAAAAAAAAAAAAAGATTGGGTGTATTTAGAATTTCTTTTTGTGATGGGACATAATAGTCATTTTAAGTCATTTTAATTTTGTAAAAATAAGGGGTGGGGTGTATTTATAAGAAAGGGGGTGCAAATAAGCGGCTCCTTTCACTTTGACATTGCATCTTATACTACCTTTAAGGGAAGGGAAAAATGCAAAATTAGTCCTACATCTATTGGACTATTGCAACATTAGTCCTGTAACCTTTGAAATTGCAATTTTAGTCCCGCATGTTTTCTTTTCTTTTTGCAATTTTGGTCCCGTAAGTTTTAGATTTGTACAATTCTAGTCCTATAAGTTTTAAGTTGATGTAAATTTGGTCCTAAGAGCTATTTCAACATTTCAATTATTCCCAAAATGCCCTTGATAGTCAAAATAATTAATATACCTAAGATCAAGTTTAAAATAGTATACGATCCTATATTTTATTTACTTGAGTAAAATTTATTTATTATTTATACTATAAATTGCCTAATTGTGGAATTATTTTATATTTATGAATCGAAATCAAAATTCGAGATATGAGTTCTATGTGTATTATTTCCTAATTATGAATATAAAAAAACATGTACATATATGCCAAAATTGGTTATTATGAATAAATAGGGCGAAAGTATCACAACTAAAAATATATGACTAAAATTGTCAAATTCTAAAATTTACATAATTACAAATTGTTATTTTTGCTAATGGGCAAAATTGTCACAGGACCGAAATTGCAACTTTAAAAGTTATAGGACTAATTTTGCAATAACCCTATAGATAAAGGACCAATTTTGCAATTTTCCCTTTAAGGGAATAAGCAAATTGAAAGAATAAAAATGCTACACACTTCAGGAGTATATATAAAATGCAAGATGAAACACCAATTTGAACAGAGAATTGGATGCTCACTAATTTAGAAAAATTAAAGTATTTAGTATGCTAATATTTTTCCCTTCATTACAAAAACACCTAAAAAGATTTTTATCGAATACAAGAATGTGTAAGACAAAAAATAATAAGTACCCATCATATTTGACAAAGATCTGCAAAATAAGATGAAAATGCAGGCATGCAAATGTTGTAAGCAAGTCTATAATCACCAGCCTTTTCACTTCCACACAAATTCTTATCAGGGTAAATGTAATTTTAGTCCTGTAACTATATGGGCCGACAAAAAGAGTCCTGCATGAATCATGATTTGCAAAAAGATCATGTAATATTCGAAATTTAAGTTCTTGATTTCAGTCCTTTGG
This sequence comes from Rehmannia glutinosa, assembly GCA_016081115.2. NCBI lineage: Eukaryota > Viridiplantae > Streptophyta > Magnoliopsida > Lamiales > Orobanchaceae > Rehmannia > Rehmannia glutinosa. Next base: position 507,736 of record JABTTQ020003351.1, on the reverse strand, counting down.
GTGCCGAAAATAGAAAATTTGCAGGAAAAAACATGTGTCCACATTCCCGGACAAACCCACTGATGCGGAAACCAATTTTGCTTATTTGGACATACTTCGAGTGAGTTTTTCTTTCCTAAACTTTTGTCTCAATCAGCACGCCAACTCACTTAATCACTTGGAGGATGTCCACATAAGCAAAATTGGTTTCCACATCAGTTGGTTCAGCCGGAAATGTGGACACGTAGATATTTTCCCGCAAATTCTCTAATATCCGCGACCAAAGAACTAAAATCGAGAGTTTTTTGAGAATTATGGGGCTTTTTTGCAGATTGTGAATTGTGATTTCTGCAAGACTATTATTGCCAACCGCTATAGCTACATGGTTGAAATTGCAATTTAGCCTTTCAATTGAAAGAACTGATACTATGTCTATAATCTTTGATAAATAAAACACATGCCCTTCATTTGAAAAAGAGAAAAAGATATCATCAGATTACCTGGGGCTATCTCTTGATCAGCTAACATCACACTTCAATCAGTCATATTAGTTAGAACCTGCAAATCAACCTGCTACCAAAGTGATTTTTCTCTTCAGCTTTCCGTCTTTGAAACGGCACGGCATCATCCATCATATTCAAACATGCAGCACAAAGCAACTTGACAATTGAAATAATGTTTACTGTAATTGCATAACAACAATCATAAATGTGACAATTTCCAGTGATGCAATGTATGACGGATGGCTAATTCTTAAATCTCGACTAAGATAGTTTCTTCCTGTTTTCGCCACATATGCTAGCGGCATAAATCACACTTTGTTTCGTTAATATAGGGGACACTATAAATACAACATTATACTTTCATACTCATGTCCAAACATCTGGAAACTAAAAATCATGCAGTGGGCTGTGACAAAATCAAAATACAATTATATTCATGGTATAAATACTTTAGTAATCCAAGAAAGCAATGAATATCTCATTTACGGCAAGAATGATTAAAGTTATGAATACCCATTTTTTCGATCATGTTTACAAGAACATATTGATTGCTCCCCACCTTACAAAATTATCAACAAAAGTAACTACAATCTGACTCTTGTAATATCCATGAAACACAAAATAGTGATTTGACACGGGTGAGAACCGTTGCATACCACATATGCAAGATCAACAAATATTTCTCTAATCCCGGTGGCCTGGAACCCCTGTAGCATTATAATAATGTTCATGATCAGCTACGCAGGCGAGAACCTACATGCAATCGAAGATAAATTAGTCAACTTGTAGAATAATTTAAAGTTAATGTTTTATCTAATTATGAATCAGAAATATACATTAAAGGAGGCTCTAAAAATCAGATTCTGAATATGCTTCTCTTTCATTGATAAAGCAGAAACGATTAATACTCCGAAATTATGAACAAGAGACACATGGATGAGTCCAAAATCAGATTGCCAAACAATACCTAAGAAGCTTACTAGAGCAGACGCGATTCCTTAGCTTCAAATAACGAGTGGTATTTTTGGTAAGCAACAAGAGAAATTAAACAACACGTGTATGATATGGCGCAACCACAGCCGACTCCTTTATCTGTTCAGCAATGCATATCATCTTTCTGCCTAATACTTATACAAGTGGAAATCATAAAAAAAACTGTATAAAATTAGATGCAAGAGAACTAGCCACCTATAGTTTTAATTAAATAAGGTGCTTCTTTGTGGTGAGACTATGAGTGAAACTTACTACAGATAAACAGCATTTGATCAAGAGACTAACATTGAGATGTAACAGAAAACCGTAAATGGTTCTATGTAAAGAATATTACACTCAGCTGATACGTTCTGTGATATTGGACAAAGAACAATATATGCTAACAATTGACTAGACGCTAATGCTAGCCAGCCAAAACAGATAATAATAATAGCCATTCACAGGTCTGTCTGTGATTGTAAGTGGAGATAAGAACATAGATGGCATAGATGCTGGTGTAGAATCACAAAGCATGATCTGCAAAAACTTCACTTCAATATTTTGGGTTAATGAGATTGATCAATCTCATGCACATTGCATGATGAATAAGAATGTTTTATATTCTCTTTAATTTTCCTGCTACCAAGAATTTGTGGTTAAGAGAATGGGCTGCGACCAGTCAAAACAATTATTTGATGCCAAGATTGTGAGGTAAATCGGCTTGCATAGTTCTATTGATGAGAATAATAAATTTGGTTAGTCGAGTGTGAGAAAATTCACACATACACACACATGTATGATAATATAATGATCCAACAATATTGAGCTATTGAAAGGAATGATATCTCTGGGCTATTAGCAAGATACAACATACCTGGTTTTCAACTTTAACAGCTAAAATGGCAACTGTGGTGTAGTAGCTGAACTCTGTTGTGAACAAATGGTCATATTTTCTGTTGTCATAAAGATGTCTGGATTGTTGACATATTGGCACTTCTCCTCAAATTGGCAAATTGGTTCATCTTATATGAAGACGATTCCAGGTGGTATAACGGTATCACAATGAGTTTTAATCTGTATCATGAATATGACTATACTAGATGTCTTGCTCATAATTAGAACATAATTGAATATCTTTCCAAGAAAAGTTGATATTGTACATTGGTATCATAAATTAGGCAATTAAAGATGATTTCATGTTAGAAACAAAAGAGATCTTTTGCACAGTACGACTAGCAAACATTAAAAAAGAAGCATAAGAAAGAAGGAAATATTGAGAATAAATACGGGAAGAGAAAGAAAACGAAAAACTAATCCTACTTATGAAGTGCAAGATTTGCCGCTAAAGTTGAGACCTTGTGAACTGCCAACAGATGTCATTCCCAGTCAGTTAAATTCATAATTGGCTGAGGAACGTGCATAAAGAAAGATAGACACATAACCTAAAGCATGAAACATAGTTTGGAGAAGCTTATACACAGTAATTCCAGTTTCTACATATATAAAAGATACTCAATGGCTTACAATGTCAATCTCAAAAATATTTGGTAACACGGAAGGTAAGGGCAAAAAGACAAAACCTTACACTGTGGAATTAGACAAATTCCCTAGATTCGAAATGTAAAACAATGAATTTCACCAGTAATCACCACAAGAACAACTGCCGTCTTTAAAACGATGAAATCTACTAGCATCCCTGAAAACAATTTCCGTCTGCAAACCATGGAAATCAGTTTGATTGCATTATGGCAGTCATTGCAAATCCTATGACTCTGGACAAGCTGCAGAGGAGTTAAACTAGGAGTACTGATGAGCCCAAATGAAATAGCCAACTTTTCACTATGATGAAGTAACAAGGATTCTTCCGTTCGTCCACATCGGGAAGCAAATTTTTCCTTGAGGAACATATCCATGTTTTGAGATTTGCAGCAAGACTTGATCTAGGTTATCATAGATCTCCTTGGTTTCAGGATGGGATTTATCTCCGGTGAAGAAAATATATTGCTGCTTTTTTATTTCTATCCAAGTACAAGCAGGTAACATTCTCAAACCCTTCCTCCTCAAGGTTTGGAGAACTGCAGCTGCTTCTTGCAATTTTCCAGCACTGTTATAAATATTCAACAGCACAACATAATTAGAGAGTTTTTCGGGCTCCATACCGTAAAGTTTCTCAGCTGCATATTTACCAAGTACAAAATTCTTGTGGACCCTACAAGCTGTAAGCAAGGCAGCCCACATATTTATCGTAGGCCTAAATGAAGCATCTCTTATCAATGCGAACGCTTCATCAAGAAGCCCTTCTCGGCCTAATAGTTCAACCATACATGTATAGTGCATTGCCCGAGGCTTTACTTTGTAATCTCTACTCATTGATTCGAATATTTCCCATCCACGATCAGATAATCCCGAATAACAACAAGCGGATAAAACGGCCAAAAACGTGACGTGATTGGGCACCATTCCTTCACGAACCATGCATTCAAATAATTCAACTGCCTCAGCTCCACGACCGTGATTACCATATCCAGATATCAAGGCATTCCACGATATAACATTTTTTTGGCGCATTTTATCGAATATATTTCGAGCATCTTCTATCCTGCCCCATTTGCTATAGAAGTCAATAAGTGCTGTGTTAGCAACTATATCAGACCCAAAACCGTTTCGAACTAGACCAGCATGAGCTTGTCTTGCATGCTCTAATGAGCCTAGCCTGGTACACACTCGTACAATTATTGAATATGTGAAATGGTCCATTTTGGCACCAGAATCTTGCATTTCATAGTACATGCTTAATGCTTCTTCACTATAACCATGAAGTGCATAACCAGCAATAATACTGTTCCATCCTACGGTGGTTTTCTGCGGCATCACATCGAAAACAAATCTCGCATCCTCAATGTTACCACACTTGCTATACATGTCAATCAAAGCACACGACACGAAGACATCTTTACTCACACCCATCTTCAAAGCACAAGAATGCAACTGCTGTCCGGGAGAGATAAGTTCCAATCCAGCCGATGCTCGGATCATCATCGCAAATGTCCTTGAGCCAATATCCGAGTTGTCCTCCCACATCATCAAAAACAATCTAAACGCATCTATATAATTACCCGAGTCCACAAGCCCCCCAATTATCGTATTCCAAGTAACTATATTTCTCTCCGGCATATCCTCAAACAACTGGCGTGCATCAATCATCATCCCACATTTCACATGCATTAGCAACACTCTATTCATCATATACAAATCCAGATCAACATCCGAATTAACCATGTGATTAAACACCCTCTTCACACCTCTAATTGATCTCAACCCAATACAAGCACTCACCAATGCATCATAAGTATCGCTCTTAACCTCAAAATAATCCTCACATTCCAAAATCTCGAACAATTCAAGAGCCTCATTATACCTTTTGCACAAAACCAATTTCTCTATCTGCCCACAAATCCCAGAACTCGAATTCGAATTCTCCAAATGGGTTTCTTCCGAACGGCCACCTTTTTTGAAAGGCTTTTCGTCCCTTTTCAAAGGTTTAGGCATTGGCCGTGGCCTTAGCCCTTGGTCTACTAAAGAACACCTAAACTGAGAAAAGGGGCTCTACGTCGTTTCTTTTTCAGTAAAAAACGCCATTAAATGGGACTTTTTGTTTGAAGATTGTGGGATTAATCAGTGAACAAGCAAATCTGTAGCTGCTCTGGATTTGATCCAGTGGCAGAGAGATGTCCATATGTAATAAAGAATGCGAAGAGTTTGAGAAGAAAATGAATCAAATCGCGCAAATCAAAATAGAATTTGAAAGATGAATCTGAAATTTTACCTCTACAGAGGGTTGGTTGTTGACTGTGAGAAAGCTCTACAAGAGTTTAAGCTTCGAAAGATCCGCCAAATAGGTTGTTGGTTAGTTCAACTAACGGACATAAAATATTAAAATGTCCCTAAGTTTTGGGCTAATTACAAAAAAAAACTATTATGGGTATGATTGTTTAGTGATTGGGGGTGATTGGGAAAGTTTTTGGAGGTGATTGGGGAAGTGGAGTTTGATGTGATATATTGGGAAATGTGTGTATTAGTAAAGAAATGCATTGAGAATCGTAATGTAATGTTTGGTTGGTGATTGAGAAAAGAAATTGGGAAAGTTAACTTACGGGAATGCTAACCAAACATACCCTAAGAGCTTTTGGAAAATTATGAAAAATAAAAATAAGTTTGATTGTGTCATAAATTTAAGGAGGTAAATATAATATATTGATAAATAAATGAAAATTCTAGAATATTTTTTTGGGAAAATTGCAAAATTGGTCTTGTATCTATAGGAGTGTTGCAAAATTAGTCATGTAAATTTTAAAGTTGTAATTTTAGTCCTATGATAATTTTGCCCCTTAGCAAAAATAACAATTTTAATTATGTAATTTTTAGAATTTGGCGATTTTAGTCTCTTATTTTTTAGTTGTGGTAATTTCGGCCGTATTATTCAAAATGACCAATTTTGACATATTTTCACGTGTTTTTGTATTTTCATAACTATAAAATAATACATGTAGAACTCGTATCTCGGGTTTTGATATGGATTCATAAATCTAAAATTCTTCCATCATTAGGATATCTATAGTGATAAACAAATTCTACTCAAGTAAATAAAATATGGCTCTTGATACTATTTTAAACTTGATCTTAGGTATATTGATTTTTGGCTATCAAGGGCATTTTGGGAATAGTTAAAATATTGAAATAGCCTTTAGGACCAAATTTGCATCAACTTAAAACTTATAGGACCAGAATTGCACAAACCTAAAACTTACGGGACTAAAATTGCAAAAAAAAAGCAAAACATACATGACTTAGATCACAACTTCAAAAGTTACATGATTAAATTGCAATACCCCTATAGATACAGACTAATTTTGCATTTTTCCCTATTTTTTGTATACGAATGGGAAAAAAGTAAGACGGGTCAAACTTAAAGGAAATTATTGAAATTTCCGAAAGTCTTTGGGTTTTCTGTAATTTGCTTGAGCCTTAGGGTTATGTTGTGTAATTATTCATAATAATAATAATCTCAATGATGATAATTTGTAAGGAGTTTGAATTATTTGTGTTAACAATTTTCAAAATGGTTGCTCTATTGGTATCCCCTTTTCCTCTAAACGCACACCTACCTTCTAAATACATCACCCCCACTTTTTAAAATATGGCCCAATTGTTAAATACACATCCCTTTTCTTCCAATTTTACCCCTTTCCCTATTTTTTCTCTCAAATATACCTAAAATGATAAACCCAAGGCGTGGCAGCAACGACGAAAGAAATTCCGCCAATCTTCTTTGTTCTGGCAACAAAAGAAGATGTAATATCTTTTGGATTACATATTTTTTTATTATATTTTAATTTTAAATTTAATATCTTACTTTAATTTCGCACTTATAGTTGGATTAGTTTGGGTAATTGTTGGGTATAAGTGTTGAGTAATTGTATTTGGTTTGAATTCTAGAGTTACATAACTTTTTTTTTCCTGATTTTTGTCTAAGTTTGGGGAAGAAGACGATGGATGACACGATGGTATACTTGATCGTTCCATCGTGCTAAGTGGCACGATGGCACGAAAAAGTTTTAAGCTATGGCTGCGATCGTGTCAAGTGTCGTCGACTTTTTGTTATTCAACAAGAAATTTTCAAATCGTAAAAATGAAAAAATAATACAATTTAAGTTGCAAATTAAGGATATACTTATATTATTCGACAAAATTAATTTTTGTTGTTCATATTTACAACTATGTGAGTGTTTGAAAATCTAGGGTTTACAAAAAATAAATTTAACTTTTTACAAGAATGTGGGTGAGTATGAGGAAGATGAAGCGTATTAAAATTTATTTATTTAAGTAAGAGTATCATAATCTTTTAAACTAAATGACATTTTTGAAATTATATGAAGGGAGTGTGATTAACAATTTTGGGGGTGTTAATAGCGCCACCCTTCTCAAAATGCTTGGTCAAAAAAAAATCTCAAAATGCTTTTCTCTCAAGAGAAAAGTCTACTTCTAATTCAATTTTTGAAATAACGTCGTCAGAAGTTGTGTTAACACTTTGAAGTTAATGATAATTACCCAATGTTAAGATAGAAGCCAAAACTGAATTTCATATATGATGAATAATGATGAATTACATGAGATGGATCGGTTTATATAGAAGGGAAGAGAGCTACAATCGTTGATGATTGGATCTAACAACTTCATAACTACCATAACTAACTTTCTAACAATAGTAACTAACTCAATGAAATTATAACGCCAATACACCCCAAAGGAAGAAAAAAAAATTAATTCGGGAGCCGAGAGGAAGTTTCTTTGCATAATGTCTCAAACCGTGTAGCGACCCGAATGGTTTGGTCGGAAGATCGCCAGTCAAGAAGTTCGAGGGAATATAACGCACATCCAACACCTTTTTCAACACTTGATCACGAACGAAATGAACATCTATTTCAATGTGTTTAAATGCGCATGAAAGACAGGATTAGAGGCTAGAAGCGGCCGCACTTTCATTATCACACCGGATAACGGGGAGGATTCAAATGAAACACCAAGTTCACAAAGGAGAGATTGCACCCAAATCATGTCTGCGGTTGTGTCGGCGGCAAAAGAGATCGATATTGAGACTCAAGACTACTTCTAGATACAACAGTCGTTTCTTGGAACTCCAAGTCAGCAAATTTCCACCAAATAGAATACAATGTCCTCCTGTTGATTTTCTATCATCAAGATTACTTGCCCGATCGGATCGAATATCCTTCAAGAAGAGACCTCGCGGTGATTGATTGAAAAAGAAGACCCTGTGAAGTCGTTCCTTTAAGATACCTCAATAGATGCTTGGCGGTATCCGATGATTTAGAGTAGGAGCATGTAAGAATTGGCTCAATTTGTTGATTGCAAATGATATATCCTATTTAGTCGAGTCGAGTTAAGTATTGAAGAGTGCCAATGATGCTTGTAAGTGGAGTGTTGGCAAGCAATTCACTATCACTAAGAGACAGTTTGTGAGAAGGACACATGGGAGTAGTGATCGGCTTGCACTTGTCCAGCTTAGTCTTTGCCAACAAATCATGAATGTATTTGGTTTGAGTGAGAACAATAGTGTTTGATGATGTACGGTTTGCTTCAAGACCAAGAAAGTAGTTTACCTCCCCAAGCGTTTTAAGAGCAAATTTGTCCCCTAATAGAGAGATAAGGGCACATCTTCTCGCAACTTGTGTTGTCCCCCTGTAATCAATATATCATCCACATAAACAACAATGAGCAATAGTTGATCATGTTCTCTTTTAAAGAAAAGAGAAGCATCAGACACAGACTTCTGATAACCCAAGGAGCACAAGAATTCTTTCAAAGTGTCAAACCAAGCCCTTGGAGCCTGTTTAAGGCCATATAATGATTTCTGAAGTTTGCATACAGCATGAGGGAATTTGCTGTCAATGAACCCCTCCGGTTGGGTCATGTAAACAGTTTCTTGAAGAGTACCATTTAGAAACGCATTATTGATGTCAATTTGTTCGATGCTCCACCCATATGTAACAACTAGAGTGAAAAGAAGTCTTATAGTACAGGGCCTTTATAAGCGGAGAAGAAAAGTATCCGAGTAGTCCACCCCTGCATGTTCTTTGAAAACCTCTAGCAACAAGTCGAGCTTTAAACCGATCTACGATGCCATCGACTTTTGTTTTGATTCGAAAAATCCACTTGTTATCAATGACATTCATAGTAGGGAGTATGGAACTAATGACCAAGTGTGATTGGCTTGAAGAGCTCGAAATTCATCCTCCATTGCGGACTTCCATCCGGGATCAAGAAGTGCCCGACTAACGGAGGTAGGCTCGGAGGAACAAATGGTGGTGAGTATAATTTGGGTTTAAGGTGGCTGTTTTAGACCTAGTGACCATGGTATGGGTAGAGAGATTAGGCATAGGAGGAGGAGATGATGGAATAGGTGATGGTGAGGTGGAAGAAGAAGTGGGAGTAGTTGTTGAAGAGGGAGGGAAGCTAAAGGTGGTAAGGCAAATGACAATTTAATGCCGTTGAAGAGGGAGGAGAGAGAGAGATGCAGGGGAGGGAGTGGGCAACAATGGTAAAGAATGAAGAGATGAAGGAGTGTGTGATGATTTTGATGGAGTAGAGGTAGGAAATAGCTCATCATGAGGGAATTCTTCTTCATTAAAATCCACAGTTCGGACTATATAGACTTTGCCATCAGAATTCATGCATTTGTATCCCTTATGATTGAGACTATAACCAATGAATAAGCACTTTTGTGATCTATAGAGGAATTTATTTGAATTGTAAGGGCGAAGATAGGGATAGCAAGCACAACCAAATACCTTGAGAAAATGGAAATCGGGAGGAGAATTAAAAAGGCAATCGAAAAGGGCGATATTTTTGTAATGTAGGTGTGGGTAGTCATTTATGATAAAAACAAAGCGGTTTGAAAAGCATCCCACCAAAATGTTAATGGTAATTTGGCTTGAGCAAGTAAAGAAAGACCCATCTCCACAATGTGTAAGTGTTTTCTTTCTACTCTTCCATTTTGAGGATGAGTGTGAGGACAAGGGTGTCGAAAATGTATACCAAGTTGAGCAAGAATAGGTTGTAAGGACCTATATTCACCACCCCAATCCGTTTGGAGACATTTAATGTGACTGTTGAACTGAGTTTTAATGAAAGTGTGGAACTGTTGGAAAATAGCTTTTTACGATTTTGCTTTTAAAGGAAATATCCATGAATATCGAGTGAAATCATCAATGAATAACAAGTAATAACGGAAACCATCAATAGACAACTGGTGTGAGGGTCCCCATATGTCTGAGTGTACAATTTGAAATGGAGCGAGTTGTGGAAGTAGGCTTAGAAGCAAAATGAATTTGATGTAATTTGCCTAGCTTACAAGCATGACAAAAATTGACAAATCGAGACTTAAATGGTACATTGTGACCTTTAGTACATGAGAGAACAAATACACAAGGATGACCAAGTGTTCTATGCCACTTATTCACTACATTATTACGAGTGAGCGAAAACAGTGAAACAAGATACGGGAGAAATGGTTGAGAGTTCTTTGAGCCGAGATGAAGATGATGCAACAGATTTGTTGGGAAGCACGGAGATGTCCAGTTGGTACAAAGCCATTGCTAAGAACTCCTTCCCGAAGGAGCCGATTGGAGGTTTTGTCCTTAACAAGACAATGATTAGAATGGAATTCAATGAATACATTGTTGTCTTTGGTGAATTTGGATATACTGACTAAATTTTTGGTAATTTCTGGAACACAGAGTATATGATTTAGAGCAAGAGAACGATGTGAAGGAAGAGATGAAGGAATGGAAGTGGAACCTACATGAGAAATAGAAAGAGAAGAGCCATTACCTACTGTCAGTCTGTCAGATCCTTGATAGCCAGAGTGAAGACTGAGATTCTCAAGATCAGCTGTGACATGATGTGTGGCACCACTGTCAAAATACCACTGAGGATCATGAGATGTTGTTGTATTGCTGGGAGTAGCAAGATGTGCCTGAGGCATAGAGAATCCAGGAGGAGAAGATTGAGTAGCAGAGGGGGTAGAATCATTGCCTGTGAAACTCACATCAAATCTCTTAAAGCATTTTAGAGCTACATGACCAGATTTTCCACATAATTGACAAGTAAAACCACGACCACCACGATAGAACCTACCACCTCTGCCTCTAAAACCTGCGCTTGACCTCTAGGAGGAAAATTATTATACACCATATGAGCCTGAGGTGATTCAGTAGTCAGTGTAGTAGAAGATACAGCAAGTGCAGTAGGAATGGAAGAAATATCACTTTGTAACCTCATTTCATGAGTCTGCAGAATGAATTGCAATTCTGACAGAGATATATCACCCGCTTCGATACCATGTTAAGATAGAAGCCAAAACTGAATTTCATATATGATGAATAATGATGAATTACATGAGATGGATCGGTTTATATAGAAGGAAGAGAGCTACAACCGTTGACATTGGATCTAACAACTTCATAACTACCATAACTAACTTTCTAACAATAGTAACTAACTCAAAGCGAATTATAACGCGAATACCCAACAACAACAATCCTGTAACTTTGTTTTGAGAAAATTGGTTTCCAAAGTAAAAATATTTAGCAATTTAGTTTAAAATAAAAAGAAAAAGGAAAAAAAAAAGAAAATGACTTGCACTTAGTATTGATAATAATATTAAGTTTTGAGCTTTAATATTAATAATAATATTAAGTTGTCTACATATCCTCATAGGGTATAGAGGAATCAAAATCCACGTAGTTCGCTTACTATTTTTTTACCCTCATTACCTTTTAGGTGTGGCGTTGATCAATCACTCCTATTTTCTCCGCTCGTCCCGGTTGTATTCGTCTCCGTGTCAAACTCATCGGATAAGTCGCATGTTGACTCTAATCCTTGTGTTCGCCTCTCCGCTCTACACCAATCATTCAATAAACATTGGGCTTCTAAGGAGTCGGGATGCAAACAAGAGCGTGATTCATCCAAAATATTTCCAACGGAGTGAACGTTTGCTCTCTTGCAAATAAAGCGGGACATGCCAAAACCTCTTTTGCGATGATTGAGAGGATTAGATAAGGTTGAGTTCTTTTTACCACCATTTCAAAATATCAAAGTCTTTAATATCTGTTTCACTAACTTGAAAAGAAGTAGTTAAATAATTCTCAAGCTCTACATTTGAGCTAAAGGAACCCCTTACACGTTTATTTTTTTCCTAAGTAATCGTTGTACAATATTAAAAATATCATAATAAACATTTTACATTTCTTCTAGCATGTATTTACCAAAACAAGATTCTTTGGTTTTAACCTTAAAAAAAAACGGTTCCATCACGGTTCCATATACGGTTCTAACCGAGCGGTTAAAAACCGCTCGGTTCCACGGTTTTTTGAGACTAGAACCGAACCGAATCGCCTACACGGTTCGGTTCCGATTTTGGAACCGTTGACCATGGTTACGGTTTAGAACCGATTGACCACGATTTCTAGTTCCGATTGGAACCCATTTGCCCATTTGGCCACCCCATTACAAAATGTAGGAAAAGGGTTTGTGAACTTTGTCCAAAACATATAGGGATATGGTTAGGGATTACAATAGATAAAATCATTAAAATTTACCCGTTATAAAATCCCAATTCAAGTGCAAATTTTAATGTTAATTCATTTAAATCAAAATTGATTCACAATAGTTGGGTTTCTCTCGGCTCTCACTTGTGCGTGGCTGGTTACTGAGTTATACCTGTACTTGCTAAATTCTTGTTAGATTTCGTGTTGTGTTATCATATCGTATCATAAATTGACGCATCTACTATGGTTTGTGAGACACCAATTAGACTTGGAACGGGTTGAAATAGAATCTGGGTGGAATTCAAATATGAACGGGCACCAATTTATGATTATTTTCAGTAAATTTACTCCAACAAATACATTTTCTTTATAATTAGTATAAAAATTAAAATAAAATCAAAATCTCTAATCCCTAAATCCAAAAATTTCAGTTTTATGGTGATATATAAAGATAAATCCCTATTTCATTTGCCTACTTCGCGCCCTTGGTAAGTCATATATACTACGATTATATAGGCACCGAACAATGGACGGTGGCAGCTCCACATCCTCGCCGTCCGATTTGAGCAATGCTCCGACGGCCTTCGATGGCGGCGCTTCCAGATTCCTTGCCAACCTGCCCTCTCGTGGCAACTTCTCATCTACTGTCCTCTCCACTAACCCGGTATTTTCACAGTCTCCTCAAATCCTATTTTCTTCATTTGATTGGTAGTTTTTTTTTTTTTTTTGAAGAAAAATAGCTGAATTGCATAGCGTACTATTTATTTCATTTAAAGGCAACTGATTTTTGTTCCAATGTTGGTGAAAAGTTTTGGCTTTTGTTAAAAGAGAAATTTTCAAGGGTTTTTATTTTCAGTTCGAGCAAAACAATGCCTTTTGATGCGTTTTTTTTTTTTCTCGAAATCGAAATTTACTGCATTTGTTTGGCATTTCTTGAAATTCTTGTTGAATTTATGGGTTTTGTCCGAATTCACTAGGAGAGAAATATAAGGAAGTGATGGAAAAGAGATTTGCTTTGTGAGATGAGTCAAATAAATGTATCTAATGCAGACGAGCAAGTTAGAAAGATGAGGTTGAACAACGTGCTTTGCTATTAAAGACTGTTTCTTAATAGAGTTTTAGTGGCAGGTTGGGTGATTTGTACTTATAGGAGTCTTAATTCAACAGTAATAAGACCTTTCCAAGCTTTCACTAAATCCATAACTACGAATCATTTGATTAACATTCGAGTCATGCCGAGGGCTTCATTGCTGGGCATTTGCTGTTTCAAGTTATCTACACATGTTCGATTCTTCTTCCACGTGCAATATGCGCTGATCAAGGCAACTTTTCTTGTTTTGATGTGACCATGTGGTTTCTTCGAATATTTCGCGAAGGTTAATAAGTAGGATTCTGGTGTAATGAAGGAAACTTGTTGCTGAAAGTAAATGGTTATTTCTAGTTTCAACATGTGCATGTAATGCGCACCAATCAATCCAGTTATTCTTGTTGGGATGGGAATACGTCGTTTTGGATATTTCTTGAGCATTAATTTATTGGATTCTCGTGTAATCGGGAAATATGTTGCTGAAAATAAACGTGATTATATTGCGAGGCACTAAACGTACTTGCTGAGTGAATGATAAATCAATAGAGTGATAGACAATCGGAATTTCACATAAGTTATCTACTCGATCGATGCCTGCGAAAATCTCAATCCTGATTTTCTATCTTCTTCATATCTAGTTTGACTTACTAAAAAGAAGGGGTGTTTGACTTTTACCGAATGTGGAAAAGATTACTCTTACTTTTATTTACATGTGTAGCAGTTACAGGGGTTGGACTACAACGGTCATTTTATTTTTATCTCTGAAAATGTGCATATCCGATTCAAATATTCTTCTATATTTAAGTTTTACATGTTCACAATTTATGCAGAAAGGCATGCGGGTTTACATGTGCCATCATGATACGTCACCTCCAGGTTCTTTTGTGCATTTTCAATAAGTCATCATTTTACATTATACCAAAAGAAAAGGGAAAAAAGAGAACATCAATAAGAATTACTTGCTTTGACCTTTGTTTGCATGTGGAAACGAGCACTACTCTTTATCTCTTAAATATACAGTGCTGTGTTACCCTCATAGCTGGATTCATCTCTGTTCTGCACATTCTTTTTGCTCCAAAGATCTTTTAATTCGATTAGTTTTGATTTTGGAATGTAAATACTGCCTTGGTCAGTTTTTGTAGCTTCTCTGGTGCTATAATTATGCTAGTGATATCCTATCCTCTGTTTGGATCAGGGAATTTGTGAATGAAAGTGAAAAGGAAAAGGACTTTCAGTCGAACTCGAAATCAAAATCCATCATACTTTTAACAAGATTTTAATTTATAAATGTTGTTAATTGTAGTTGAGTATCATGAAAAAGTAATGAATGAGCTTTATAAGATAAAATATATTTCTCATATTCTACATTTCCATCATGTTTTCCTTCAAAATCAAACAAACGAAACTCTTTTCTTCACCAAAATCCAAGATCCAAACAAAGGATTAAAGATGTTTACTTCCTTGGGGAGTGAATTAGGTCACTACTTGTAGCCAAACCTCTGACTATTAGGCAGTTTATGTTAATTGGAACTACATTTTACCCCTATATTAATTGTATACTTGCTTTTACATATCATCATCTTATTTTGTCTCATTCTATATTTGTTTCTTGTCACTGTAAATAACGAACGTCTTCCCCGATTTTTCTGTACCAGTGGACCAGGTTATAACAACAAACCAGACAAATATATTAATTAGATCTCTTATGCTTCAAAAGAGTAATTCTAGTTCAAAAGATGGGAAAAGTACTGCTGCAAATCAGAGTTCGAGGAAAAGGTAACGAATCCATCTATTGTGGGTTAGCAGTGCAGGGTAGTTGTTATTCTCAACAATTTTATGCTACTTATTGTTATTTTTTTAGTTTCATGTTCAATCGAACTGTCACTTCTCAGGCCTGCCGAGAAAGCTTTGGTTGATAAAGCTGCAGGAAAGAAGGCCATGTCCAGCACTGAGCTTGATTCTTCCCAAGGTGAGATGTGCATTGTACATTGTCTTACTTTTTATAAATTGAACTTAGGGATAGTTACAAAAACACCCTTGAGGTTTGGGTTAATTACAAAAAAACCCCAGAGATGTTTCAAAATTATAAAAAACCCCTCCAGGTTTCATTTTGTCTTAAATTTAAGGGGGTAACTATAATATTTTTGTAAATATGAGAGGTTTTTTTGAAATATTTTTGAAAATCACCAGGAAAAATGTAAGACGGAATCAAACCTCAAGGGTTTTTTTTGTAATTTTCAAAGAACTCTGGGTTTTTTTGTAACTAGCCCAAACCTCAGGGTGTTTTTGTAATTATCCCTTGAACTTGTATAGAAATATTTGAGCTGTGAAAGGCTTAATAGTGTTGCAATACAGACTATCTACAACCGACAGACTTGTTTACTTTTGCATAATGTCATCCCCTCATGTTTTGCTAATCAAATTAAGTTCTCTCTAGAGTTGTCACTATCTTAGAGTTGTGTCTATCTTAATTATGGAAACGTCATTTTTACGCGTTGATGACCTCTAGTCACTCAGATGAAGAGAAGTCTTTTGAATTTCATATTAGCTGGATCACTTATTCTTCAAGTTGATCTTGAGGCAAGATGAAGAATCTTAGATCCTAAGGAAGAATGTTTTGTGGCTTCAATATTGGCTTGAACAATTTGACTGAAGCCGCTAAGTCCACCATGTGTATTCTTGTCATTTAGACACCCTAAGAAGACTTTTAATGAGTTTTGGAAGAGTCTTTATCGTTGCTAAAGTTGCTTTTGAACATAATGATTTGGATTTGAAGTAGGATTTGAGGGGAAAAAAATCAAATGAGTTCATATTTGGCGGATTTTAAATTCACCACAAAATAGCTCAAAATGGGAGCTTAATTATTGAAATTCCTTGCAACATATACTTATCCAAACAAAGTAAATTCGTTACTATCAATTTGAAGTCCCTAGCCCAAAATCCATTAATAAAATAAAGAGATAATTAAAAAAACCCTGAGGATTGAAATAATTACAAAAAAAATCCTTAGAAGTTTCAGAAGTAGCGAAACCCCCACTGAGGTTTGATTCTTATATTTGGGCCCAACCGTTAGTTGACCTGGTGGAATCTGCGGATTCCATGTCGTCATTAAATATTTTACAATTACATTCCTCAACTTTTCTAAATATTACAAATAACCCAAATTTTTTGTTTGTCTATATTTAATATTTAGAAAAATTTAGAAAAATTGAGGGTGTAATTGTAAAACATTTGATTGCGTCAGCAAATTAGTTCGTTCAACTACGGTTAGGGTAAAAATATAAGACAAAATCAAACATCAAGGGGTTTATGTAATTCTGAAACTTCGTGGATTTTCTTTGTAATTACCCAAACCTCAGTTTTTATTAATTATCCCTAAAATAAAACTAAACTGCAATATTTTTGGCCACTTCTGAAATCTGCTTTCTGGAATAAGAAAAGTAAATGTAATTGTTGCTAATCTTTTTGTAGTATATCATCTCCTGTGACTAAACTTCTATTATGCACACTATCTTTGAATGCAAACAAAGATCTGCAGAGCTTGACAGTACAAAGGCTCCGTGCTCTTCTTAAGGAGAAAGGCCTTTCGACTAAGGGTAGAAAGGCAAGTTCTTGTTATATTTTACTTTTTCAATAATAACTTTAACAAAGGCATCTAATTGTCATATGCATGTGGTAAATTCGGATCCGTTCCATATAACTGAACGCGTAATTTCGTTTCTATTAACAGGATGAGCTGATTGCTCGCTTGAGAGGCGACTTGGCGTAAACGGCTAAAATGGTGGTTGTGAAGTTGAGAGATTAATTGCTCTTCAACTCTGTACATTATTACAACATTTCATAGATGTAGCTGCAGTTTTAGTGGTATTATGCTTTTGAACCAACTAAGAATGTTGCCTGCTGCTGGATTTTATGTTGGAGCATATTTTGTCTCACTTAAGATGGGATGAAGGCTTCTATAGTGGATCTCCTTAGATTGCAAGTCCCCCCTCACTAAAAAGTATGAAATGGAAAGATGATTGGTTTCTCGTTCTCCTATCTTTTTCTTTTTCAATTACAAAATGGTAATTAGTTATTTCAGATGGTGTTGTATCTCGAAAAGGAGATAAAACCATTTGCAGCAATTCACACTATTTTAGTGTATATTTCTGCACTATTTTGATCTGCAAAATTTGCACTCTATCTTTAGCGATTTGTCTTTGTAAATTCTGTACTAAAAAGAAAGGAATATTCCATAATATTTCATTTAACTGCATATTTTCACACACTAAAATTATTAATTTAAAACAAAGAGGAAAGAAAAAATTTAGCGTACCTACAGTATTGCGATATTTCCGGAGCAAAATTGTTTACATCTTCAATGATGTAGTGCTGGAGCAAGTGTCTCATAATTGAAGATAGAACACCCTGAAGATAATTGAAGATAGAACACCCTCTTAGAGATGCTATAAGGAATGGACAATTCCTTAGATATTTGAAAGGGAGATAATATAAGTAGGGATGTCATTGAATCGGATATGGGTCGGATTTGTCTAGTCCAGTCTTTTGGGGAAAAAAAAATGGACCTAGTCCCGAACTAGTCTTTGATCCAGATCAGATGGGTTGATTTGTTAGGCCCGCTAAACCTATTTTATATTATAAAAATAGTAAAAAAATTAAAAAGAAATTAATGAGGTATTTCAAAAATATGTTTGTAAAATACAATATCATAATAAAATACATTTTTTTGTTTTAAAAAAATTAAATGGGTCATGTTGGGGTCAGGACGTCAGTTTGGGATGGAATTTAAAGTCCAGATTTGCTCCAAATGGGTAGGTTCAAGTTCGACTGGAACCCATTGTCATCCCAAATATAAATAACTTATTTTAATATGCTTCATATTATTATTTTATAATTTATACAGTGGAAAAAGTCAATAAATTATGTGTAGTAAGGAAGGACTACAACCTACACTGGATAGACTGACGCAAATGTAGAATCAATCACGCATTAAAAAAGATAACTTTTGAAATTCTGTTATTAAAAATTGTAAAATATATTTGTATAGTATAACAATGTATGATTGTATGAATGATTGAGAAGTATTTATTTTTTCTACGCATTTTGAACTTAATCAATAATGAGTGTATTTAAAATTAAAAGTTAGCATGCATTTCATATCTATTTTGTACAATGGTTACATTCTTTAAAGTTCGAAAAACATATGAAAATTATTTACAAGTGTTAATTGAATATCATGCATATAGCTAAAACATAAAAATCTTAGTTAATTTTTAGGGATTAGTTATATCATTAAAGAGTTATCTCTTTTTTTCTATCATTTTCAAATTTATTGTTCCACTTTTTTCTTTTTAATTTGTATTGTATTAAGTATTTGATAAATCACGTTTTAAACTTCAAATAATCAACAATTCATATTTATCTCACAATTCTCATACATTCAAATAATGAATACAAAATAAAAAAAGAAAAGAAAGAAAAAAGGAAAAGTAGAACCTTTTCATCGCTATATCAAAATTACACGAAAGACGCATAAAACTTTGAATCCATTGGATGAATACTTTTTTTTTTTGAAACGCATTTGGATGAATACTTTTAGTCTAGTCATTTCAGCTCGATTATTTAACTTTATTTAATTTGGTCAACAATTTCATTCAATCTTATATATAAACCAAATTCTTCATAATCTTGTTTTCGTCCTATTACCATCATTGCAGTGATGGTGTTGTTCGACTTAACAAGTTCACATTGCTATTATCACAATTATACCTATCGACATACCACGTTTCAACTAGTAATATATCTAATAAATCAATTAGTACATCAGAAAGAGAATATAAATATCCATACACTTAAGGTTCAAATCTAAAGGTTTGAATGTTTTTCATCTTATTTGAGTATTTTTTTTCTCACTACTGCTAATATCAACCATGTATTCTCAATTGTCACGCCTATATAATCAATATTCAACCGTATATTATCTCAATGGTGCCACTACACATACTGAATTTATTCTTATATTACATAAGTAGAACCCATTTTCGTCATACACATCAATTTTCAAAGTGGACTAACACCACTATCAATTTTATCCAATTACATATATAATGTTATTACTTTTCCAACAATATTACTCCACTACTAGCCTATTCATAATAAGTGCATGTCTTTTTAGGGAAAACACACATATTAAATATTGTGTTAAAGTACCAAATATACCCTTAATTAATCATAAATGCTATTTTGGAACAAACAAATTAGACATTAGTGTTAGTTGGAAAACGATACATTTAAGGGTACTTTGGGAAAAAATTCTCACCAGTCTTGAAAATGTGAAAAGACATTACTTTTTAAGATTTTTTTACGTGTCAAATGATCTTATCGTGAATAGGAGAAAGAAAATAGTTCCACCAAGTACCTACCATTAAAAAAGTTCATCTTATCACATTTTTCAATAAAAACTTAAAAATATACTACAATCAAACATATTCCCGAATTTTCACCCCAAAGTTATAATCAAACATATTTCCACTTTTGTGCAAATTTCAATTAAAAACTTGAGATTTTATGTCAATGGAATGAATAATCACTTTTCTTAATGGAATTAAAACCATACAAATTCGGAAATTGTTTGACACGATATTGACTATTGAGAAATCAAATCAATTTTGGCTTTAATGTAGTCAATTTCTCACTAAGGCTACCGGCTACGAGCAAAAGTTCAAGATTACTTTCAAGAAAAAGAAGTAGAATCTGAAAAAGGATAACGTTGATTGAAAATGATAAATCCAAAAAAATAATACTCCACTCAAAAAAAAAAAAAATACTAATAAGAAAAAAATTAAATTTATGACCACATATTTACGTTGAAATAAATTGGATGTCGACCAGTCAGCTCCCACTTTGGCTATTTTCACTTCTATGGGGGTTTGACTTCTGGAAAACTCGTTTGGCTCAAGCAAGACCATATATATATATATATATACACATATATATTTGTTTTCATTTACGGCGCCGAAATTTTGAAGAGATATGTAATAATACTTCGTTTATTATAAAATTGATTGGTTATAACTTATACCTTTTTTATGTTTTTTTTTTCGGAACGTTATACCTTTTTGTTATGTAAAAATGTGCTTTCTATATTTCTTTTTCTGCCCTCGTGTCCTTTTTCCACTTGTTACAATTGACGAACGTGCTTGAAATAGCATTCAATTCCGTCCGTCCTATAGAAATACAATCACGATTTCCTACTCTATTTTATGTTACATCTTATACTAATATAAATTGTTTAAATATCACTTTTACAAAAAATAACATTATCAAGTATACATAACATGTATTAGTACCATTAAAATAGAATAGGAAACATTCAATGTAATAAAAGATCCAATTGATAAAAATAAATACCGTGGAAAGATTTTGATTAATTGAACAGAGGATTTTAAGGAGAAAATCTCAAATAACTTCATATAACATAAATTTGAGATACACCGTAATTACTAAAAAAACGGATTTAAAATTCATCATATTAAAAACTTATTGGAACAAACTTATTCTTTGATTATTCACAAAAACTTATATGGGACCGTCTCACGGATCTAGATTCGTGAGACGGAGCTCCAAATACCCATACCCTTTGAAATCACCCAAATTATCAAAACTCCTTAAATTACATTGTTTACCCAAATCTTACTCGATTTTTCTCTCTCTTCTATCTTTTCTCTTCCGACTTCTCTCGTCTTTTTCTCTCTCTGCTCTTTTCACGAAACTTTTCCCATGTTACCCGAGCCCCAAATACCGGTTTGTTTCCCTTCTTTTATGCGATTTTCAGCTTTTTCTTTTTTTTTTTCATTTTTTACATTCTACGTTTGGTTTCTTCAATTTTTCTGCGCACTTGTTCCGAGTTCGCATCTCTTCAACCAATCTCTTGTACTTAATATTTTCGATTTTAGTTTTTCCTTTCACTCTGCGGCTCTCTTCAATTTTCTTTCGATTTTTGGTATTTTTCCAAATTTTTTTGTGGTTATGGATTTTGCTTGCAAATGTATATTAGGGTTTAAATTTGAACAAATGAAAGGTATCACTTTTTGTTCACAGAGTATCGATTTATGGATTAAAAGTAACACTTTTTACTATAAATGATTATGAAAGAACATAAAACTGCAAAAGTACTATCTTATTAAAGTATTTTTTTTGTTCAAAAATATCGATTTTTGGGTTGAAAGTACC
This sequence comes from Rehmannia glutinosa, assembly GCA_016081115.2. Classification (NCBI taxonomy): domain Eukaryota; kingdom Viridiplantae; phylum Streptophyta; class Magnoliopsida; order Lamiales; family Orobanchaceae; genus Rehmannia; species Rehmannia glutinosa. The sequence goes on along the minus strand of JABTTQ020003351.1, from coordinate 485,837 downwards.
ATTTTTTGTTTCAAGAGATTTGTGAAAGTAAGAACATAAAATTGCGAAAGCACCATCTTATTAAAGTATCATTTTTTGTTCAAAAATATCGATTTTTGGTTTGAGAGTACCATTTTCTTTTCAAAAGATTTATGAAAAGTAAGAACATAAAATTGCGAAAGTATTAACTAATTAAAGTATCACTTTCTGGTGAAAAATATCGATTTTTGAATTAAAAGTATCACTTTCTATTATGAATGATTATGAAAGAATATAAAATTATAAAAGTATCATCTTATTAAAGTATCATTTTTTGTCCCAAATGTATCGATTTTTGGGTTAAAAGTATCACTTTGTTTCAAAAGATTTATAAAAATAAGAAAATAAAATTGCAGAAGTATTACCTATTTAAAGTATTACTTTGTGTCGAAAAAGTATCGATGTTTTTAATTAAAACTATCACATTATATTATAAATGATTGTGAAAGATATAAAATTGTAGAAGTATCATCTTATTAAAGTATCATTTTTTGTCCAAAAGGTATTGATTTTTGGGTTAAAAATATCACTTTGTATAATATAAATGATATATATTACACATTTAAGTGAAAAAGTATTAGACTTTAGATTGAAAAGTATTACACTATGAACTAAAAAATATTAGTTATTTGAAGAAAAGTATACAGACTATGATGTTGCTATTTCCATATCTCATCCCAAGATAACAACACCAAAATCTTGTATCTTCATCATCGACAATCAAGCAATCATCACCACCAATATTGCAACAACTTAGTGAAACAATTAAATATTTTCCTACAAGGGCCAAATTCTCCACCACCGTAAATGAATGGCATCGTTTAACGACATATATTCTAAAATTTCAATTGTACATCCACACCACCGCCTCGATCGCCGATCAATAATACTAAGAAAACATGCGACTATGCAAACAATAACACATTTCCAGGTAACCAGGTGGCTTAGCCCACTCGCCACCACAAGCAATTGTGGGGTGGAGGTCGAGTTCAAATCCTGCTCCATCAAATTGTTTGTGGGGTGGAGGTCGGGGTTCATATCCTCGCTCCATCAAATTGCTCCGGGGCATATGCGGCTGGTGAAGATTTGGTGGGAACTCATCTTGAATAGCATCCGTGTGGGTTCGATTCGGGGAGAGATCGTTATTAGTAGATTGGGGGTCGAACATAATTGTTCTCTTTACCTGGAGGATCTGGTTGTACGTCGCCAGACCCGTCGAACACTGACATGCGTGCACATCCCGCGTTTACCTTGGCGGCAAAGAATGAGGAGCCGGAGTCGTTGTCCTCGATCATAGTCGACGTAAGCACGGAAGGAGTTATCAAAAAAAAAAATAACAACACATTTCCTGGTCACAAAAGCAACCCAAAAGCTAGGAAGACCAAACATATTGAATATTTTAATAAATTTGATGCGAGGACAAAGATGGATAAGCGTTAGCGGAACTAAGGGGGCAAGTGGGGGCCACCTTTTTCAAAAAAAAAAAAAAAAAAAAATTTTAAAAATTAGTTTTTATACTTGTTATTAATTTTAAAATTATATCTATACTAGTGAAAAATTGCATTTGCCACTTTTTAAAAAAAAAAAAAATTTTTTTTTAAAGAAAAATTCACTTTATAGGTCTTCAAAAGAGGTTTCGCCCCCAACTCCCGAATCTCGCGTCGCCATCGTGGGATAAGGACCCAAAATCAAACCTCGTGTGTGGTGATTGTTGATAAGTGCATTTTTGTTCACATTTTTTTAAAACCTTTTTAGATAATTTTTCTAACTTTTAGTTCATTAATCAATAAAATCAAGAAAAATCACATTGGCTTGTTTTGAATGATGAAGGTAAAGACTTGAAGCAAATTGTGATGATTTCGTGTGAAAATACGAACGAAACAAAGTCTAAAAGAAGGCAAGAAGACTCGATCTCGTGCAACACACCCTAGTGTGTTGGGAAACATGGCCATGCTTCAAAAGGAAGAATAACAAGAAAAAAAAAAACACGCCGGCCGTGCTTACAAAGCACGGCCGTGTTTCACGTAAATCATCAAAACACGCCCAAACCGTGTTTAAAAGCACACCCCGCCAAAAATCCCATTTTTGCGAAGAAAACACGGCCTGGCGCGTGTTTATAAACACTACTGTTCGTGTTAAATTTGACGAACACGGCGCCGCGGCTTTTAAAGCACGGCCGTGTTTTCTCTCCACCAACAAATTTTCTTCTTTTGGCGGAAATAATGGAGACTTTTGCTTTTGACAACCTTTGAGCGCTTTCACACCTCATCTTGCGCACCAAAACTCAATTTCCTCCTCAATTGTCATGTGGACACAATGATTCAACCAACTCAACCAATGGAAGTGAAGTATGATCATGTGTATACAATGATTCAACCAACTCAACCATGAATGTGCACACAATGATTCAACTAACAAGCATGGAAATGGGGCATTTGTTAATATGGTATTTCACAAGATGGTGCTTATAAAAGCCAAGAGTTTGAGTTGGAAAATCATTCATGTAATATTCATTCATATAGAGATTCATTGTGTTTAAAATTTTGAGTGGAATTGGGATCAAGAGGTCTTGGAGGAGTGAGCTTGTAGCAACATTGGAGAAGAAGGCTTGGATCAACATCATCTATCAAAGGAAGAAGTCATTGAGATTTTGAGAAAGATAAGTACACCATGTTTACAACACTTAAATCTTCTTGTGTAATTTATTCTTTTGTCAAAATCATGAGTAGCTAAACTACTAGTGTTTGAATGTAATGAACCCTAGAATGGATTTGTGATTAAGGTTTGTATGTTTTTAATAAAATTCTCATGTCTTGTGTGATTCACTTATATCATGTTTATTTCATTCAAGTTGATATTTCCGGTATATTAATTTGATATTTATTGCTCATCGGATAATCGAGAAATTTATGGTGGGAAAGAACCTATATAAGTGAAAAGAGTTGCATGCAATCCTAGATATAGGACGACATAAATCTTCCGAATTAGGGTCAAACCTAATATGGGAATTCATAAATCGTTATAATGCAATTTTGGGGTTTTAACTAGAAAGAGATTTCATTAATCAACTTGAGATTAGGAGTTTTTCGCCTTGAGAAAGGGTTTAACTTAAATCGAATTTCTACGTCCACATAACATGAGATTTTATTAAAAGGGGTTGGTTTTTGCTTAAGGGCTTATGGTTGTATTTTTATCTTGATTGAATCACAAAAACATTCTAGAGGGATTTACATTCAACACATTTCTATCTCTTGAATTCTCATTCTACAATCTATTTTTATTTGATTTCTTTTTGTAAGTTGCAATTATCTTAAATTCTCTATTTTTCATTTTCCATTTTAACAAACAAAACTCGAAAATTGCTAGATTAAATAACAAAAAGACGGTAATTATTAGTACTTACAATCCTCGTGGGAATGACACTCGGGACTCAATAATCTATACTACAAAACGATAGGTGCACTTGCCTATGGTTTTCTAGAGTAACTTTTGAGCCATCAAGTTTTTGGCGCCGTTCTTGGGATTGTAATATTAAGAACACCTTATTTTTGTTAATTTAATCATTTTTTTATTTTCATCAATTGTCTTTCTAGGTATCTATATTTGTAAGTCTTGGATTATACTTACCCTCCTTGTTTACCACAATGCATGCCTACTCGTCGCCGAATTTGGAAGCGACGAGACCGTGAGCAACACGAGGAAAAGTATTAGTACGATCACGAGGAGGATACTAACGAAAGCAAGGATCCCGATATGGCGGATGAACAACAAAGAACCATGTATGACTACGCCAAGCCATCTATGGACGGTGCGTCGTCTAGTATCGTAAGGCCCATTTTGCGTGACCAATAATTTCAAATCAAACCGAATGTCATTCAAATGGTGCAACAATTTGTTCAATTCGATGGCCTACGGACGAAGATCCAAATAATCATATCGCGAATTTCTCGAAATTTGCGATACTTTCAAAATAAATGGAGTCTCCGACGATGCCATCCGTTCACGCTTGTTCCCGCTTACTCTTCTGGGGGCGGGCTAAACAATGGCTAAACACTTTACCGAAGGGAACAATCACAACATGGAGCATTATGGCGGAAAAATTCCTTCTAAAGTATTTCCCACCCGCTAAAAACCGCACGATTGAGGAATGAGATCTCTTCATTCACTCAAGAGGACGATGAAACCTTGTACAACACTTGGGAGAGATTCAAAGAATTCTTTGCGAAAATGCCCACATCATGGTCTTCCCATTTGGATGCAAGTCCAAACATTTTACAATGGGTTACTCTCATCGACAAGGCGAGATGATTGATGCGGCGGCGGGGGGACATTGAACAATAAAACACCCCGGCCGCCCAAGATCTCATAGAAGGAATGGCCATGAATGGCTATCAATGGCAATCCGCATTGCGAGGAAAAACCAACAGCCATTGGGAGTATATAATGCGGACGCGGTGGTTTACACTAGCCGCGACAGTCGAAGCTTCGACTCGAAAATCGACGGGTTGGCGGCTCCAAAACCACCACCACAACAAGCCTTCTCATGCGAGACTTGTGGAGGATCACACAACCACCAAGATTGCCCTCACGCGATATCGCCGCATGAACAAGTGGATTATCTAGGTAATCAATCTCGACCCTTTCAAAATAATCCTTTCAAGAACACTTATAATCCAGGTTGGCGTCAACACCCGAACTTTAGTTGGGAAATCAAGGTCAACAAGCCTAATCCAAACGCAATCCCCAATTAAATGCACCTCCCGGTTTCCAACCGCGAAAACCAAGTTTGGAGGACTTCTCGTCCAAATTCGTCCAAACAATGGAAACCCATTTCACGGCCACCGAAACTTCTTTAAGGAACCAAGAAGCATCCATTCGCAACTTGGAAAATCAAATTGGTCAAATTGCCAAAATGATCTCCGAAAGGCCACAAGGAGCTTACCTAGCAACACCGAGCCAAATCCAAGAGAACAGGTAAAAGCAATCACTCTAAGGAGTGGAACAAAGCTAGACGGCGTATGGATGCCGGAGGACGAGCCCACGCCCATACAACAAAAAGACGAACAGTATCCAGGAAACAAAGAAAATGGTACCGGAATTCCAACCACCTATTCCGTATCCAAGTCGATTGCGTAAGGACAAACATGACGACCAATTTGGTAAGTTCTTGGATTTATTTAAACAATTGCACATCAATATTCCTTTTGTTGAAGCCCTTTCACGGATGCCAAAATATGCCAAGTTCCTAAAAGATCTTCTTTCAAATAAGAAGAAGCTTGAAGAAATATCCATGGTGCAATTAAATGAGGAATGCTCGGCAATTTTGCAAAACAAGTTACCTCGAGAAAATCAAAGATCCGGGGAGTTTCACTATTCCTTGTCATGTCGGTAATTTGATCGTTGATCGGGCATTGGCGATCTAGGGGCTAGCATTAATTTGATGCCGTATGATTTATTCAAACAAATGGGTCTAGGGAGCCAAAACCAACTAGGATGAGCCTCCAATTAGGCGACGGATCTATTAAGTATCCTAGAGGCATTGTTGAAGATGTTTTGGTCAAAGTCGATAAGTTTATATTTCTGTCGATTTTGTAATTCTTGAATGCATACGATGTCGAAGTTCCCTTGATCATAGGTCGTCCATTTTTAGCTACTTGCTAAGGCAATCATTGACGTGCATGATGATAAACTAATTTTAAGAGTCGAAGATGAACAAGTCATTTTTAAAATCGCTACATCAATGAAAAATACGATAGATAAAGATGACTCTGTTTTGCTATTGATCTTATCGATATGGAGATAACAAATTCTCTACCAAGCATGATTTCTAACGAATTCTTGGAGACTTGTATTGTTCAAAGTGCGGTATATCGGATGAAAACCCCTTTCTTAGGGAATCAGACTCGCATTGGAGGAAAAACGAACCAACGAGAATGACAGAAAGAGTTCGAAAAATTGAAAACTCACAGTGGGGCATATCAAACCATCCATTGAGGATCCACCACTTGTTGAGCCAAGGAGTTACCCGAACACTTGGAATATGCATTTCTAGCCGAGAACGCCAAACTTCCCGTAATTATTTCCTCCAATTTATCTTTTCATCAAAAGGATAGATTGTTGGCAATATTACGGAACATAAAAAAGCCATCGCTTGGAAAATCTCCGATATTCAAGGGATAAATCCTTCCTTTTGCACTCACAAAATTCGATGGAGGAAAATTTCAAGCCGGTTGTTCTACCACGATGTCGTTTAAATCCAAACATGAAAGAGGTAGTCAAGGCGGAGGTAATCAAATTACTTGATCTTTGGGCTCATCTATCCAATTTTTTGAATGGTGGGTGAGTCCAATTCAAGTGGTTCCAAAGAAAGGTGGGATGACGGTGGTACCAAATGAAAAGAATGAACTTATTCCAATGCGGACGGTAGCGGTTGGCGAGTTTGCATCGATTACCGATGACTCGGTGATGCTACTCGCAAGGACCATTTTCCTTTACCTTTTATTGATCAAATGCTTGAAAGATTATCCGTCACTTGTATTATTGCTTCCTTGATGGCATGTCGAGGTTATTTTCAGATCCGATAGCACCGGAGGACCAAGAAAAGACCACTTTCACTTGCCCCTACGGTACTTTTGCCTATCGCCGCATGCCTTTGGATTGTGCAATGCACCGACAACTTTTCAAAGGTGCATGCTTGCTATCTTGACGAACTTGTAGAAGATATCATGGAAGTCTTCATGGATGACTTCTCGGTTTTTGGGGACTCATTTGATCTTTGTCTTGCAAATCTTAAAAAAGTCCTCATTCGTTGTGAAGAAACTAACCTGGTTCTTAATCGGGAAAAATGTCATTTCATGGTACAAGAAGGTATTGTTTTGGGACATAAAATTTCTTGCGGGGGCATTGAAGTTGACAAGGCGAAGGTTGAGACAATTTCAAATTGCCTCCACCCACTTCGGTGAAGGCAATCCGAAGCTTTTTGGGGCATGCCGGGTCTATAGGCGATTCATCAAAGATTTTTCAAAAATTGCCCGGCCACTCACTCGCCTCTTGGAGAAGGATGCGGTCTTTCATATCTATGATGAATGCCTTCAAGCATTCAATACTTTGAAAGAAAAACTCACCACTTCTCCCATCATGGTAGCTCGGATTGGTCTCAACCATTCGAACTCATGTGTGATGCCGCCGATTATCAGGTAGGTGCGGTGCTTGGGCAACGAAAAGATAAGCATTTTCGACCAATTTACTACGCAAGAAAAACTCGAATCCAAATTTCGGTCCAATTATACGACTACGAGAAAAAAAGAGTTACTTGCGGTAGTTTTTGCATTTGACAAATTTCGCTCATATTTTATCCTATCCAAAGTCATTGTCTATACGGACCACTCGCTTTACGTTATTTGCTTGACAAAAATGATGCAAAACCACGACTAATTCGATGGGTACTCTTACTCCAAGAATTTGATGTGGAAATCAAAGATAAACGGGGTCCGAAAATCTTCTTGCCGATCACCACAAGGCTTGAGCACTCCGACACCGACAAGCAACACAAAGGACATATCAAAGATTCTTTCCGGATGAGCAACTCTTTTCCTTGAACTCAATTTCAATTGATAATCCTTGGTTTGCAGATTTTGCTAATTATCTTGCGGGAAAAGTTCTACCGAAAGGGTGACCCATCAACAAAAGAAGAAATTCTTTTCGGACCTCAAACACTATATTTGGGACGATCCCCACCTCTTCCGAATTTGTGCGGATCAAATCATACGAAGATGTGTCGCACTTCCCAAACGATCTCCATTTTGAATCATTGTCACAAAGGACCCACCGGTGGCACTATCAGCGAATACCACGACACGAAAGGTCCTTGAGTCGGGCTTTTATTGGCCTACACTTTTCCAAGACGCAAAAACGGTATGTTGAAACTTGTGATAATTGTCAACGAGCGAAATATTTCTCGAAAAAATGAAATGCCCCAAAACGGTATTCTTGTGTGTGAAATTTTTGATGTTTGGGGTATTGATTTTATGGGACCATTTCCTGCGTCTTTTGGCAATAAATACATTTTGGTAGCCGTTGACTACGTGTCTAAATGGGTAGAGGCTCAAGCCTTGCCTAAAAATGATGCTCGAGTGGTGGTACATTTTCTCAAAAAACTTTTTACCCGATTTGGTACTCCACGAGCCATCATTAGTGATAGAGGCACTCACTTTTGTAATAGTCAATTTGACAAAGTGTTAAAAACGATATGGTGTCACACACCGTCGCCACCGCCTATCATCGTCAAACTAGTGGTCAAGTTGAAGTGTCCAACCGCGAATTAAAAAGAATTTTGGAAAAAACGGTTGGACACTCCCGCAAGGATTGGTCCCTCAAACTCGACGATGCCCTTTGGGCTTATAGAACGACTTTCAAAACGCCATAGGGACTACTCCATACCGACTCGTTTATGGTAAGGCGTGTCATTTACCGGTTGAGCTTGAACACAAGGCCTTTTGGGCTATTAAAATGCTTAATTATGATTTGTCAAGTGCGGGAGATAACCGTTTATTGCGATTAACGAACTCGAAGAATGGCGAAATTCGGCATCACGAGAACTCGAGAATTTACAAAGAGCGAACAAAGCAATGGCATGACAAACGCATTAAGCAAACAAGAGAATTTCAACCTGGTGATCAAGTGTTACTCTTCAATTCCCGACTCGACTATTCCCGGGTAAGTTAAAATCCCGTGGTCCTACCCATTCACTTCATTACTCAAGTGTTCCTTTACGGGACTATTGAAATCACGCACAAGGAAATGGGAACATTCAAAACGAACATCGTCTAAAAGCTTTATTTTGGGGCACCATCGATGATAGTTATCGAGATTCCATCCGTCTTGGACGACCCCCAAAATACACCACACGAGTAGAGGTAAAACAGTCCAAATTTATACGACGTTAACGAAGCGCTATCCTGGGAGGCAACCCGGTATTTTGTGTGAATTAAAAAAAAAAATTAATAAAAACACGGCCTGGCGTGTTTATCCACCACGACCGTGTTCGTTAAATCAATTGACGAACACACCTAACCGTGTTCTTCAACTTAGGCCATGTTGGCGGATCACGCAGAAAAACACGGCCTGGCGTGTTCTTAAACACGCCCGTGTTAAATTTCAAAAAAAAAAAAAAAAAAATTGGGATGAAAACTCGTCGAAACACGGCCCGGGCGTGTTAAATAACACGCCTGTGTTTTAAATCGAAATAAAAAAATTGGGATAAAAATGCGTACAAAACACGGCCAGGGCGTGTTAAATAACACGCCTGTTTTAAATCGAAAAAAAAGGGGTGAACACGCATCGAACACGGCCTGGCCGTGCTTTGAAAGCACGGTCGTGTTAAATACATACAAAACAGGGGTCCGATTTTGGCCCTATTTTCTTCCCCAAACCCCTTCTTCTTCTTCCTTTATCCCCTTTTCTCAAACCCTACCCCAAAATCACCAAATTCTTTCTCTTTTCCTCCAAAAATCTTCACCCACACCACACACTTTCACATCACAAGGCTCTCATCTCTTCCTCCTCACAATGTCTTCAAGGTATGTGTTGTTCTTATCTTCTCTTCTTTTCCTTTCAATTTCGAATTTTGATTTGTTTAAATTGGTTTATTTGTGTGTTTTTGTGAAGATTATCCTATGTTGTAGTTAGCAAATTCATGAATATGTATTGCCAATTTTCATGCCCTAAAAATTGAATGGTAGGAAATTAAAATTTGGATAATTGATATTAATGGTAAAATCATGAATTTCTTTTTATGACATATTTCTTGTGAATTTTTGTGAGTTTAATTTTGTTGTGAAATTTATTGGTTATTGTGGTAATGATGAGAAATTATTCTTGTGATGTTTTTATCTTGCTAAATTGAGGAATTGGTCATTGGTTCTTGATATTCATGAACTTAAAGAGTTAGACTTGGAGTCATATGATTAATGTTCCTAAATTGTTGTTGAGATATCTTTGTTTTAGTTGAATTGCTATTATTGAGATGTTGTTGAAAAAGGGATGTTGTTGAATCATTGTTGCAAATGGAGTGTATAGCTTGTGAAGATGGATTCTTGTTGAACAAAGGTGTTAATATGGTGGAATTTTAAAATTGATGCTTTTTCATGCTTGGGATATTGTTTATGTCTCTTAGAATGGTTTTTCACGTTGTTATAAGTTTATATTGACATAGGAATCCCAGTCGAAACGAGGACGTCATCGGCGATGCTTCATCCTCCGCGGCCCCCACACGGCGGTCGCCGAGCCACTCATCTTGACCCACCGGTCCCTACCAACCCGTTTGGTATATCTTTCCGAGATGATGATCATGAAGCTCAATACCATCGTCCTAGCCCAACGTCACATCATTAACACACGATTCTCGAGATAACCCCACATTGGATGGGCTCGCTCGCGTCTGGATGTGGATTGGATGTTCAATCAACTTGGGTGGGGCTATTTCATGAATCCAGCCACACCCACCTACATCCGCCTCACATTAGAATTTACGAGTTCCTATGACGCGGAGATCACTTCGGGCGACACGCAAGGACGTATCACATTTCGGCTCTTCAACAATGATCACCAACTCACATTGGCGAGAATTTAATTCTATCTATGATTTACCCACAAATGGGTTGCGTATAAAAGCCATTGGGGTTCCGTGATCGACAATTTTGGCAAGCAATTACGCATGAATCGGAATATAATCCATCTTCATCAAAATCCTCATGCATTGTCAATCCTTGCTTCCGTTATATCCATCGGGTGCTCTCGAGTACACTATTTGGCCGGGGCAAAAGCGAAGGAGTCGTCCGACTTGATGAGTCAGTATTTTCTATGGTCAATGGTGAATTCTTCTTTGGCGACACGGGTTCTTATCTCGCCAAGCATTTTCTCAAAGTGAGCAAGAAAAACCGAGGTAAAATCGTCATTGGTGGCCTTATTACTCCTATCGCCATCCATTATGGTTATAACCTCGCGGGACTTGAGCAAGCCCTGGGACCAACCCGGATCGACTTTGAATCTTGTATTGCTATGGGAATGATTCAACGGAGCGGGATGGGTTATGTTTTAAGGTTCAAAAATACGACTACACACATCCATTGTCGGATCCTTCTCGCACTTCGGTTCGGGACCCGACAATTGGAAGATGATGTACCCACAAGGTGATAACCCGGATGCATTCCGACTACCCGCACCGGCCTCCGAAACACGATGCCTATCAAAGTAAGGAACCGGATATTGATGCTCCTCGGCGTCACAACCACCAAGGCAACCACCAAGACAACCATCAACCCCTTTGGATGATACTAGATCTCTTTCTCCACGCCATTGCTTGGAGCAAATGGAGCAAGCGGCGAGCTTTATTGGATCGCCAAGGGGAAATGATGACGCAACATTACGCTCGAATTGAAGAACGACAACAACAATTCTTCATGATTTTTCAACAACAAAGAACAACAACAATATGACCAACAACAATCTATTTTGCCATGATGGATCGTATCCAACAATGGCATTTTCGCAAGGACATTTCCCACCACCACAATGAAGGTCGTATTTTTTTCTTGTTTCATTTTTTTTTTACGCTTTCTAATCTAGATCGTATCACATCTCCTTCTTCACATTGGGGACAATGTGACCCTTGAGTTGGAGGTGGTGAGATTTATCAAAGATATTTGGATAATTTTCTTGTTTTTTTTAGTTTTGTGTGGGATTGCGTTTTTAATTAATTTGTGTGGATGTTTTTTTTTAATGCACTTTTAAATCTCTTGCAAATAAACATGAGATATTTCTTTTTACAATTCGATAAGTTGTTTGTGAATTTGTTTTAACCAATTTTCCCCGAAAAAGTCATCTTTTTGAACTCAAATCGCCAAAATATTTTAAAAACCGTGTGACTCTAGTAAAAGGATGAATTCGGCCAAAAGAGTTTAATGTCATGAAAATAGTTTGGACTTTGCTTAAATTTAAATACTTTGTGTCATGATCGTTGGAGAAATCATTATTCGGGTTTAAAAAAATGAAAAAAAAATCGAGAATATATATATATATATTTATAAAAAAAGACAAATCGAGGTTATACTCATCCTTTGTTCTTTGCCGCTTAGTAACTAGGAGCATTCATGAGCCCCATGTTTGTCTTTTTTACGTAAAACAGCAAAGACAAAATATGAGTATGGGAAACCACCTAGGAGTTTTTGGAAAGCATTCAAAATTTAAACCTAGTGGAAGTTTACTTCAAAACAATGTCCTAATTTATAATTATATGCACTAAAAAAACCCGAGTTTTTGAACATCTCCTTTTATCATTACATTCTTGTATTTGGTCTAAGCGAATGATTAACAATTCCTGTGATATGACAACTGTGATGATTAAACGATTCCATTTACTGAATTCACCCTCTTTTTAACAAATTGGTTGACTTGGAATAACGAATCGATTGGCTCAATCAGGAATAAAAAGGTTAGCGATTTACTTCAAACATGTCAAAATTGTGAAAATAGATACCTCATTTTTGTTTTCAACTCCACTCTTTGTTTTAGAAATTGCTTGAGGACAAGCAAAATTTCCAAGTTGGAGGCGGTTTGATAAGTGCATTTTTGTTCACATTTTTTTAAACCTTTTTAGATAATTTTTCTAACTTTTTAGTTCATTAATCAATAAAATCAAGAAAAATCACATTGGCTTGTTTTGAATGATGAAGGTAAAGACTTGAAACAAATTCGTATGATTTCGTATGAAAATACGAATGAAACAAAGTCTAAAAGAAGGCAAGAAGACTCAATCTCGTGCGAACACACCCTAGTATGTTGGGAAACATGGTCATGCTTCAAAAGGAAGAATAACAAGAAAAAAGAAAAACACGCCCGGGCCGTGCTTACAAAGCACGGCCGTGTTTCACACGTAAATCATCAAAACACGCCCAAACCGTGTTTAAAAGCACACCGCGCCGGAAAATCCCATTTTTGCGAAGAAAACACGGCCTGGCTGTGTTTTATAAACACGTCCGTGTTCGTCAAATTTGACGAACACGGCTGCCGTGCTTTTAAAAGCACGGCCGTGTTTTCTCTCCATTTCAACAAATTTTCTTCTTTTGGCGGAAATAATGGAGACTTTTGCTTTTTCACAACCTTTGAGCAGCTTTCACACCTCATCTTGCTGCACCAAAACTCAATTTCCTCCTCAATTGTCATGTGGATACAATGATTCAACCAACTCAACCAATGGAAGTGAAGTATGATCATGTGTATACAATGATTCAACCAACTCAACCATGAATGTGCACACAATGATTCAACTAACAAGCATGGAAATGGGGCATTTGTTAATATGGTATTTCACAAGATGGTGCTTATAAAAGCCAAGAGTTTGAGTTGGAAAATCATTCATGTAATATTCATTCATATAGAGATTCACCGTTGTGTTTAAAATTTTGAGTGGAATTGGGATCAAGAGGTCTTGGAGGAGTAAGCTTGTAGCAACATTGGAGAAGAAGGCTTGAATCAACATCATCTATCAAAGGAAGAAGTCATTGAGATTTTGAGAAAGATAAGTACACCATGTTTACAACACTTAAATCTTCTTGTGTAATTTATTCTTTTGTCAAAATCATGAGTAGCTAAACTACTAGTGTTTGAATGTAATGAACCCTAGAATGGATTTGTGATTAAGGTTTGTATGTTTTTAATAAAATTCTCATGTCTTGTGTGATTCACTTATATCATGTTTATTTCATTCAAGTTGATATTTCCGGTATATTAATTTGATATTTATTCCTCATCGGATAATCGAGAGATTTATGGTGGGAAAGAACCTATATAAGTGAAAAGAGTTGCATGCAATCCTAGATATAGGGCGGCATAAATCTTACGAATTAGGGTCAAACCTAATATGGGAATTCATAAATCGTTATAATGCAATTTTGGGGGTTTTAACTAGAAAGAGATTTGATTAATCAACTTGAGATTAGGAGTTTTTCGCCTTGAGAAAGGTTTAACTTAAATCGGGAATTTCTACGGTCCACATAACATGAGATTTTATTAAAAGGGGTTGGTTTTTTTAAGGGCTTATGATTGTATTTTTATCTTGATTGAATCACAAAAACATTCTAGAGGGATTTACATTCAACACATTTCTATCTCTTGATTTCTCATTCTACAATCTATTTTTATTTGATTTCTTTTTGTAAGTTGCAATTATCTTAAATTCTCTATTTTTCATTTTCCATTTTAACAAACAAAACTCTGAAAATTGCTAGATTAAATAACAAAAAGACGGTAATTATTAGTACTTACAATCCTCGTGGGAATGACACTCGGGACTCAATAATCTATACTACAAAACGATAGGTGCACTTGCCTATGGTTTTCTAGAGTAGCTTTTGAGCCATCAATTGTTCGATAATTGGACCGTCATGGATTGGAAATTGGGGGAAGGTGACGGGAGATGGAAGAAGCGAGAGATAGCGAGAAAGACAAAAGTTTATGTATTTTTTTCTTTTCGTTTTTGGTTTGATTGGGTGTGGTTCCAGGTTGATTGTTGGGTATGGATTTGGGTTGGTTGTTGTGGATCCGTCTCTCGGTTTAGATCAGTGAGACGGTCTCACAAGAGACCTACTCTTGATTATTTGGTAAGAATTAGACAAATGGGATTGAAGAGCTCGATGATAGTTTATTCACATTATAAATTCAAAAATATTCTTACCTAATTCAACATATCGCCTAAAAATTTTGAATTACTTTTTTATATATCGACTAAACAAAGAATATATACAATTATAATTCTTTTAAATATGTGTATATAAATATTACAAAAGAACCTCGATAATTTAATACTCGATTAATTAATAACATTGCTTAAATAAATTCATTTTCGCTCCTGACTCGAGGGCAACTGCTAACTTAATAATTCGCTAAATTTATAAAATCGTGCAAATACTTGAATTCTTATATATATACCCCATGCAATATATAAATTAATAATTTCTTAATATATAATATAACTATAATTAATCTATGAAGATTTCATAAAAATGATTCAATTGTTATTTGTTTCTTGTTGAAATATAATTGATGTCACCTTGAATCTAATCTCTAATGTTTGTTGTTAGTAAAGATTTTTAGTGAGTTTTTTTTTTTTTTTAACTCAACAAAAATTATTCAATGTCAATGTTACTGAGCTTCCTTTTGATAAGGAAGATCTATAGTACAATTTTACAATTCACATGTTATTAATGATTATCTGTTGGAAATATTATAAATATTTACGGGTAAATGAGAAATTGTTGTCAAAAGGTGTGACGGTTCATTTGAAAACTATTCGATTTGAAAAGGTTTATCCGAATAGTTGTGTTGTTTCGTTTGAAACCAATGGACGTATATGTTCGAGTAAATGGACATGTCTATTTGAACAATTGTGTTGTTTCAATTGTGACCTTTGTTAATCTAATATTCCCCTCATTCTGCAGAAAATGAATGAGCAAAAACATTAAATTTTTGCATACGAACATGTTTTCCCGTAAAAGAGAGAGTACAAAATATTTGAAGTTCGTCGTCTCTTGTTGTTTGGAGTGCTACTACAGCAAGAGGAGACCGTTGTATCTTGGGAGATGTTTGCTATTCAACCGTGGGCACCGTAGCGGGGCAATTCGTCTTAAAGACATAGAGTCGAATTCTAGCCTCGGTCTAAATTTTTATACTTTATATATTTTATTTTTCTGAAATCCAAGTAAGTTTTCTGGTTTAATTTTCCCGAATATAATATCGCACGTGTTAAATTCCCAATAATTTAAGACGAATTATCTTTCCGCTTGCGTGCGTATTATATTCTATGATTTACTGTTCAGTAATGTTGATTACATGAGTCTGTCAAAGCCCGTGTATGATCAGTTTTGTATTTATAATTTGGACTTGAATGGTAATCTGTTGATTTTCAATTGTTTGAATGGCTTCCACCAACAAACAGATTCACATGCATATGTATTGAATGAATATTTCCTTGTGGAATAAGGTGATTGGCGAATACTCTTTATGATCACTCACAGAAATTGAATAAGTTTCATGATTATATTATCAAAATTGTATTCTATATCATGTTAAATTTCTTGATTCAAATATGTTTTCATCTGTGAGATTAAAATCATTGTTTTCTGTAAATGTTTGTCTACGAAAAACCCATGAATGTTTTGTTTGATCAAAATATATACTACGATGGAAACGTGAAAACAAAAGAAGTTGGCGGTGACAATAAGAAGTGATTGAACAAAGAAGTGAATGATTGTTTATCTTTCGTCTTCGTATCCAAAATAGATGGAATTATAATAGTTTCCCCTACATGTGTGATCCAATGCAATTTCACCATGGTGATTGTTTTTCTCATGGAGAAAAGTCGGAAAATACTCAGGGATGATTAAGAGATGGCAATATAAAATATTATTTTATCTCGCGGTCTTGAGTTTAGGCTTGTTAAAGCCTACGTTGTTGAATCCAGTTCAAAGAGAAAAGGAAATGATTCTAATGTGGGGAAAAGTTACCTCTTTTAGAATCAATTCACAGTGATATCTGTGATCTGAATTTTGTGCAAACAAGATCCGGTATAAAGTATTTTATTACTTTTATAAACTTAACACATTAACATGAATGCCATAACGAAATTGGTGAATATGAAATTATTACCAAATATTAATTTGGATTCACAATATAAATGTGTGATTCCATGTTCGGATACTGCGATAGCCAATCAGCTATAGCCAGGGCACAAAGTGCCAACTTGAGTGTTGTGACAGTTTGATGTCATGACAGCTTGGGTGTTATGATACCTCGAGTGTCATGATAACTTTAGTTCTATGACATTTTGAGTGTCATAAACATGTGAAGAATGCATGAGCAAATCTAATTGTCCTTGTGTGAGACATATGATTTAGCATCCCCTTGTGAGGGAGCACATATCAAGTTAACTCTACCTAAAATATGGTGAATGTACACAACCGAGTCCTTTAGCCCTCCTGGGAATTTCTTTGTAATTTTGTGTAGGTAATTGGACTATTTGTCAGTTGGCGATACAATCACAGTTGAACTTTGTGAGAAATAACAATTGTTAGATCGATAATTCCCAAAGTTGACCTTGTATTCGCCTTATTTTAGCTTCACCACAAGTGTACGGTGCAGTTTATAGAATAGGGTTAGCATGGTCGAATCCACATGGACTAATAAATTATTATACTAAGTACTGGATTATAATAGCCTCATTTTTATCTAGACGATCGAAAGTTGATGGATTGGTTTTATTAATACTATGACAAGAAAAATTTATCCTAAAAGAAACAAAGCAAAGAGTTGATTAAAAGATCAAGTGGATGAATGGATTCCTGGGTTATGGTTTCAGTTAATATCCCCTTTTATTATCAGATTAATCAAACCAAAGTTATACGTATTCTTCCCTATAGAACGATCACATAAGTAATTTACCCTCTCTCTCGAGATGTATGTAAAAACGTTGATTGGGATATCTATGATAGCATCTCTACTCAACATGAGATATCCAACTCCCAAAAGCTCAAAAGATTATAAATCCTCACGAATATTCACGGACTTCTTGTAGGTCCCAAGGGTGTAAGTGTATATTCCTTCGTATATATTCCTTTCCAAGTGCGAGACACTCATTTGTGATTTACGTGAATCGAGCGTCTAATTGATCCAGGTTTTCTCCACGAGATCATTTTGAAGTTCTCAAATTTCTCAGTACGGCCACGATAATTTGTTTTCTTTGATTTGCTCGACGAGCCTTCACAAATCAATGTCGGCTCCCGATTTCCTTAGCCGTTTTGCATGATTTGACTTTGTTGAACATGGCTTTGTCCAAGGTTTTGTAAAGGATGTCCTTGGCTACATTATCCAGGTTATATCTTTTTCTGTCATCATTTGTCCACTCGGTTCTTGGTTTTCAACCATGATACCGGTCTAGAGCAACATCTTCTTCTTCTCCTTGTTCAACTCTTCGTGCAGTTTGTGTTCACCTTTAAGATTTGCGGAGGCCCATCTTCTATCACTATCCACATCTCATCATGTAATCTTTGATAGATGAGCACAACATACTGAATTTTCCAATCATCAAATTCTTCAATAGTGAACATAGGAATGCGTGTCAAATTTGCTTCCATGATAATAACTTTTAATGATAAAGAAGAGTTTTGAAAGTTTAAGTACTAAAGCGAGACTTTGAAAAGTTTGGAGATCTAGTTCAAGAACCGATGCGGAGGGTTCAATGAACCAACCGCTCCGATACCACTTGTAGGTCCCAAGGGTGTAAGTGTAAGGTTTAGAAGGGGGTTGAATAAACCTTACCAAATTTTCGATTTAGTCCTTTTAAATCTCTGAGTTGATACTACACAACAATTGTGTCCTTGATGGACATGATCAACTTAGTCACTCAAGACAGTTAATCACTCAACAAACTCAACTGAAATTTGTTGATGGAGTAACTTCAATTGTTAGCTCTAAATTAACTCGATTGTGGTTTTGTTTTTTTGGGAAGACTTAACACCCTTAAGTTTGATTAAGTAAGAGTTTAGTGCTTGGTTTAGTACTTATAATTTATCAAGTGGATAGCAAATTTATCGTGAGATATAAGCGATTAAAATTGCAAGAATTAAAGTGCTTTGAAATGTAAATGACACAATGAAATTTTTATAGAGGTTCAAGATGGGGTAATTCTTCTACTCCTCTCTTCTCCAACTCCTGGAGGAATCCACTAAGTAATGATCGGTTTACAAAGTGGTAAACAGTCCAGGATACAAATCTTGATCACACAAATGACTTGATCCTTTGGGACTCGATCCGAGACGCCTTGATCACTCACTGGCTTCTCGTGCGACTCGACTTCTTCACGGCAGCTGCCTTTGCTACTACACTCACTTGCTCAAGCTCTTTGGATTTGATCACGAAGCCCTCCAAAAAGCTTAAGACTAGGCTCAACGCTTGAACCTTCCTACAATCCTTCCCCGGAGTGTAGACCCTTTTGTTTTCAGTATTTTCCTCTTCAACCGATTGAAGTTATCTTTCCTTCACGGTGAGTGTTGGATTGATGTTCTTCGTAATGTAGGCTTGAGGATTGAGAATATTTCGGTTTTTCGATAAGCTTGTATATCTCACATATGTGTCATCTATGTATCACTTACTTCTCAAACAAACTCCTCGGCCTTTTATAGTGAACTTTCAAAAATTTGCCCGTTGAAGAGATAGGCTTATTTTTGAAAGTCACTTAGCCGATCGTTGGCTTGTCTTGTTGCGATTCTTGGAATTGCCATTTCCTCGTATGAATTGTTCTTTCACCTTTTCGAGTTCGACATGGTGTAGTGCTTCCCATTGGTTCATTCCTTTTGCACGCTCGGGGCGAGCACTCCGAGAAAGGTGGTATGGAGATATTACTTGTTTAAGTAATTCTCTTGATTTACGTATGGCAACGGATCTTTTCTGATTATCTCGACTTGCATTTCCTTGCTTTCCTCGGGTGACTTGAGTCGACTTCAATCATGGATGACTCTTCATCACTTCAACTTGAGACTTGGCTTTTCTTGAGTTGACTTGACCGATGCTCCACTCAGTTGCATCTCGATTGCTTCTTCAAGAGAGTTCCCATCTACTCTTCTTTGCCATACTCAATTTGTTTTCGCGGAGTCTTCCTTCAAGTCTTCGATTGTCTTCTTGCATGTTAGGCGTAGGCCGACTTAACTCACTTGGCCACTCTATTCATTACAATGCATTTTACAACAAGAATTGGGGTGCCAACTTTCTATTCTAAGTTTTACATGGCATTCATCAAAATCTAAACAATAAAATTCCTAACAATTTCCCCCTTTTTGATGATGCCAAAACTTAAACCATACAAAAATGCAAATAACAAAGATACATACTGAGATAGTGTATTGACATAGAATGTATCGCGCAAAATCAATCTTTTTATTGATCATATCATTCTTGTACTTAACACAATTTTTTACAAGGTGTATCGTAGTATATAATTGTCTTCACAAAAAAAAAAGAATTTATAGCTTTATTACGTAAGACTTACATTGTATGTATTTACATAATAAAATACACGAAGGGTTGGATAGCAACACTTCATCTCCTTTTTGTCTCCTTCTTTTCATCTTGTTCAAAGATCTTCTTCTCTTCTTCTCGTCAATCACCGCCTTCTTTTTCTTTTCATATGCCTTCCTGGCGGCTTCATCTTTTTCTTATTCTTTCCTGTCTCTCCCGCCATAGCTGAGTTTGTCTCTTGTTTTATTCTTCTATTCTTTTTGCATACTCGGCGTTAGTTTTAGCCACTTTCAAATTTGCCACTTGGTCAAGCCCAAAATACCAAGATCCCTCCTTTCTTTCCGAATCTCGTATTCAATATTCTTGGCGAGAGGCCTGGGTCCGAAGCTTCTTCCTCCACTCTCGCTTCTTCCTCTACCTGCGGGCGTATCTTGTCTTGGGGTTCCAGCTGAGTGACCAGCAGAGTATTGCCGTGTCTCTTTGCTGTCGCCTTCTTCACATAATGTGAGACCCTTTTCCTAGTACAAGTCCCAAGCTTGAGCCATAGACATATTTGCAAAGTATCCTTGATTCGAGCGTTTTGAATTCGTCAATCGACGTGGCTCTGTCCCGACATCCGAAATGGCATAAGTGTCTCTGTCTCTTGGAATGCCTCCGTGTTCTTTCAAGATGTTCATAACTCGCATCCATTCTTCCTTCCACTTCCTTCATCCCCGCTTCAATTGTTTTTCTCTTCTCGGCCATAGATACAACAGTGTTGGAGTGGCGAGTCACGGGGAGTTTGCCGCTTATAATGTCACCGTGACAGGACCTTGTTGGGGGTTTGTGCAATCATCAAAGTCACATCCGATCCTTCCCCCTCAACAAGCTTCCATTTCTTTTGTTTTAAGACTTCCTCACCGATTTTCCCCTCTCACCGATTTTCCCTTCTCATTTGCTCCTTTCTTTTCAACTTGATTTTCTTTCGCTTTAAGGTATTCCTCTTCCCCTTTTTGGCATCATCAAAGGATAGAGGAACCCCGAGGAACATCTTTGGCAAGCATGAAGTCGAGCTGCGGATAGTCGAGTTCGCTTCAGTCTATAACTGCGTTGTAAGCGACACGAATTCGGATCGAGTAGCGTTGGACTCTGTGAAATCGACTTAATCTCGGCCATGAGAAGGCTGAATTTTCTAGTCATGTGTTCTTCTAAACGCTCGAGATCATTTGTATTACGCTCACGCAAAGATAACTTTATCTCGGCGATATGAGCTTCATGCATGTGCTCAATATGTTCTCTCGGCTTCGTTTTTGCATCGCATTTTCACTCTCCACACTTTAGCGACTTGTTGAACAATGTCTTGAAGTATCTCACTTGTTCCACACGCATTGTTTCTTCTTTGTTGCCACCATTCCCGATTAATTTGTTATGCCTCTCAAGTCGGTTTGTAAGGGTGGCATCTCTGTTGTCGATCGCATATCCAAAGAGGCCTGGTGCCTCTCCATTCGTTCAACCTCGGCAAATAGTG
Organism: Rehmannia glutinosa; assembly: GCA_016081115.2. NCBI lineage: Eukaryota > Viridiplantae > Streptophyta > Magnoliopsida > Lamiales > Orobanchaceae > Rehmannia > Rehmannia glutinosa. Next base: position 464,248 of record JABTTQ020003351.1, on the reverse strand, counting down.
CCTTGAACACTTCTCGAACTTAACTTTGATTCTTTTGTTGAAGGCGATGGCCATGCAACATCAAAATCATAATCACCGAACAATGGTGTACGATGGAAGAAACGCAGGAGCTGGTTTGTGATAGCGTGCTTGTTCGTTTCGACTCTTCGTGGAGTTACGTATCTCCCGGTGAAAAGGGGAAAGATTCTACAAAAGATTCATCGCCGCCAACGGGATGCATTCGATGATGAGCGGTGCGCGTGAAGTTCTTTTGGGAATCGATCTGCTTTGCGACTTGAGGGAGCCTGCTCGGTGGATCTTTGGTTCACCGGGGTTTTGTTGTGAAGTAGTCCCGGTTCTTGAGCCTCACTTGTCTCAATAACCGTTGGTCTCGGTTCTTGAGCCTCGGTGGCTTAACGACCGTTGGTCTCGGTGATTTTTCCAATGCGTGGCGGTCCTCGGCCTTATCGATGGCGTCATCGGACGATGATGAGATTTCCATTGGTGGCTCATCATCAAAGTTAAAGGTTTGACGAGTAGTCTTGGGATCGGACTTACTCGTGCTTGGAACATCCGCACCGAAGTCTTTTGGATTTGTCATGGGGATGACTCGGCTTCTTCTTCGCCTTGATCCCGGAAAAGTGACATCGGGATTGTCACGGGAATCATGAAGTGCGCTTATCTCCTTCTCGGATGGGTCGATGATGGCGGGAGGGATGTTCTCTACATCGACTTCTTTACCCCGGAAGTCTCAACCTCCCGTGGGCCTTCATTACCTCGGCGGTCTCTCTGCTGCGAGGCCTGGTCCTCCTTTCGGCGATGTCAGTCATGTCTTAGGGTCTTCTACGATGGCATCCATTGGAGTCTCAACCCCATGGATTGCACTTTCATCGCCAGTGTTAACTCCCCAGGGCTGTTCCATCTCAGGTGCCTCGATCGCAGCATCGGCGGCGTCATTAGCCTTCTACGAGCGGTTGGCACCTCAGTGAGACAGTCTCAAGCTATGCGAGCTTCGTTGATGGCAACTTGGCATTTCCTCTTGTGTTTGTATTTTCTCTACTTCGCCTCCTTGATTCGTTGTGGAGTCATCTCGCAAGATCCTCCGACCTTCTTGCGGTGGAGGGGAGTTTTCCCCTCGGTGGCGCACCGGTGAGTGACTTGAATGGGGTTACTCGGCTCCAAACTCCCGGATGTTTCGATTGATTGTTCGGCCGTTGGGGCGGTGGTAACACACCTTCAATAGGGGTTGGCTCGACCAGGTCCCCACTATCCCGATTTCATCGCCCGATTCCTTATTGCCTTCTTCCGAGTGGTGGGGAAGTGGTAGCAACAACAACATTGGCGATTTGCTTCAACCACTCCCATTGGATCAATTTCAGTGTGTTCGGAGGACTCTCCTGGTCCCTCCATCAATCTTTGCTCGTGAAGGATTCTTGATTCGTGCAATGCTTGCTGCATTTGCAACTCTTACGTAAGCGTGAAGCATTCTGCGGATCCTCATCAACTTTGTCAGAAGACATCAAGGAGAGGATGTGTGTGTTACGTGGTGCGGAGATAGAGGCGGATGCTTGCCTTCTCACGTGCCTCGGCTTCCTCGGCTTGCTTTTCTCTCTCCTTTTCCTTGTAAATGCGGGATATCTAAGCGATTGTCTTCATCAAGTCTTTGAGGCACGATTTTTAGTCGAGGAAATTTAGCGAGTTCTTCTTCTTCTTCTATAAACTCGGGCCGTTGGAACTGTTCCTTGACTTACTCAACTTCCATTTCCTCCACTCACGCAGACGATTTTGGATGTCGGGTAAGGTGGAGATAGGATCATTACATCACTATCCGCTCTAGCGGTTCTTCTTGTGCTTCGATTGTGTGAATTACAAGCTGTGTCTTGAGTTGCCTCTGTGATCGCCTTGGCAGACTTGGCTGTTTCATCAATTACATCCGGAGACTCTACTTCTCCGATAGTCTCCTGTATCTTCTCTAGGTGAGTAATCGGCTGGTGGTTTCTCCGATTGGATTGCTTGATGATTCTTCTTCGTCTCCTTGTTTGTACCGGAGGATTTAGTTGAGAGATCGGTGTCCTCTGAGTCTTGAGCGGCTGGGGCTGTCTTTGGTGTCTTTTTTGGGAGCGGGCCGTCGTGGCTTCTCGGTTCTCCTCTTTTGACGATCGGAGAAGGTATTTGTGAGTCCTTCTCGACCGCTAGCTGGGCGGGGACACGAGCTGGCCGGGCGGTGACTCTGCTGCGAGGGGCAGCATGTTTGGTTTTCTTTCTTTGCGGGCGGCCATCTTCTAGTAGGCTTTCTTCTTTTGGCGGCTCTCTTCTTGGGTGGAGAGGAAACATTTGTATCTTCGAGGTCGGTGATTCCCCCTCACGTGTCGGCTCTCTTGGCGTAAGCTCTCTTCTGTGCGCCAGAGAGGTTTGCTCTGAACATCCTCTTGTTAACATGGAATGCCTTCCCATGTCTAAGATGAACTCCTTTAACCTCCAATAGCCGGCCAATCACTAGGCCATATCCCGAAGATCCTCCAAATGAGCCATCTTCTTTGAAGTACTTGTTCCCCACGCGTTAAGAGTCTGCTAGACAAACTCGGCCCAGTTTATCTTCTTTTCTTCGATGATTGCAGCCATTACAATCGCTTTGTCTTTGACATTGGTCAAAGCTGCCAAATTTGATGTCGATACATTTGGCAACTATGTCCAACAACTTGTGATAATCCTCCTTCAGCATCTCTTGTTTCTTTGTGTATATTATTTTATCAGCAAAGTCGGACTTGGCTATTTCTTTCCGGGCGTCGGCCAAGTTTACATCAGCTTCTTTAATCTCGGATGCTCCTTCCTGGCTGGTAGTGAGCAATGTTCACCAAATCCATGGCGGTGATAGTCACCGCTTTCCGTGAACAGATGACTTGATTCCTTCATCGTGAATCTCAACATTCACGTAGAATTGTGCGACCTCCTCCACATAGGTCATCGGATATTCTAACGTTAGAAACAATTTTAGCCCGGGCGTTTCCAACTTCTCGGCGATTTTCTTCACTAGGGTGTCGTCGGACCCCTTTCATCATTCCGTCAAAATCCACCGTAGAGCGGTGTGGATTTACTTTCCTAACTTGGTAAAGTCATAAGTTGGTGCCATTTCTCGGGATTATTTCAAGGAAAAACTCGAGAAAATGATTTGAAGATTGATAGGGTTTCGAGAGTATTTTGCCTTTGCTTTTGAGAGAAAGAGATGAACAATTTTTAGAAGTGTGAGAGAAAACGGACGAAAATGGTTTAAATATGGTTTTATGAAAGGGCGTGCGGGTGGTTTTTTGAATTGTGATCGAAATCAACGGCTTGGATTTCGTACGCCTATTGAGCATTTCATGTCTCGTATTTAATGCGGCAACATTTATATCCAATCATAAGCTTGGTGTGCGGCTTTATGTCGTACACATCATCATTATCTTTGTCGTGTTCCTTAAAATATTCCCGCTTAGTCAAAACGACAGCGTTTTTGTCACTTTGCTCATAAATTATTCAAACTTATCCCTTAGGCTGATTTAACTCTACTTCTCACGGTTCTCTTAGTGACTCAGCTATCGGTGACTCGGTGTAGTTGTCTTTCCCGATCTGGTGATTCTTGGTGATTTACTTCCATTCTTTGGGCCGGTGGCCGGCATTGCGATGTAAATCTTGAACACAAAATATCTAATTTTTATCCGATTTTTGGCTCTTCCACCTTGTTTAGGACTCTAGGCTTATAAATAGGACTTGGGGAGCCCCTATTTTCGAGACACCTTCATTCATAGCACTTCTAAACTTTAGTTTTTGGTATTTCTCTTGCTTTTCATCATTGGGATTGCTTGGATTCTTCCACTTGAAGTTATTTTGCTTCTTAATCAAAGAGTAAGATTTCTTCATCTCTTTTGTCGATTTCAATTGTTGGGTGATTATTATTGTTGCATGATCATGTTTATGATTGTTTTCTTTCCTTCAATTGAGATTATGATCCCATCCCCAAGCATGAACTAATTTACTTGTTCTAGGATTATGATGATTTGATTCAAACAAACAAGCATGAGTATTGATTAATTGATCTGCTTTCCTGGATAAATTGTTTTACTTGTTGATTGATTGTTTGGCCAACTCTTGATTATTTGAGGGGATAATTGAGATCGATCGAAGATATTATTCCTGGACTAAATTTATTCGGGGGTTAGATATGAATCAAAATGTATTATCTAACTCAAGGCTTAATGAAAATAGCAAATTATGTTGGGATAGCCTAATCTGTGAATACGAGTTATCGAGATCTAGACCTAGTCTTTCCATGATTGTTATATTTGTTAACCGCATGATCAATTAATTGATATTCTGCTTTACAAGTTTGATGAGATGAATCCATAATCCTGAGACTTTCTTCCATATCCTTTTCTCCAAAGTTTAATCTGCTTAGTTTTAATTTGTCCTTTTAATTGATTTCTTTTAGTTTAAATAAATCCAACAAATCTGTTAGAGTGTTTAGGTTTTATTTTTCTGTCAATTGTGATACATAATAATTATTTGCCGGCTAAGTCTTCCTTGAGAGACGACTTGTGGTTAACTTGCTACCCTACAATTGATCTCGTTCTCTTGCGAGGATTGTTAGACTTTTATAGGTGTTTAGCGGTCGAACAAAATTTTGGCGCCGTTCTTGAAGGCTTTAGGCGTAATAATTATTGTGTCTATTTTTCGTGTTTTTAGTTTAGGAATTCTTCTTGTTTGCTTTTTGATTTTTCCCTCATTCCACCGGTACGTTTGATTTGTTTTCTTAAGTTTGTTTATGCAAGGTCGTAGGAATCTCAATCTGGAGCTTGCACCTTTCGTAGACGACATTCACCGCGTTCCGAGACGTATAAGGAGCAGGGGACAACTCTTCGGTTTCTAGCGAGGATTCTCAAGACCGCGTTCCAAAGGAAGAACAAGCAGGCGAGCGAAATGGGTGACAATCAAGACGGAAACAACGCAGAGCACGCCCGGCCCGATCGTGAGTTCGCGCGCCCAGTTATCGGAACCGCGACCTCTTGCATCACTCTGGGACAAGCAGCACGAAACTATGAGCTAAAAAATATACACTTCAATCAGCTACCATCTTTTTATGGAATGCCCAATGAAGATCCTCTCAACTTCATTCGGGAATTCTATTCTGTCATTCAAACTTTTCCTCTGCAGGATTTGAATGAGGATCAGCTAAGGATGCGCTGCTTTCCATACACTCTCTGAAAGATCGGGCAAAAACATGGCTAATGTTTCTACCTCCCAACTCTCTTACTACTTGGGAGGTGTGTGTACAATAAGTTCATGGGAAGGTACTACTCTCATCAAAAACTTCGGATCTACGAGGTAAGATAGCTACCTTTTGTCAAATGGAAGGTGAACCTTTTCATGAGGCATGGGATCGCTTCAAAGATTTACGACTAAATGCCCACATCATCACTACCCATTGGAATTGTTAAACCAATTTTTCTATGATGGATTATCACATAACTTTCAATATATGGTTGACAATCTTTCTTTGGGGTGATATGGGTGTGCACACCCAGAAATTTATGATATTCTAGAGATGATGAGTGATAATTCCCAACAAAAAAGTGCCGAGGCAAACGGGCTACCGTGAATGAAATAGCACCGAGCTACGATGTGACAAAACAATTGGGTGAGTTGACTAAGCAAGTACAATTGTTGGCTACAATGGGCATCCACATGCGCCCTTCCTGCGCCGAGTCTTGCGGGATGCGTGGCGAATTTGGTCATGGGGCCAACGTTTGTAATGCTATCTCTCGGACATATAATTCAGTTGGTGGAACCATCCAACTTTAGTTGGGGAAATTCACAAAATCCCTCTCATATCAATGCGAGGCCACCGCAACCCCAAGGCCAGCAAATCAACCAATCAAGGGCTCCATCTATTGAAGACAACTTGAACTCCTTTATTCAAGTCAGTCAGCAAACACAAGAAGGTAACAATAGACGGTTTGAATCTATGGAAGCTTCTTTTAAGCGTCTTGAGACTCAAGTTGGTCAATTGACGACTCAAGTTGGTGAGATAGCTCGACATATATTCAAGCAGGACACACATCCTAGCCAACCAACGACAAGCTCAATCCATCACCGTTCTTGAATTTGGTGAGATTTCTGATCATGAAAGTGAGATTCCTCTTTCTATTGTCTTATCTAACCCCGCATGTATTGCGAACATAGAAAAGGAAGTTGATGCGGGTGATAAAGACATGAATATGGAGGCAAGCACGGGATCGCTTCCCATGAACTTTCTATTCGCCCTAAGTCCATGCCCAAAACAAGATCCGAGGTAGTTTCACTATCAATATTTCTTTTGGAAATGGTAAAGGAAGTCACGGGTATGCTTGATCTTGGAGCCTAATTAACCTTATGCCTTACTCTACCTTTAAACAATTAGATTTAGGGAATTGAAGTTCACCGGATTACGTTTGCAACTGGCGATAGGTCCATTAGGTATCCTACCAGGCATTGTTGAAAATATTTTAGTCCAAATAGGTGGTCTTAAAATTCTCACTGATTTTGTTGTTTTGGATATGGAAAAGGATAAAGGTAATCTTAAAGATCATACTATCTTGTTGGGTAGACCATTCATGGCAACCACTAATACTTTGATCGATGTCAAAAATAGAAAACTCGGTATGAATGTGTTGGCGAATCTATAACATTTTCAATTTTTGATATAGCTTGTAATCCTACATGTGTTTTGAATGATTATCGATTCTTGACTCGTCGATTACGCGTGAAAGATGCCCTATGGCGAGAACGCATATGCTTGAAAAAACAACCATATAAAAATTACAAGGTGGTAAATAGGGTTTTGCTTGATGATCCGCCTTGACTCTCTCGTTGACACCGTCAAGCTAATGACATTAAAAGAGCGCTTCTTGGGAGGCAACCCAAATATTTTTCTTTGTTTTTATTAAAAAAATGTGTGTGTGTGTGTTTTCATATTTGCATGTGCGTGGTGTTATTATTTTATCCTCTTCACATGGTTTTTGCAGATTTGTAGGCGGATATGACTATGGTGCCATTTATCGATTTTCGTATTTTTCGGGGGCGTTTCTTTTTCCTTCTCTTTTACTTTTACGCATTGAGGTCATTGCGTGATGTAAGTGTGGGGGGACATTTAGTCATTTGTAAAATTAGGTGATTGCTTATGGTTAATTTTTAAACTTGCCTATTGATTATCCCAAGTTTAATAAGGGTGTTGTTTAGTCAACTTGAAATAGATGTATTAATTTGAGTTTCAATTATGAAATGACTTTGTGAACTTGATACGTAGGATTTGACTAAGTCGTGAATTAGCCTTTGGGGTGAACAAATGAGGTGACGATTAATCAATAGCCCGAGTTGTGGGGCTTGAATTACGAGATTTCATTAATGTGTATTAAGTTAAAACCCTGTTGTGATTTGTGTGTACACAAAATTGCTAGCCTTGCGGAAAAAAAAAAAGAAAAAAAGCATTATATAGCCAAAAAAAAAAGGGCATGATATAGCTATATATAAAAATAGAATAATCGAGATTATACTCATTGATTGAGTTTGCTTAGTAACTAGGAGCATTCATGAGCCCCATGTTTGACTTTTTACGTAAAACGGCTCAAAACATGAGTATGGAAACCACCTAGGAGCCTTTGGAAAACATCCGAAGTTTACACCTAGTGGAATAATATCTCGGGAGTTCTAGCGCAAAAAAAAAAAAAAAAAATAAAAACATGGCTAGTAATTGCGTGATTGGTTGTGTGAATAAAGGGTTGCAACTTTTGACACATTTGAAATTTAGTAAGAAAGGTCAAACATTTTGGTTAATGTTTAATTTGAGCCAAGTGAGTTTATTGTGAAGGTTGGGGATCGATGAAGAATAATCCGAGGTAGATAGAACATTGTGTTATGGATTAATTGATTCTCAAATTGGACATTATATTTCTTGTTGGGTTTGTTGGCATTATTATTTGCTTGAGGACAAGCAAAAGGTTAAGTGTGGGGAGTTGTTTTGCATGTTTTTGAGTATTATTTTTGTGTGTTTTTGTTTTATTTTGCGTGTGATTATGCATACTTCCGTAGCTTAAAGTATAGGTTATAGTGTCGAAAGTGTTACGTAGGGTGTTTTTTGTCATTTTTATAGGTTATGATGAAAAGAGGCTCGAAAACGGATGAAAAATGGAGAAAACGGGCATAATGACAAACATCGGCCGTGCAGTCTGTGGGCGCGCAAGACATCGCGGGCGCTTGTATGCAAAGCTGCGCGGCGCGCATTACATCCTTGCGGGCGCGCAAGGAAAAAACAGCCTTGTGCGCCTTGGGAGCAACTGACGTGGCGCGAGAAAGGTCGGTTGCGGTTGAGGCGCGGGCGCGCTTTGTGTCGTCTTTGAACACGAAATATCTAATTTTTATCCGATTTTTGGCTCTTCCACCTTGTTTAGGACTCTAGGCTTATAAATAGGACTTGGGGAGCCCTATTTTTCGAGACACCTTCATTCATAGCACTTCTAAACTTTAGTTTTGGTATTTCTCTTGCTTTTCATCATTGGGATTGCTTGGATTCTTCCACTTGAAGTTATTTTGCTTCTTAATCAAAGAGTAAGATTTCTTCATCTCTTTTGTCGATTTCAATTGTTGGGTGATTATTATTGTTGCATGATCATGTTTATGATTGTTTTCTTTCCTTCAATTGAGATTATGATCCCATCCCCAAGCATGAACTAATTTACTTGTTCTAGGATTATGATGATTTGATTCAAATAAACACGCATGAGTATTTATTAATTGATCCGCTTTCTGGATAAATTGTTTTACTTGTTGATTGATTGTTTGGCCAACTCTTGATTGTTTGAGGGGATAATTGAGATCGATCGAAGATATTATTCTGGACTAAATTTATTCGGGGGGTTAGATATGAATCGAAATGTATTATCTAACTCGAGCTTAATGAAAATAGCAAATTATGTTGGGATAGCCCTAATGTGAATACGAGAGTTATCGGATCTGACCTAGTCTTTCCATGATTGTTATATTTGTTAACCGCATGATCAATTAATTGATATTACGCTTGCAAGTTTGATGAGATGAATCCATAATCCTAGACTTTCTTCCATATCCTTTTCTCCAAAGTTTAATCTGCTTAGTTTTAATTTGTCATTTTAATTGATTTCTTTTAGTTTAAATAAATCCAACAAATCTGGTTAGAGTGTTTAGGTTTTATTTTTAAATCTATTGTGATACATAATAATTATTTGCGGCTAAGTCTTCCTTGAGAGACGACTTGTGGTTAACTTGCTACCCTACAATTGATCTCGTTCTCTTTGCGAGGATTGTTAGACTTTTATAGGTGTTTAGCGGTCGACGAGTTCTTCAAATCTTGTCTCACATAATGGTTTTGTGAAGATGTCGGCTAGTTGTTTATCGGTTGAAATATATTCCAGGATGATATCTTTCTTTTCAACATGATCTCTTATGAAGTGATATCTCGACATCAATATGCTTTGTTCTTGAATGCAACACGGGATTTTGAGTAATTGCAATTGCACTTGTGTTATCACACATGATTGGAATTTCTTTTTCCTCAATTTCATAGTCTCTCATTCTTTGTCTCATCCATAGGACTTGGGCACAACACTTGCCAGCGCCTATGTATTCTGCCTCGGTCAATTTGTAGAGGTGGCTATTGAGTTTAGCTTCTTGCTAAACCAGGAAATCGACATGTTTCTAGCATTTGACATGTGCACGAAGTGCTCTTCCTATCAACTCTGCATCGAGCATAGTCGAATCAATAGCCAATTAGCTTGAATCCACCTTCCTTTGGATACCATAGGCCTCTTCTTGGCTTCCTTTCAAGTATCTCAATACTCTCTTAGCTTTCTTTGTCATATGGCTTTCTTTTGGAGCGATTGAAATCTTGCACATACACTCTGACAAAAGGTGATGTCGGCCTTCTTTGTGAGATAGAAACATGATCCAATAAGTGCTCGTATCTTGTTTGATCTCGAGGCTTGCCATCCGCATCCATGTCCATTTTGGTGATGTGTTCATTGGGATTTTCACGAAAGACTTCTCTTCCATACCAAATTTTTCATTAAATCTCTGGTGTATTTTGTCGACTTATGAAGGTTCCATCCTTGTTTTGTTTCACTTGGAGTCAGGAAGAATGTCGGCTCTCCCATCATGCTCATTTCAAATTTACTTTGCATGAGGTTTGAAAACTTTTCACTCGGCTCTTTGTTTGTGGATCCAAAGATGATGTCATCAACATATATTTGAACAAGTAGAATACTCTTCTTGTCTTGAATTACGAAAAGTGTTCTATCTACTTTTCCTTTTGTGAATCCATTTTCGATTAGGAATTGTGACAAGGTATCATACCATGCTCGGGTGCTGCTTCAATCCATATAGAGCTTTCTTGAGTTTGTATACCTTATCTCCAAGAGTCTTCTTGTTCAAATCCTGGAGGTTGTTCAACATACACTTCTTCTTCCAATAAACCATTTACGAATGCACTTTTTACATCCATCGATATACAATGAAATTCTTGTGAGTCAACATAGGCAAGAAGCATCCTTATAGCTTCCAATCTTGCTACGAGGGCAAATGTTTCATCAAAATCTATCCCTTCTTCTTGGCAATATCCTTTGGCTACTAGTCTTGCTTTGTTTCTTACCACAGAGAACCTTCCTCGTTCATCTTATTTACGAACACCCATTTGGTTCCAATAACATTTTGATGTATGGGTCTCTCGCACTAATTCCCATACTTTATTTCTCTCAAAGCCGATTGACTCTTCTTGCATAGCTTGAATCAATGTGTGTCGTCGAATGCTTGGGACACATCTTTGGGCTCTATTTGCGAGATGAAGCATGTGAACATGGCTTCTTGTTGAGTTACGGATCTTGTTTTGACACCTTCTCTTATATCTCCAATGACAAGTTACGGTGGATGGTCTCTCGGCCATCTTACATCGGGTTGGGTAAAGTTAGCCGGATTGATCGACTTGCGGTTGTGTTCTTTGTGGTCGACTCTCTCGTTATCACTTAGCTGCAAATTTTCAAATGTTTTTGAGATTCACTATCTCATCTTCTTACGAATTGATGATTCCGGCTTGGCGTCGGCATAGGGATTCTTACGTATGGTTGGATGATTCAACTTATCACCGACTCTTCAATGTCTTCTCCATTTACCTTTGGCTCATCGAATACTACATGAATGGATTTTTACGTAACCATAGTTCTTTTGTTGAGTATTACTTCTGTAGGCTTTGCTTTCACCAGTATCTGAAGATACCTTCATCGACTTTAGCATCAAAAGCCTTTAGATTGTCTTTGCCATTGTTGTGGATGAAGCATTTACATCCAAATATTACGAAATATGCAACATTTGGTTTTCTTCCAGTCCGGATCTCATAGGAGTCTTTGTCATTTCTATTTATCATACATCTGTTTTGGGTGTAGCAAGTCGTGTTGATTGCTTGACCCAAAATCTTTTTGGTAACCCCGCTTGACTAACATGGTCCTTCTTCTTCTTTGAGGGTTCTATTCCTTCTTTTCTCGCAACTCCATTCTGTTTGTGGAGTCCTTTGCTCTTGATAGTTCATGACCAATACCATTCTCAATACAATCTTTGAGTTATTATTCCATTGACAAACTCGGTTCCTCTATCGATCTTATTTTGATAATGGTTTGACTCTTCTCGTTTTGAATCTTCTTCATCAATTTGTGGTAGTTTTTGTAGAGTTTCTTTCTTCTGCACATGAATATTGTCCATGTATATCTTGAATAGTCATCTACTACCACCAAGGTGTATTTCTTTCCACTTATCTTTGGCTGGTTCCATGGGGCCAAATAGATCCATATGAAGCGATGTAATATTCTTGTTGAGGATGGGCATGTCTTTTCTTTGAATGACGATTTGATTTGCTTTCCCTTCGACATGCATCACATATACTCTCATTCTTGTATCTTGAGTCACGGAAGTCCTTCTACAAGATGACTTCTTGCCCGACTTGTTAATTGTTTTGAAATTCAGGTGACTCGGCTTTTTGTGCCCGACCAACTTGATTCAATTTGTCTTTTTGCTAGTAGAGGCAGTCTTGGGTGTTGCGTTGACCAATCCACTACATACATATTTTTCTGTCTACATCCTTGCAAAGACAACTTCATTTGATTCAATATCCTTGATTTGGCATATACCCATGTTGAATCCAACATTGTAGCCCTTGTCACGAGTTGACTGATGCTTAGCGAGTTAAAGTTGAGTCCTTCAACATATGCAACGTCTGTGATTTCTAATCCATTCCTCTTGATGGTTCCAATGCCTCTTATTTCACCAGGAGCTTCATTTCCTCCAAATATGACTTTTGCTCCTTTAACTTCCTTGAATTTTGACATGATTTTTCTTGTTTCTGTCATGTGTCTAAACGACCACTATCCATGTACCAGGTTCCTTGGCACTCACTTGTTCCTTGAACTGCAATCAAGGAAATTAAGTTTTAGGTACCCATACTTGTGCAGGTCCTGAGGGGTTAGAATTGTAAGATGATCCAACCAACCTATAGCCAAATGATTTGACTCTAAGGGGTTGCCATCTATCGTGCCATAATCATAATTAATTCTCAGTAAATTGCTTGGGGATTCTAGGTTCATACAGATGTCTCTTTTGTCTGTATGCTGCATATGTGTTTTAGCAATTGCCTTTCTTGGGTAATTGTGGTGTCTTTGAGTGTAGTGCCTAGATGCATATGTGTCTTTGATGAAAGCTCTTATACTTTTGGAATGGCCTTTCTTTGAGTTCTAGGCCTTTGCCATTTGGGCTTATATTCCATAAGTCTATCTTTGATAGTTCACATTATTCCAATCGGCTTGGCTTGGATATTTTCTACCATTCCCATCATATGTATTTCTTTTATGGATTTTAAGGATTTTTGGTAGCTCTGTTTCATCTTTTCTGAGTATTTTACTGTTTGGAGTTTCTTTGAGGACTCGGTGAATCTCTTCTCAGTGTCCTTTCAAAGACGCTCAACTGTTGTTTTCCTTTTCCTTTGTAACCAAGGCCGGTTTGCTTGTTATTGTGCTTTGGAGTGAATGTGTGTGCAACATTTAGAGTTTTGGATTTTTCAGGACTCTTCATGACTTGAAGATCCTTTTTCCAAAATTACTTTTGAGGTTTGACATAGCACAGAGGAATTAAATCTAAGCCTGTCTTGTCTCCACATTCTCTTTGACTCATGATAAGATCATCCAATGATTTAGATGCCTTAGTGAACGAGGCAATAACATTCTTGAGGTCATTCTCCCTCTTTTCTATAGCGGCAATTTACGCTACTAATTTAGCATTTTCGACCTTTAAACTTTCATTCTCATCGGCTATTTGACTTAGAGTACTCGGCTCCTTAGTCGACTTTGAGTTTTGACTTTTGAGTAGGTGTTTTCCTCATTCAATAGTGTGTGTGAGGATTTAATGTGTTCAAAATCTTTCATCATTTTGCCTAATGAATCATAAAGATCGAGTGGGTGATGAAGTGTGTGTGTCACGATCACTATCACTAGTGTACGAGTTTGTTGAGTTAGATTGTACCTCATCTTCTTGATCGAGGTTGATCTTGTTCTTTGGCCATCGGGCGGTCGGGGCTTCTTCTTGAGTCACTTGAGTAGTCGGCTTCACTACTCTGGAATCATTGTCTCTCTTGATTTGGCTGGTTCGTGATCTCTGCGACCATCATTGCCTTTTTCCTTTCTTGTCTTCTTTCTCTCAAGATCTTTCTTTCTTCTTCATCCCCGTATTTGTTGACTACGGGATATGGACAATCAATGGCATAGTGACCTGGTTGTCTGATTCAGCATAGATATTCAACCTTTTGATCGATTCTTTCCATTCTTGGATTGTCGGCCCTTTGATACTCAACTTTTTGATGATATGTTCTCTTGGTTGGCCTATCATCCCTTGATTTGGAGGGAGGGAGTGTCTTACGGAAGATTCACCCTTTCCTCTCTTGTAGTTCTTATTAAAGAACTTGTTAAATCTTTTAACCATCGGGCTATTTCTTACGGGTCGGTGACCTCTTTGACCTCACTCTCTTCCCATCTTTAACAATTAGAGCAAATTGTTTTGGGTGCACAAATTGTCTCTTCTGGTCTTTTCTTCTCGGCTCAAACTCGTAGGCTTTGAGGTCCGAGAATAACTCATGGTTGGATGTCTTTGATAGGTCCATGGAATGTCTCGATGCCATGACCTTCATTTCCCATTCAATTTGGAAGACTTTTTAGGATCTTCATACACATTTCATTCGTGTATATTCCTTTCCAAGTGCGAACATCATTTGTGATTTCGTGAATCGGCGTCTAGTTGATCCGAGGTTTTCTCCGAGATCATTTTGAAGTTCTCAAATTTACGTACGACCACTTGATAATTTGTTTTCTTTGATTTGCTCTGAGCCTTCACAAATCAATGTCGACATCCCCATTTCCTTAGCCGTTTTGCATGATTTGACTTTGTTGAACATGGCTTTGTCCAAGGTTTTGTAAAGGATGTCCTTGGCTACATTATCCAGGTTATATCTTTTTCTGTCATCATTTGTCCACTCGGTTCTTGGTTTTTCAACCATGACTGCTAGAGCAACATCTTCTTCTCCTTCACCGCAACTCTTAAATGCAATTTGTGTTCACCTTTAAGATTTGCGAGAGGCCCATCTTCTATCACTATCCACATCTCATCATGTAATCTTTGATAGATGAGCATGCATACGAATTTTCCAATCATCAAATTCTTCAATAGTGAACATAGGAATGCATGTCAAATTTGCTTCCATGATAATAACTTTTAATGATAAAGAAGAGTTTTGAAAGTTTAAGTACTAAAGCGGAGACTTTGAAAAGTTTGGAGATCTAGTTCAAGAACCGGTGCGGAGGGTTCAATGAACCAACCGCTCTGATACCACTTGTAGGTCCCAAGGGGTGTAAGTGTAAGGTTTAGAAGGGGGTTGAATAAACCTTACCAAATTTTCGATTTAGTCCTTTTAAATCTCTGAGTTGATACTACACAGTTTGTGTCCTTGATGGATGATCAACTTAGTCACTCAAGAGTTAATCACTCAACAAACTCAACGAGAGCTTGTTGATGGAGTAACTCACTTTGTTAGCTCTAAATTAACTTTCATTGTGGTTTTGTTTTTTGTTGGAAGACTTAACACCCTTAAGTTTGATTAAGTAAGAGTTTAGTGCTTGGTTTAGTACTTATAATTTATCAAGTGGATAGCAAATTTATCGTGAGATATAAGCGATTAAAATTGCAAGAATTAAAGTCTTTGAAATGTAAATGACACAATGAAATTTTTATAGAGGTTCGAAGATGGGGTAATTCTTCTACTCCTCTCTTCTCCAACTCCGGAGGAATCCACTAAGTAATGATCGGTTTACAAAGTGGTAACAGTCCGGATACAAGTCTTGATCACACAGGTGACTTGATCCTTTGGGACTCGATCTGAGAGACGCCTTGATCACTCGGTTGGCTTCTCGCGACTCGGCTTCTTCACAGGGCACCTTTGCTACTACTCTGACTCACTTGCTCAAGCTCTTTGGATTTGATCACGAAGCCCTCCAAAAGCTTAAGACTAGGCTTAACCTTGAACCTTCCTACAATCCTTCCCTGGAGTGTAGACCCCTTGTTTTCGATATTTTCCTCTTCAACGATTGAAGTTATCTTTCCTTCACGGTGAGTGTTGGATTGATGTTCTTCGTAATGTAGGCTTGAGGATTGAGAATATTTCGGTTTTTCGATAAGCTTGTATATCTCACATATGTGTCATCTATGTATCACTTACTTCTCAAACAAACTCCTCGGCCTTTTATAGTGAACTTTCAAAAATTTGCCCGTTGAAGAGATAGGCTTATTTTTGAAAGTCACTTGCAGTCGTTGGCTTGTCTTGTTGCGCTTCTTGGAATTGCCATTTCCTCGTATGAATTGTTCTTTCACCTTTTCGAGTTCGACACGGTGTAGTGCTTCCCATTGGTTCATTCCTTTTGCACGCTTCCTCGGGACCGAGCACTCAGAAAGGTGGTATGGAGATATTACTTGTTTAAGTAATTCTCTTGATTTCTGTGCAACGGATCTTTTACAGCTGATTATCTCGACTTGATGCATTTCCTTGCTTTCCTCGGGTGACTTAGAGTCGACTTCCAATCATGGATGACTCTTACATCACTTCAACTTGAGACTTGGCTTTTCTTGAGTTGACTTGATGATGCTCCACTCGATTGCATCTCTTCTTCTTGATGAGAGTTCCCATCTACTCTTCTTTGCCATACTCAAATTTTTTTCGCGGAGTCTTCCTTCAAGTCTTGATTGTCTTCTTGCATGTTAGGGCGTAGGCGACTTAACTCGGCTTGGCAGCTCTATTCATTACAATGCATTTTACAACAAGAATTGGGGTGCCAACTTTCTATTCTAAGTTTTACATGGCATTCATCAAAATCTAAACAATAAAATTCCTAACACTTCTCAATCATGCAAGATATTCATGTCAAGTACTCATAGATCTAGTATTGAAACTCATCGGTTAGAATTATGAATCAATACATCAAACAAGTTAAACCAATAGCTTTTTGATAAAAACAAGAATTAAAGCAAAGTACTTGAATAGGGTTGGAAAATAATAACTTCAATTGCAATTAATCATCAAATAAAAGTATCCATTAACCTACTCCCAAACCCGGGAATCACAAGAAGTTTAGCCAGACATAGAAAATAAATAATCCATAGACAAATTATTCATGTTCATGTCTAACTAATTGAAAAATAAAAATACTATGGAATGTGTGAACTCGGGGATGTTGATGATCTCTCGATCTATCTTCAATCCTCGTAAGGTGTGGTTGTGGTCTTGATCGATCTCCCCAATTCTCTGGTGGAAAATTGCTCTTTTCTCTGTGTTCTAGGGAAAAAAGTCCTCGTATCTTTGTTTGTGGCCGCCCCGTCTCTATTTGTACTTCGTTCGGGTTGAAACCTAGTTGGAAATCTGTCAAACTCTGTTTTCCAGCCCGTGCTAGGTGCTGCAGAAATATGCCAATCGCTGAAGGATGCACGGGCCGTGCGCATAACGCACGACCAGCCCGTGCGTATAGTCGAACTTGAGAACTGGCCTTGGGTTAGCGCACGGGCCGTGCTAGGGGCCTCACGCCCGCCGTGCGCACTTTTAGACTTGATATTTGTCCATTATCTTTCGTTTCTACTTGGCCGTTAAATCGACTTCTTCCCAATTCAACTCCAAACTTCGTACATTACGTCATGTATTGGCGGTTCTTTATCGCAATGCTCCGAATTGTTGCCAAAATACTACAATTATCAACAAATTCCTACAAAATGAGCAAAGCGTAATACCTTTTCCACAAAACAGAAATAAAGCCCTATTTACTCTTGTAATGCATGCATAGCAACTAATTTTAGCCATAATTAAGCCCAAAATACATGCAAAACACATACCAATCAAACCCCCAAACTTAAACTGTTGACAGTCCCGGTCAACACTCTATAAACAAGTCAAAATACCAATGGGAGTAATGAAGAGCAACTCAAGAACAATGCATTACAATTCATGTCGTTTATCCATAGAATCAAGTACAAACCAACCAAGCTTAAAATATCTAACACGAAAACACATGTCTATTAAAATCATGGCAAAACACCTCAAATCATGCCTCTCATGGATAATGTATATACTCTACTCTCTAGGATAACAAAGGACGTGTATTCGCTCAAATCATATCAATGTTGAAGAATTATCATATGCTTGCAAATCTCTCACATCTCCACCACTCGTTTGTATGCAATTCACAAATCAGAAAGGACTTTGCTTATGGTTGTAATGGATGCTCTTTGGTTAAGGTAGGGAAATATGGATAAAGTGACTCAAACTCAAGGGTATAGATTGGTAAGCGCATCTTTTTTTTATCAAACAATTTTTTTCTCATTCAAATCAACTATGCACCCCCAATCACCCTTTTATTCTATCACATCTCTATTTCTCCCTTATTTTTCACACAATTTATTCTCTTTCACCTTACATCATAATTCTCAGCCTATATGTTCATTTACGGCCAATTCACTTATGCAGTCTTTTTTTTCCGACTCTTTTGTGAGTATCCTATTACGCATGAATATTTGTAATGGTAACCCAACCATGATGACTAGAGATCCCAAGAACTTGGTTCAACGGGACAACTAAGTTATGAAGATTCAGTTAAGCACTTAGGATAACTTCCTACCCATTCCTATGATTAAAAGTGCTTTCTGCAGAAGTATGTAAGGTTAAGTTCAACTTTTAATGATTCCTATAACTTGGTTAAACCAAGTGGGGTATGGCAGAATACTCTTAATAGGAGGTCACCTATGTAAGTGTGAAGTAGGGCCGCTTCCATGAGAATTCGAGGCTTGAATTTTCTAAAACAACTATGGAACCCGAGGTTGTTCAGGGGCCAAAATGAATACAACCATGAGAACTGAAATGTTAGAGAGGTTATTGCGTAGGTGATGTTGCGGTGGTTTACACCAACGATCGAATGAGCGATTCAAGACATCATGTTCACCGATTAGCCAAGTAAATCCGATAGTATTCCACTAAGGAATGTTCAAAGCCGTAAGCTACCTCTCCCGATGCAATAACTTTCCAGTTGTACTCTCTTTAGTGCCTCCATTTACATGTGCATTCGCATTGATTCATGTAATTTCTCATTCAAGTGGGGATATATTGTTGGAAATACTATAAATATTCCGGGTGAATGAGAAATTGTTGCCAGAAAAGGCGTAATCTGTTCATTTGAAAACTATTGATTGAAAAGGTTTATCCGAATAGTTGTGTTATTTCATTTGAAACCAATGGACGTTTTACGTCAATAAATGGACATGTCTATTCGAACAGTTGTGTTGTTCCAACTGTGACCTTTGGTAATCTATAAATATTCCCCTCATTCTGCGAAAAATGAATGAGCAAAAACATTAAATTTTTGCATACAAACACAAGCATACATTCTGTCAAAATTTTCTGTAAAAGAGAGTACAAAACATTTAAAGTTTACGATCTCTTGTTGTGGAGTGCTACTACGAAGAAGAGGAGATCATTTGTATCTTGGGAGATGTTTGCTATTCAACCGTGGGCATCGTAGCGGGGCAATTCGTCTTAAAGACGAGTCGAACTCTAGCCTCGGCCTAAATTTACATACTTTATGCATTTCATTTTTAAAATCCAAGTAAGTTTTTTGGTTTAATTCCCGAATATAATATCGCACGTGTTACATCCCCAACATTATCTACTCGCCATCAATAACTCTGTCGTTTCAACATTCAACATCTCTACAATTGTATAATACTCGCATTACAAGGTTGAATCTTTTGAAATCTTCTTTAGTGACAAGAAAATAATTCAAAAGTTTGCAATCCCTTCATTAGTTTTTAGAGGAACATGACAATTATTCACAAGCAATTTTTTTTTCAACAAGTCGTATATTTCTATAAATTAATAGATCATTAATTTATCGATTATCTAATATATCGCTAAATTAATAGGTTTTGGTAATCCTAATGTTATTAATTTTTAGAGGTTTAATTGTATAGGCTTATATTATTGGTAAACTGACATACTATTGAACTAAGTAAATTTATATATACTTTATAGTATCATCATGCTAAATTCTATCACGGAGCATTTGAGATGGGGTGAATACCAGCAAACTGCAAAAGCAAAATTAGTCATGTAAAGTAATAAAATTTTGATTTAGTTCTGCGAGTAATAAAATTACACACCTATTTTAGCCGGAATTTTAAAAATTTGCCAAAAATGTCATGTGTTGTATCGAAATTTCGAGTTTAAGCAAGACCGAGTTTCTTACCTCTAAGTTACACGATGAATATTGCAATTTTGCCCGTGACACATGAAAATGCACTAAATTAAATATTTTATCACCCATCAAGTACTATTTGGAGCTAATTAAATTAAGGAAAAGCATATATATGCAAAAGTTTATTATTTTTCAGTTCACATCTAATTAAGTTTAATTGAAATGACATTCAAATGGAGACAAGTGACTAAAAGCAAATGTCCATTTTTTTCCCCAATTAAGCTATAATATAAGTGCATGCATGATGCACGCTTCCCATATTTTATGACTCGAAAAGTGAAAAGTGAATGAGAAATCAATATTTTTGCACATAATTGTAGCATGCCTAATAATAAATTGTATTTTTAATTGGTGTATATATAAATGCATATACCTAAACTTTAAAATTAATTATATAGGAGAATGTATAAGCCGTTTCTCTCTTTTGACTATATTTGATCATATGTAAAGACTAAAGATATGTCGACATTAATTTAACATTAAAGAATACTATAATTATAATCAAGTCTCTTACATTGCACGTGATGACTTTTTTTTTATTATTATTTAAAATGTTTTGTTATCATCCACAGAATTAAATTGTTTGACATGTTTAAATCATCTTTATTCGTTTTCTATGATTTTTAAAGGCACTAATTAACCTACTTAAGACATAAGGAAAAATATTAATTTGTCAATTGATCTACTCAACTTCGACTCAACATATATCAGGTAAAGCACAATCATGCATAACTGACTTGCTTGGATATTACAAGAAAATTCCGTCCACCGCGCATTTCGACAAATTAAAATAATTTTATAACTCAATTTTACAGTTAGCAACAGAATATTACATAATAAAAATATTACTGACAAATTATCAACAAATCACCGATATTTTTTAAATTTACTGATCAACAAGAATATTGTAGGTAACTAATATATACCAACAATTTAAGATTTAATTTATTGGTAAATATTTACATAAAATAATTTTACCTATAACAATTTTACATATACTACTTTACTGATTATGTTAATACTCACTTACTGACTTTACGTACATAATTTAAATTTTTTCTTATAGTGTTATCATGTCAACAACTATCAAAGGACCGAGTTCGCAAACCATGACTCTGGTCCATTTGAATGACACACTCAACGTGAGGATTCTAAGCGTGTATTTGGCCCACATTTCTAATTTATGGAGTTGTTATTGTGTATATATGTAAATTGTCATCATATATTCGCTAATTTGCTCGGTTGTTATTATGGATATGTATGATGGGGTGCTCTTCCCTTTAAATTATTGAGTTTGAGTTGCACTTGTTCCCATTGATCAAATTTATCATCCAAAACTTATAAATCAAATCAAAATTATATATATATTGAGTGTAGGGCAAAACTTACAACTATAGAAAGCATGCATGTACTTCAGACAGAGATTGTGAATACTACACCAATAAATGAATAATTTTCGGGAAACAGAAATTTGATCAAATGAAAATTTTCTTCACGTGCTCAGTATTTGTGAAAGGCGCACGCTCCAAATCAAATTGAAATTGTCTACAAGTTGCTGCCAGGCATTAGGCATACAATCGATCTGATCATAAATTTTCAAAAAACAGTCGAACCGTAACATGTCGCACCTTTCATATTGATTTTTCGATTATAACTGCGATTTAAGGTATGAAATAAAAATTGCACCGCCTTGTTGGTTAATTCAGTCTTGGTTTTGGAACAAAACCGCACCGCCAAAGCCACACCACCTTTCTACAAATTGAGGGGTAAAATATAAGATTTCTCATCTCTATTTAGTGTAATAATTAGACAATCAATATATTAAATTAACTTGGTTAATAATAAATTCAGATTTCTATTTTAACTTCCAAATAAAATACAACTTAAATTTTTTTCTTTAACGCTACAAATTAATATACATTGTGTTTTACATTCAAAGTAATACAATATTAAAATGCATTAATTATGTTTGGATGTAGTTGGATTAGTATATATATATATATATATATATATATAGGATTTAGTTCAAATGAGACCACCCTCCTAGGTGAGACAGTGTGGACTCATCTTACCCATTGATCTTAAAAAATGAAGGGATGTGATTAATTCAGTTTTTAAATTATTTCTAATTTTCACGATTTTAAAGGTAAGATTGTAATTTTGTAATTCAAATTAGTGGTCCCAGATTTTATGGGCTTTAAAATTGACACTCTGGGATTTTGTGGCGGAATTTAAGGAACATGTTTTCTTTCCAAATATTTTTATTTTACAAAGATAGTTAGGGTTCTTCTACTTTGCATAATTAGACATCAAATAATGCATATTTAGTTATTTTGTTGGCACTTTGTTTTACGAAAACAAGACATAATTGAATATAACATCTGCGTATGTAGTTATACTACACTGCATAAATAGGTTCAATATAATGTATATTTAGTTATGAAAATGGGATGTTGCTTTTGGAAATTATAAAAATGGGATATTACATAATGTACTGCATATTTAGTTATTCCACAATGCATAGATAATTTCTAGATAATACATAGTTATTTGATTTTATTGCATAGTTTATGACGTCTTGCATAGTTGGATATATTGTACTACATATTAGTTTTTTACGCTGCATAGATAGTTTTCAGATAATGCATATTTAGTTGAGTTTTGTTGCATATTTAGTTTTTGAACTCACTGTTCGTTATTTCTCCGTAATATTGCACCGATTTTTTGTTTTTTTTCTGTAATTTTCGAGTTCTTCACGCTTTTCTTTATTTGCGTTAATGGAGGAATGAGAGAGAGAGAGAGAGAGAGAGAGAGAGACGTGAGATTGGGGAAATTGTGAGATGTATGAGAGATAAAGAGATTTGATTCCATTTTTGTAACTAACTTGTTATGTTATTTTACCCTACTATCCTTATATTGATTAAATTAATATTTTAATATATTTTTATCCATTAAATCATACTCATTGATTAATAGTGGGGGATGGTTGAGATAAGTCCATTGTGTCTCACCTAGAGACATGGTCTCACTTGATCCTCCCCTAGGATTTGGTTCAAATGAGACCACCCTCCCTAGGTGAGACAGTGTGGACTCATCTTACCCATTGATCTTAAAAATGAAGGGATATGATTAATTCAGTTTTTTTAATTATTTCCTAATTTTGCTGATTTTAAGGGTAAGATTGTAATTTTGTAATTCAAATTAGTGGTCCCAGGATTTTATGGTTCAAATTAGTGGTCCCAGTGATTTTAAGAGGTGAAATAAATAGACACTGCCGGGATTTTGTGGCGGAATTTAAAGAACATGTTTTCTTTCCAAATATTTTTATTTTACAATAGTTAGGGTTAACTTCTCTGCTGCATAATTAGACATCAAATAATGCATATTTAGTTATTTTGTTGCACTTGTTTTACGAAAACAAGACATAATTGAATATAACGTCTTTGCATATGTAGTTATACTACACTTTGCGCATAAATAGGTTCAATATAATGTATATTTAGTTATGAAAATGGGATGTTGCTTTTGGAAATTATAAAAATGAGATGTTACATAATATCTTTGCATATTTAGTTATTCCACAATGCATAGATAGTTTCTAGATAATACATAGTTAGTTGATTTTATTGCATAGTTTATGACATCTTGCATAGTTGGTTATCTTGTACTACATATTAGTTTTTTTACGTGCATAGATAGTTTTCGGATAATGCATATTTAGTTGAGTTTTGTTGCATATTTAGTTTTCGAACTCACTTCTATTATTTCTCTGTAATATTGCACCGATTTTTCATGTTTTTAATTTTCATGAACTGTAATTTTCGAGTTCTTCACGTTTTCTTTATTTGCGTTAATGGAGGAATGAGAGAGAGAGAGAGAGAGAGAGAAAAGAGAGACGTGAGATTCGGGAAAAGGAGATGTATGAGAGAGAAAGAGATTTGATTCCATTTTGTGTAACTAACTTGTTATGTTATTTTACCGTACTACCCTTATATTGATTAAATTAATATTTTAATATATTTTTATCCATTAAATCATACCCGTTGATTAATAGTGGGGGATGGTTGAGATTAGTCCATTGTGTCTCACCTGAGACATGGTCTCACTTGATCTTCCCCTATATATTATAATGTGATCATGTGCATTCTATTTTCAAAATCATCTTGTTTAAAAACGAATTAAATCATCAACGTTTCATATTTTTGGAAATTTGTTTAAACTTCGTGTATTGTCATTTAAAAAAAATAGCAAATGTAATAAAAAGAAGTAATATTTTTTTTTGACATTTAAATCACATCCCCAATGTAATAAGTTTCTAGCTATGTCCCTAAATTATATATATATAGTTTCACTACTTACTTTAAAAGGCTTAATTGCAAAATTAATCCAAGAACTATAGGGACTAGCGCTTTTGGATCTATAAATATTTTAGGTAGCAATTTTGATCCAAAGAAAATTTTAATTATGTGCAACTTTGATCCGAAAAGTTCTCATTTGTGCGATTTTAAATCTGCAAGTTCGATTTTATGGGATTTTGGTTACAACAAGGTGTTTCAATATTTTATTTATAATTGTTTCCATAATATTCTTGTCCAAGAGCAAAAATACCCAAAATATTCAAAATACTTATGACCGTTATAAATTAAATGACCAAAATTCTTATTTTGGTAAAGAATAAAATCGAGCAAATTAATTGACATATCAAAAAGTTACAACTCCTAACTAAAGGTACAGCCGTACAGAACTAGAATAGCATATAAAGCCGACTCAAAAAATAAGGCGCATGAAATATCCCATCACAATATCCTCGTCGGCCAGCCGTAACCCGCCCGCTTTTTTTCTTAACCACAAATACCTCCCAATCCATAACCCGCATCAACAGTTACATAAACCAATCATTTGAAATGACCATTATACCCCCGCCCACAAATTGCTTTCTCCCTCGAGAAACATGTGACTGAAAAAGAAACAAACCTTCATTAGGGCATTAACTTGTATCATTCTTTCTCACATGTCTATCTCTATATATAAATGTTTTAACTCTCTTTCTCTTCACTCAAACTTCTCACTTTACTTTTCCCTGCATTTCAAACCTAGCTATCTCAACTCACACCACCATGATTAATCTTTCTCTTCTTCTCTCAGTTACTTTAGGGTTTCTTATCATCTGTTCTCTTTTATCTTCGTTATTGTTATTTTCGGGTAAAATATATATTAAATTCAGAAAATTATCATCCATTTTCACGATTCCCCGCTATTCTTGTCCAAGAATCGGCTGCCTAATTTCCTTCTACAAAAACCGCCACCGGTTATTGAGCTGGTACACCGAGCTCTTATCCGAGTCGGAGACGCAGACGATCGTGGTGCACCGACTCGGTGCACCACGAACGATCGTCACCGCAAACCCGGAAAACGTCGAGTATATATTAAAAACAAATTTCGCCAACTTCCCGAAAGGAAAACCATTTACCGAACTCCTGGGTGATTTTCTGGGCCTCGGGATTTTCAACGTGGATGGTGACACGTGGAGCACCCAGCGCAAGTTAGCGAGTCACGAGTTCAGCGCAAGGTCGTTACGAGAGTTCGTCGTGAAGGTTCTAGAAGATGAGGTGGATAACAGATTGATCCCAATTCTCGAAAATGCCGCCGAAAATGGCGGGATTTTGGACATGCAGGAGGTTTTGAAGAGATTTGGTTTCGATACTATCTGTAAAGTGTCTCTCGGGATGGACCCTTTCTGTTTGGACTCTCCCGACCGCCTCCGCCTCTGGCGGCGGCGTTCGATGCCGCGTCGGAGATGTCCGCCATGCGCGGGACCGCTCCGATTCCAGCGGTTTGGAAATTGAAGAAGGTTTTAAATGTGGGGTCCGAGAAAGATCTGAAAGATGCCGTGGGTCTCGTGCGTGGCCACGTGGATGAGATCATCCGATCGAAGAAGAAAAAAATCAACGGCGGAGATCTCCTGTCGAGATTTTTGGAATCCGGGGTGGGAGATGAGATGGTGAGAGATATGGTGATCAGTTTTTTGATGGCGGGAAGGGACACCACCTCCGCCGCGGTGACGTGGCTGCTCTGGCTGCTGACGTCGCACCGGGGAATCGAGAATCGCTCGGTGGAGGAAGTTTTGTCGATCCAGAACGGACGGCTGGGATACGACGATCTGAAGGGGATGAATTTTGTGAAGGCTTGTTTGTGTGAGTCGATGAGGCTTTACCCGCCGGTGGTGTGGGACTCTAAGCACGCGGCGAACGACGACGTTTTGCCGGACGGGACTCGGGTTTATAGAGGGAACCGGGTCACTTATTTCCAGTACGGGATGGGGAGGATGGAGAAGTTGTGGGGCGAGGACCGGATGGAGTTTAGACCGGACCGGTGGTTTGATGAGAATGGGGCGATGAAGATGGTGAGCCCGTACAAGTTTCCGGTTTTTCAGGCCGGTCCGAGAGTGTGTCTTGGGAAGGAAATGGCTTTCATTCAGATGAAATATGTGGTGGCGTCGGTTTTGAGCCGGTTTGAATTCAAGCCGGTTCGGAAGGAGCAGCCGGTTTTTGTTCCTCTTTTAACGGCTTATATGGCCGGTGGGTTTAATGTTAGGGTTCGAAGGAGGGGGCAGCAATGAAGGAAAGGGTGATTTGTTATGCGTTTGGCTATTTTTGCAATACCTTTTTGTTTCAGAATTCAAATCAAAGCCTATTTAATTTATAGGATTAGAAAAGTTAAATACATATATATGTACGTAGTCATTAACTCATTATGTTAAACATGTGTGAGTATTGATATAGAGTGTATGTTAAACTAGTCAATTTGGTCGTATTAATTTTATGATAATTAATTATATGGATATTATGAAAATTGTTTGATCTTACTATTTGTTGATTGTTGTATCAATTAATGTATTTTTTTCAATTTGTTTTGTACTATTATAGGTATGTTGGATCCAGATTTCTATTCCAATTTTCTATTTCATTTCTATTCAATCATCCCGATAAATGATACGTGTAGATACATTAAATCAATCAATCATTCATGTTTATCTCAATGACATGTGTCATATTCATCCAATAGGAAAATGAAATACGAAATTAATAAGTCAGTATGTTAATGGAGGCTGTTGCAGAATGGAATGTGGCAAATGTGTTAGTCGATGCTACCCACTTGGGTAGCTACCCAAGTGGGTTCTATACCATTGGATTAACACACACTCATGTGGATGTGTGTGTGTGTGTGTATGTGTTGTTCTAACCGGTATAAAACTCACTTGAGTAGCTATCCAAGTGGGTATCATCTATTTACCCGTGACAATATAAGAAGCTAATTTAAACATTTAATAGTTTGATTACAATACAATAAAAGGAGCTATAATCTTGGTACAAATAAGGGTATTACTTAAATGGACTTGGGATCAATATGGTGTTTCAATGCTAGAAGGTTATGCCCTCATATGAGCGCATGTGTTCTCTTACTTTCCCATGTTGTACCCATCGAAAAATAAAAGTGTATTACGTAAATTCTTTTAATTTTGTACAATTTATTGAGTTACTACATACAACATTAAAAAGACTAAATTAAATTGACTTGAGAATGGTTGTCGTATTAGTAGTAACTTTGGGTTCTCAGAAAGTTTAAATTGAAAATGAGTTCAATACTTTGGGTTACGTACTATTTAAGTCGAAAATGAGTTCAATACTTTGGGTTCTGTAAAGTTTAAGTCGAAAATGAGTTCAATGGATCTTTTTTTAATAAGTTGTGAGTAGTGGCTGGAGGGGAGAGGATAAATTTCAAAGAAACTGAAAGATATAGAGTTCGAACCCTGGTCAACACCCTTATAAAGGGTTAGCGATATCACTTGAGCTAGAAGCTGGTGGTGAGTTCAATGGATCTTAAAATACATCATAATTGATTGACGCGATATGGGATTAATTTTGTACACGTGTTATTTTTTTGATTCAATATGAATATGAAATGTCAATTTGCATCAATGGGAGGTGAGATATGACTTTGATTGTAGGCCTTTTAGTAATTACAATGACACCTATCAATATATAATAATTAATTGTTAATTACTAAATACTGAGAACAAATTAATTATAATTATTATTAACGTAACATTTTTCTTTCCTACAAAGCCGGTGGGTTCAAGGTTGGGGTTCAGCAGTGGGGGTAATATGTGTGGCTATTTTTGAGTACCTTGTTTCAGAAGTCAAATCAAAGCCTATTTATGGAATATAAAAGTTGAAATTGTAGTTATTATGTTAAATATGAGAGAATTGGTACACAGGTAAAGAATGTATGTTCACTACATGAGAGTTTGAATCTGAAATCTATGGAAAGGTAATATGCTTTCAACACCAAGCACGCACCCTGGTAAATTTTCACAAATGTATTTTGCGTGGTGTTTTGGGTCATAGCTTACTTGTTTATTGGGAAATTCAATGGAAGCCTTTTGGCCGTGTATAGTTGTGTTTCCAACACCATTTTTCCACTTTCCAACTAATCCGAAAAATGGGTTTATGTTTGTTCCAAAAGTTTTTCGATAGAAATAAAGTCATTTTCGGTTTTCACTTTTTTATGGAAAATATTATTTTGAAAATACACCCAACCAATTTTTCATTTCAATTACGCAAACTTAGGTAAAAATACACTACAATCACGCAAATCTATGTCAAAAATACATTTGAAAAAAACTATAACCAAACATATTCTCATTTTCAAACAGAAATTCATACAATAAACCAAACATATTCCCAATTCTCACACGAAAATTAATAAAGTTTGAAAATTCATTTTCCAACACTAAAACTAAAATTGGACTTTCTATCATATATCTTGACATTTTCATGTGCATATGAAGTCACATTTACATTTTGTTTCCAACTCTTTTAATTATTCGGTGTGTTAATTGTGCAGAGTATGTAGTGGAGCTACATAGAAAACAGATGAATGTTCTTGATTTTGGCGATCGTTATCATTGGTTCTCATTTTAAGTAGTTTTTAGTATATTAGATTTTTGTATAATTTGTAGCGATTTGGTGTGGATCTTATTTGTTTTCTTTCATTGGTAGAATTATTATGGTTGTAGGATGATTCTGTTTGGATTAAGTTGTATTTGGGGATATATGACATTTACAATGAATTTAGACTTGGATTTTAAATTGATTCGTTGTGCTATTAAGTGAATGGATTGTTATGAATATTAAATATTTTTAGTTATTTATGCAAACAAGTTCAAAGAAAAAAAAATTAATAATTGGGCAACGGAAAAATTCATTATGGATTTTGTACATAAACAATGGTTAAAAATCGTTGTCTAAAAATTAACAAAGACATCGACCAAAAATCGTAGTAGATCTAAGAGGTGCCACAAAGAACAACACAACGGTCAGAAATCGAATCATTTGAAGTATTACAAAGGTTATAAACCGTTGTCGCCAACCATTATCGTAAAGAAATTCGAAAACAGTTCTTAAGCGTTGTCCCAATTGTTGTCTTTCACAATTAAAGACATCGATTGTCGCATGTTTGTTGCATGACCATGGTCAATAGTCTGAAAGACAATGGTATAAAAATGTTTTGTATTGGAAGGGTCTTTTACAACACCATCTACGACAATAGTTGGTTATTCTAAAAGACAACGGATATTTCGGCGAAATTGTTTTAATGTCGTTGAACTAGCTAGTTAATTTGTCTATAAATGATATTATGAAATTGTTGGGTTTAAGTAGTTGTGTCATTTAATATAATTTTGATTTGTTATATTATGGGTTTGCTGGTCCGATTATATGTAAATCAATATGCTAATAGAGTTACAAACGAAGTCATGTGACAAATATTAAGAATTGAAATTGTCGATGGATTATGGATATAAGAAGTTAATTCAGGCATTCAATAAGTTGATCACAATACAATAAAAGGAGCTATAGTCTTGGTACAATAATATTATTAACAAAGGCATGCAAGAATTTTCTATCTATCTTATTACTATTCCAATAAAATTACTTAAATAAAGTAGTTCCCCACAAAGTACCTATTATTATAAAAAAAAATCTTATCAATTTTCTAATAAAAGATTTAATAATATATTGGAAGGAATACCCCTGATCAAAATGCATCAAATAAGTTGGAGCAGTACACCATACATATCTGATTATATGTAGCCTAGATTCCTTCTGCAGAGGATTGCAGAGTTTGTTATTCTGAGCCTCCAATCATCATTTAGCAGTTGTATAGTCTAGATCATTCCTAGGTCCTATATATATGGATGTACTACTGTACCATTGAATTAATGATTGAGTAATCAAATACAAGAATGATAAATCCCAAGCTTTCTTTTATATCCTTTAAACTTAATACCTCAGCTATGTTTATCCTTACTTTTCAATATGGTATCAGAGCAGCAGGTGTTCAGGTTAACACCTGCTGCCTCTGTGCTTTGTTTTCTTTTTCTTCATTTCTCTTTTCATCTTTTGTGCTAATATCCATCCATGGCGGCAACAGAACTAGTGGTTCAACCTCAGAGTCAACTGGTGACCATTAAACTTACTGAATCCAACTATCTCATGTGGCATCAACAAATCTTGGCAGCCGTGACAGGCTATGGCTTGGAGGACTTCCTCACTGGAGCTAAGAAAGCTCCTCCAGAATATATTACAGGTACTAATGCAGCAACACAGACCCTTAATCCTGCTTATACTGCATGGAAGAGACAGGATCAATTCCTTGTTTCGTGGCTTTTGTCAAGTTTATCTGAGAGTGTGCTCATTACTGTTGTTGGATTGAAAACCAGCTGTGAAATTTGGGATGCCCTCAAGACTAATTTTTCTAGCCAAACACAGGCTAAAGTTATGCAATATAGATTGCAACTTCAAACATTAAGAAAGGGCACTATGTGTATGAGGGAATACCTCAGTAAGATCAAAGGTTGTTGTGATGTGTTAGCCGCTGCAGGAGAAGCCATTAGTGATAAAGATCAGGTTCTATACATTTTAGGGGGCCTTAGTAGTGACTATAATTCTGTAGTTGTGTCTGTCACTTCAAGACATGTACCATGCACTCTCATGGAACTCCATGCCCTGTTACTTAGCTTTGAAACACGTCTTGAAAACACTGATAATGCTCAAATCAGTGTTGAAGGATCTCTTTCCATTAACCTTACAACTCACGGTCCAGCAAGAAGGAGTGGCAATAACCAATGGAACAGAGACAGGGGAGCCCCCTTTCCAGTACAATAACAGAGGAGGCCGAGGTATGCCACGAGGAGGCTCTTTTCGTGGAGGGGGAGGCAGAGGTAATTTCACTGGTCCTAAATGCCAGATTTGTTTTCGAAACAATCAAACGGCTGACAAGTGCTTTTACCGGATGGACCTTAGCTATGTTCCCAATCAGCAAAGTATTAATTTCACTCAAGGCAGCAGTGGGTACTCTCAGCACCATCACACAGCTCCATCTCAGCATTTTAATGGCATGAATATTGGTCCATCTCAGTTTGATTCTCAGATGAATGTTTCCACTGGTACCCGGCCACCTCCAACTGCAGTCAAGATCTTACATGGTATCCTGATTCTGGAGCTAGCAACCATGTTACTTATGACATGGGGAACTTGAACATTGCAGCCGATTTTCAAGGAGAGGACAAAATTCATGTTGGTAATGGTGCAGGTTTGGTTATTTCTCATATTGGCAACTCTACAATTAAACCACCACACACACACACAATTCCAACTCTTTCTTACTAAAAATTTACTACATGTCTCTCACATTACCAAGAACCTCATAAGTGTGTCTCAATTTGCTTTACACAAT
This sequence comes from Rehmannia glutinosa, assembly GCA_016081115.2. Taxonomy (NCBI): domain Eukaryota; kingdom Viridiplantae; phylum Streptophyta; class Magnoliopsida; order Lamiales; family Orobanchaceae; genus Rehmannia; species Rehmannia glutinosa. The sequence goes on along the minus strand of JABTTQ020003351.1, from coordinate 432,560 downwards.
AATATTTATTTTGAATTTCACCCTTTCTTTTGTGTTGTGAAGGACCAAGCAACAGGAACGGTGATCCTTAAAGGGAATGTAAAGAACGAAGCACTTAGATTGATCTGCATTTCGTTCGAGAAAAGGTTCGTTCGAGAAAAGGTTGCCAGTCATCTTGTCAAAGTTCATCACATTCCTGCAATCGATCAAGTTACTGACTTATTTACAGAGCCTATTACCGGTCAATTCTTCACTCGACTTAGGAACAAATTAAATGTTGTTCCTAAGACATCGCTCGAATTGAGGGGGCCTATTGGAAGGAATATACCCCTGATGAAAATGCATCAAATAAGCTGGAGCAGTACACCATATGTATCTGATTATATGTAGCCTAGATTCCTTCTGCAGAGGATTGCAGAGTTTGTTATTCGGAGCCTCCAATCATCATTTAGCAGTTGTATAGTCTAGATCATTCCTAGGTCCTATATATATGGATGTACTACTGTACCATTGAATTAATGATTGAGTAATCAAATACAAGAATGATAAATCCCAAGCTTTCTTTTATATCCTTTAAACTTAATACCTCAGCTATGTTTATCCTTACTTTTCAATAAATAATATACTAACTCCAACATATTCCCAAATATTCACCCTATAAAATTTAATCAAACATATTTCCACTATTGAGAATTTTATGTAAGGTACCGGCTACGAGCAAAAGTTCAAGATTTGATTTCAATAATTTTTGAGAATTTTGTGTCAATGGAATGAAAAATCACTTTTCTCAATTGAATGAAAACCATACAAATTCCCAAATTGTTTGACACGTATATTGACTATTGAGAAATCAAAATCAATTTTGGCTTTAATTTAGTACTGTAGTCAATTTCTCATAAGGCTACCGGCTACGAGCAAAAGTTCAAGATTTGATTTCAAGAAAAAGAAGTAGAATCTGAAAAAGGATAGCGTTGATTGAAAATGATAAATCCAAACAAAAATAATACTTCACTTAAGATGTCGACGAGTCAGCTCCCACTTTGGCTATTTTCAAAGGGGGTTTGACTTCTGCAAAACTCGTTTGGCTCAAGACCATATATATATATATATATATATATATATATATATATATATTTTTGTTTTCATTACGGCGCCGAAATTTTGAAGAGATATGTAATAATACTTCGTTTATTAAAAAATTGATTGGTTATAACTTATACCTTTTTTATGTTTTTTTTTAAGAAAAACTCATATAGACCGTTTACGGAAATAAAAAATGCTCCACATGGGAATTGAACCCATGTGTTCTACCACTAGACCACTAGTTTAGTTATTGTGTATATTTTGTATAACCATGAATATATCCATGAATATAAAACTTCATTATCATCCCTTCATTTTAAAAATTTAAATTCTTTGAATAGGAAATTATACTTTATCCGAAAATAGTGATACTTTTATAATAAATATGATACTTTTAAGGTGAACATTGATACTTTAATTTTTACATATTCAAAAATAAGATTTTTTAATGTACTCGTTCTAGTCTTGTAACTAATGTTTTTTCCATTGAAAACTGATAATTGTCTTGAAATAGTGATACATTTTATATTAAATATGATACTTTTATGATATTAAAGATTACATTACATTGAAGGACAAATACATATATCGAGTTAAAGTAACACCTTTATGAGTAAAAATATATATTTTTTGAGGCAAAATATCATGTTTTAAGAGTAAAAATATCTTTTTTTTAAATAAAGTATTACATTTTTTAATAATAAATACAAAGAAAGATGAATAATAAATATGATAGAGTTAAAGTAATACTTTTATAAGTAAAAGTATTTATTTTTTGAGATAAAGTAACATATTTTTAATATAGTCACAAATTATGAATATATTATAATATATATATATATATATATATATATAACAGAGTTAAAATAACACTTTTATACGTTAAAGTATCTATTTTTTGAGATAAAGTATCATGTTTTTAATATAGCCACAAATTATGAATATACTATAGTAAATATATATATATATATATATATATATATAACATATTAAAGTAACACTTTTATACGTTAAAGTATCTATTTTGTTGAGATAAAATATCATGTTTTTTAATATAGTCACAAATTAGAAATGAAGGAAAGAAGGAAAAATAAAAAATAAATATGATATAGTTAAAGTAACACTTTTATACGTTAAAGTATCTATTTTTTGAGGTAAAGTATCATGTTTTTTAATATAGTCACAAATTAGAAATGAAGGAAAGAAGGAAAAATAAAAAATAAATATGATATAATTAAAGTAACACTTTTATAAGTAAAAGTATCCGTTTGTTGAGATGAAGTATCGATTTCTTAATACATTACAAAATAGAAACAAAAAAGAGAAAAATAAAAAATAAATATGATGTAGTTAAAGTAACATTTTTATAAGTATCCATTTATTGATATAATGTATCATGTTTTTTTATTAGACTTGGGTTCGATTCTTACCCTTTACATTTATAGGTGTTTTTAATTTTTTTCATTACCAGGCGTATTTATGAATGGAGTTATATAAATTGTTATATTAAATATGCACAATAAGCACTAGTTGTATAATGGTATAACACCTCCTTAAGTCTATTAAGGTTGTGGGTTCAATTCCCGTGAGCTCTTTTTTTTTTTTTTAAATAAGGTTTATGAATGAGGTTATATAAATTGTTATACTAAATTTGCACAATAAGCACTAGTGGTATAGTGGTAGAACACCACCTTAAGTCTATTAAGGTTGCAGGTTCAATTCCCCTTTAAACAAAGGGGGGGGTGGCGGGGTGGGGTGGGCGCGGTATGGTGGGGTCAGCGCGTGGTCAGTGTGGGTCATGCGGGTAGGATCCGTCTTACGGAATAGGATCCGTAAGACGGTCTTACAAGAGACCTACTCTTTTTTTTAACGATATATCTTTGTTATGTCAAAATGTGCTTTCTAGGTTTCTTTTAATTTTCTGCCCGGGTGTCCTTTTTCCACATATTACAATTTACAAACGTGCTTCAAATAATATTCCATTCCGTCCGCCCTATAGAAGTACAATGAAGATTTCATATTTATTCCATTTTACTTTACAACTTATACTCCTATGAATTGTGTAATGTTACGTGTTCAAAAATATCGTCATACAAAAATAATGTAATCATATACACATGACACGTATTGATATCAAGAGCGTAGACAGGGGCCCACCTTTGGCCCTCCACATCTTTATTTTCTTTTTACTTAATCTTATTAAAAAATTTAAAAACTAAAAAAATTAAATTATCGTTTATATGATTTTTCTTTGAATTTTCATCCGGCCCACCCTTTTTTTGTGTGTCAGCTCACCCTACTTTTATGGGCAGACTACGCCATTGATGCCATTAAAATAAAAGATGAAATACTAAATGGAATAGAGGATTCCAATTGAAAGAAATAAATGGCGTGGAAAGATTTTGATTAATTAATTGAACAGGAGATTTAAGGAGGAAAACTCAAATAACTACATATAACATATATTTGAGATACACCACAATTACAAGAAAAAATGGATTTAAAATTCATCATACTAAAAATTTATGGCAAACACTTGCGTGAGACGGTCTCACGGATTTAGATCCGTGAGACGGAACGTAACCCTTACACAAAGTTTTAGGGTTTTTTTCGATTTTATTTTTTTAGGGTTTATATTTATTTTTTTAGGGTTTATTTTGTTTCTTGGGTTTATTTTTAATTGATTTGGATTTTTAGGGTTTTTAGTTTTTTTTAGGGTTTATTTTTTATTTTTTGGGTTTATTTTTATTTTTCGGGTTTATTCTTCATGGTTCATGTTTTTAGGGTTTATTTTTGTTTCTTCATGGTTCATTACTATTTTTAAATTTATTTTCATGGTTCATGTTCACAAGACGGAGCCCTTAGGAGGTCCGTCTCACGGATTTAGATCTGTAAGACCGTCTCACAAGAGACTTGCTCAAATTTTATTGGAACAAACTTGTTCGTTGGTTCTTTGGTACAAAGAATTAGACAAATGGGATGGAAAAGCTCGATGATAGTTTATTCACATTATAAATTGGAAAATATCTTTTACCTCAATCAACTATTCGGAATAATTGTTTTCAATTAAGTGGGACTAATTTGGTATTATAAGAAAGTTTCTTCTTTGACTCCAAATTAAGTTTGTTTCAAAATATCGCCTAACTTTTATGAGTTACATTCTTTATCGACTAAAATCTATCATGGAGCATTTGAGATGGGGTGCATATTAGTCATGTAAACTTAGGGGGTGAGAAAATTAGTCCTGGTCAAACTTAAGATTTTGATTTAGTTCTGCAAGTAATAAATTGCCCAATTTCATTCCAATTTTAGCCGGAATTTTAAAAATTTGCCGAAAATATCATGTGTTGTATCAAAATTTCGAGTTTAAACAGGACCAAGTTATTTCTTACCCCTAAGTTACACGAATTTTGCAATTTTGCCCATGCGTACACATGAAAATTGAAAATGCATCAACCATAAAGTACTATTTGGAGCTAAAATTAAGGAAGAGCATATGTAAAAGTTTATTATATTTTAGTTTACATCTAGACAAGTTTAAAATGAGATTCAAATGGAGACAAGTGACTAAAAGCAAATATCTTTTTTTTTTTTGCCAAATTATGCTAAGTGCATGCCTGAGGCACGCTTCCCATATTTTATGACTCGAAAAGTGAAAAGTGAATGAGAAATCAATATTTTTGCGCATAATTGTAGCATGCCAAATAATAAATTGTATTTTTGGTGTATATATAAACCCATATACCTAAACTTTAAAATTAATTATAGGAGAATATGTATATAAGTCGTTCATCTCTTTTGACTTAACATTAAATTAATATTATTATATATGTCGACGCACATTAAATTAACATTAAAGAATATTATTATAATTTAATCAAGTCTCTGACATTGCATGTGTTGATTTTTTTATTACTTTTAAAATTAATGTTTTTGTTATCATTTTGACATGTTTAAATCAACTTTAATTTGTCTATTTATCTACTCAACTTCGATTCAACATATCAGGTAAAGCACAACATCCATAATTGTGGATGCATAATTGACTTGCTAGCTTGAATATTAGAAATAAGTTTCCAAATTTAGAAATAAGTTAATTAACAATATTGTATTTTTGTGTATATATAAATACATATACCTAAACTTTAAAATTAATTATAGGAGAACATATAAGTCGTTCTTCTCTTTTGACTATATATATTTGATCATATGTAACGACTAAAGATATGTCGAGTGTCGACATTATTTAACATTAAAGAATAATATTAAAATCAATTAGTGTCTTAGATTGCACGTGATGATTTTTTTATTATTTAAAATGTTTTGTTATATATAATCCAGATCAGAAACAGTTGGAGTTTTGACATGTTGAAATCATCTTTTATTTTTTTTCTGTGATTTTTAAAGGCATTAATTAATCTACTTAACAGAAGGAAAAATATTAATTTGTCTATTGATCTACTCAACATATCAGGTAAAGCACAATGACGCATAATTGACTTGCTTGAATATTACAAGAAAAATCCAGTTAGGACATAATTTATCGACAAAAATAATATTTTTACCAAATATTACATTCTTACCAAATGTAATACTTACGAATAATAAATAATATCAACAAATTAAGTTTTTAATTTATCAAAAAAATATCGTAGGTAAATACCAACAATCGACAATCATCGCCAGGTTGAATATATAGCAACAAAGAATGACTACTAGCCAAGCAATATGGTTGAAGCGCATACTTGAAGACATGGGAGAAGTACAAGAAAAAGCTACAAAAATTTTCTCGACAGTAAGTCTGCTATAGCAATAGCAAAAATCCCATGTTCCACAAATGAGAACTAAACACATCAAAATCAAGTATCACTTCATCCTAAGCGAAGCAAACAAGCGAGTGAAATTGAGGTGAGCATTGCAAGACCGACGAACAATTAGCGGATATTTTCACAAAAGCATTACCTCGAGGAAAGTTTGAGATATTACGAGATATGATTGGAGTAAGCGAAAATATGCAACAAGGAGGAGTATTAGAAATTGTTGTAAATTTCTAGATAAGTCCAATTCTAGAATGTAATTGTCTTTGTAAACTAGAAAAATCTAGAGAATGCATTGTAAAGAGAAAACTCTAGACTAAATGTAGTAAAACAAGAAAATCTAGATTAGAGAAGAATAAATCTAGAAGCATGTAAATTACAAAGTGAAACTAGAAAAATCTAGAACAAGTACTAGAAGCCTCCTTAGACTAGTATAAATAGATGTGGAGGCATTCTTGTGTAGACAAGCAAGCAAAATCAAAACCAAGTAATAAAACTTCTACTTCAAAGTTCAAACCTCTCTTTGCCTTACTTGCTCCATTCTTCTATAAACCAAATATATCTTCTTCATTTACACTACATACTATATTAAACCTACAAAAATAAGCCTCCCATTTCCAACCTTACTATAAAATAAAAAAAATCTATCATATCATAAAACTATTTCCATCAAATTTCCTAACACACTCGTCCCTTTCATTCAAAGAAGACTTCTTCACAAAAGATCGAAATCACATGTGCGAGGCAAGGAGACGAACCCTAGCGCCGCCGAATGGTGAGCCTTCTCATTAGATAAATGTTTTTATCAAGATTTTGATGATTTTGTTTTAATAAGATTTTATACCAAAACAATATTTTTATATGTTGTCCAAATATTTTTTCTAAATGATTTAAAATGTTTTTACTAATTTTTGGAGTATTTATTGAAGTTTATTTTTGAAAAAATCGGACAACATTTCAAAGGGGCGGTCGACCGGTCGGCCAAAGTGGTCGACGGTACACAAGATTAGAAAATCGAAATGAACTTACGGTCTTGAAAAAGAGGGAGGGGACGGTCAGGGTGAGGTCGACCAGGTCGCACCCCACCTCGACCGGCCGCAACCCCGCAACCCCTACCTGGATCGCACTATTTTTCAAAAACGGTCGAAATCTTCAACAGGCAACCTGGTCGCCCTATGTTATTTTTTGACAAAGAAAATTCAAACCGTTGTAATCAGTGATGACAAAGAAGATTTGCTTTTCAATTTTGTACAATATTTCTACATCTTGTGATCTTCTTTTTGTAGACAAAATTGAAGATAGATGAGCCTATGTTGGGAGCCTATGTTGGTGAAGCTTCCTATAAATAGAGGATGAATTGAAGACACAAGATACAACAAAAACAAGCAAAATACACAACAAGAAATCTGCAAATTGTTCAAAGCTTTCATTTTTACATTCTTGTTGTAATAGCCTAAGTACTTTCACTTGCACATCTTTGAGGTCTAGGCTTTTTGATTCTTGATTACACTTGCACTCAATCTTTGTATTGGTTTCATAGAGTTGTAATCTTGAATTTTGTCCATCATTCAACACAAGACATCCTTGTGAGTATTCTTGTGGTAAGAATACACTTGGGTGATTTAGGTGATAGGTGTTTCAAGAGTGTGGTACTCTTTCAAAGGTGGTGAAGGAAGATTGTGGTAATCTCCTCAAGGTGTTGTAAGAGGATTGTGGTGATCCTCAAGGTGTTGTATTAATTGTGGTAATTAATAAAAAAAAAAATTCTTTTTGAAATCCATCCCTGAGATACTTGGGGTGGTAGAGGATTAGGCCCTGTGGTGTTGAACCTCTTTAAATCAACGAGTGTTGTTTAAATTCCGCATTTACATTCTTGTCATTTACTTGTTGATTCGAAAAGAGGGTGATTTGCGAAAAATCGGCATAATCTATTCACCCCTCCTCTAGATTATCGTAGCCACTTGGACTAACACCTTCTTTCTTTTGCGGCTTCGACAATCAATTAATTTCTTAATAAACTTGTTTTGTTGAATTCTTTGATAATTTCCGCCCTAGTTTCTTGACTCCTTTTTTCCAAAAACTTGTGATTTGTTATGTGTTTGGCTATTTTTGCAGTACCTTTTTGTTTCAGAATTCAAATCAAAACCTATTTATAGGATAGGAAGGTTAAATACATAGTCATTACTCATTATGTTAAACATGTGAGTATTGATATATAGTGTATATGTTAAACTAGTTAATTTGGTTGTATTAATTTTATGATAATAGGGTATTATGAAACTTGTTTTATCTTAATTAGTATTTGTTGATTGTCGATCGTATCTATTAATGTATTTTTAATTTTAATATTATAGGTTTGTTGGTCCAATACTCCAATTGATGGATTCAGGTTTTGTATTTCACTTCTCATTCAATCATCCGGATGAATGGCGCGTGTAGATACATTAAATCAATCAATCATTCATGTTTATCTCAATGATTTGTGTCATTAGATTGAAAAATAAAATAAAAAATATGATCCCCCAATTGATTACAATACAATAAAATAAGCTATAATCTTGGTGCAAATAAGAGTATTACTTAAATGAAAAAGAGTATTACGTAAATTCTTTTTGTACAATTTATTGAGTTACTATAAAGACTATATTACATTGGCTTCAGAATGCTTGTAGTATTAGTAGTAACTTTGGGTTCTGTAAAGTTTAAGTCGAAAATGAGTTCAATGGAAGTACATCATAATTGATTGACGCAATTTGGGATCAATTTTGTAAACGTGTTATTTATCGGATTCAATGAAATTATGTAGCGAACATGAATGTGGAATAGAAAATCTCAATGTGCATCAATGTGAGGTGTGATTTGACTTTGACTGTAGTGCCTTTTTATTAATTACAATGATACCTATCAATATATAATAATTAATTGTTACTAAATACTGAGAACTAATTAATTATAATTATTAATGAAGTAACATTTTTTCCAATAAAAAAATTTAACAATATACTAATTGGAACACATTCCCAAATTTTCACCCTATAAATTCTAATCAACATATTTTCACTTTTGCACAAATTTTGATAATTGTTTTTGAGAATTTATGTAATGGGAATGAGAAATCACTTTTCTCATCAATTGAATGAATTGAAAACCAACAAATTCTAAAATATTGTTTGACACGAATACTGACTATTGAGAAATCAAATCAACTTTGGCTTTAGTACTGTAGTCAATTTCTCATAAGGCTACCGGCTACGAGCAAAAGTTCAAGATTGATTTCAAGAAAAAGAAGTAGAATCTGGAAAAAGGATAACGTTGATTGAAAATGATAAATCCAAAAAAATAATACTCCACTCAAAAAAAGATACTAATAATCAATTAGTGTCTTAGATTGCACGTGATGATTTTTTTATTTAAAATGTTTTGCTATATATAATCCAGATCAGAAACAGTTTGGAGTCTTGACATGTTGAAATCATCTTTTATTTTTTTTTCTGTGATTTTTTAAAGGCCCTAATTAATCTACTTAACAGAAGGAAAAATATTAATTTGTCTATTGATCTACTCAACGTATCAGGTAAAGCACAATGATGCATAACTGACTTGCTTGAATATTACACAAGAAAATTCCAGTTAGGACATAATTAATTTACTGATAAATATAATTTTATTACTAAATAATACGATTACCAACGAATATTTAAATATCGATAAATTATCGACGTTTTTAAATTTATCAAAAAAAAATACGTAGGTAAATACCGACACTTTTAAATTTAATTTGTTGGTAAATATTTACCTATAACAATTTTATCTATACTTTACAATTATGTTAATATTTATTTACCTATAATTTTTCTCAGGTAAATTAAATTTTTTCTTGTAGTGTTCACTTTGTGTTGGATTTTAAACTTGATTTGAGACCAATTTATATTGGGCTTGGAAGAATAGTTTTGAGATAAAAGGAAAAATAAGAGCCAAAACTCAAATGGCCCAAGTTCAGAATGTAACTAAAAAGTCTTGTGGAAATATCTTAGATATTATTGGTAAGGAAGAAGCTTGTAGAATATTCTAGAAAAGTAGATATTTGGAGGATGATTCTAGTAGATAAATTATAGCAATTAGATCGATAAATCCTAGACATTGGTTAGGAAGTTGTACTACTATAAATAGGGTATCTTGATCATTTTGTAATAAACCAAATTTGAGAAGAATCAATACAAGCAAATATTTCTCCACCAAAAACTCTCCTACATTTCTTAGCATAAATAACGTCATCCTCCTACAAAGAAAAATAGTCCCTCTTCCAACTTCCAATTTCTAAATAACCCCTTTTTCTTCTAAACTTGAGATAACCTTTGTTGGAAATTAAACTTGATTTAGCCCAAGTAATATTGGGCTTGGAAGATTAATTTTGAGATAAAAGAAAAGAATGAGAGCCCAAGCCCAAATGGCCCAAGTTCTAGAATATGTCTAGTTCTTATGAAAATATCTTAGATATTATATGTAGGAAATCTTGTAGAATATTCTAGTAAAGTAGATATTTTGGAGGATGATTCTAGTGGATGAATTATAGCCATTAGATCAAATAAATTCTAACCATTGGTTAGGAAGTTGTACTAGTATAAATAAGGGTGTCTTGATCATTTTGTAACAAGCAAAATTTGAGAAAAATCAATATAAGCAAATATTTCTCCACCAAAAACTCTCCTACATTTTCTTAGCATAAATAACCTCCTCCTTCTACAAAGAAAAATAGTCCCTCTTCCAACTTCCAATTTCTAAATAACCCATTTTTCTTCTAAACTTGAGATAATCCTCCTCCAACAAAGTGGTATCGAGCCACAAGATCAATTGTGGTTTACATAAAAATATGGCAAATGGTGTGGCTTCCTTTCAAGTCCCTATGCTCAATACAAGCAACTATGATAATTGGAGTATCAAGATGAAGGCTCTTTTGGGTGCACATGATGTTTGGGATATTGTAGAAAAAGGATATGTCGAGTCACAAGACGAGACTACACTATCCCAAACTCAAAAGGATAATTTGAAAGAGTCAAGAAGAGAGACAAGAAAGCTCTCTATCTCATCTATCAAGCTTTGGATGATGATGGTTTCGAAAAGATCTCAAGTGCAACTACGCCAGGATGCATGGGAGAAGCTTCAAATTTTTCACAAAGGAGCCGAACAAGTAAAAAAGGTCGTCTCCAAACATTAAGAGGTGAATTTGAAGCTTTACATATGAAAGAGTCCGAATCTATTTCCGACTATTTTTCAAGAGTTTTGGCGGTTTCTAATCGGATGAAAAGAAATGGTGAAAAGTTAAGTGATGTGAGAATTATGGAAAAGATACTCCGTTCTTTAAGTCCTAAATTTGAGCATATTGTCGTAATAATTGAAGAAACAAAAATTTGGAGGAGATGACTATTGATCAATTATTGGGGTCATTACAAGCATATGAAGAAAAACATAAAAAGAAGCAAGATATTGTAGAACAACTTTTTAAAATGCAAGTGAAGGATAAAGAAGAAAGCATGAGCAATGAACGTGGTCAACATGGAAGAAGTCGTTTCCCGGAGGACGGGCGGACAAGGCCGTGGTCGTGGACATGCACGAGGAGGTTTCAATAATAATGAAGATAGAAGAGAATACCCAACCAAAGGGACGCGGGAGGAGCAATCCAAGAACAAGGTACGAAAAATCACAAACAAAATGTTATAATTGTCAAAAATTTGGACATTATGCTTCCGAGTGTAGAGCTCCCAAAACCAAGGTTGAAGAAAATGCCCACTATGTGGAAAATAAAAATGAAGAAGATGTCAATTTGTTACTAGCATACAAGGGTGGTGATGGAAGACAAGACAACACTTGGTACCTCGATCTTCGGTGCAAACAACCATATGTGTGGAAGAAGAAGCATGTTTGTGGAGTTTGATGAATCGGTGAGTGGTAATGTTTCTTTTGGAGATGAGTCTAAAGTTCCAAAAAAGGAAAAAGTAAAATTCTAATCCGCTTAAAGAATGGGAGTCATCAATTTATTTCTAATGTCTATTACGTTCCAAATATGAAAAGTAATATCTTGAGTTTGGGACAACTCTTAGAGAAAGGCTATGATATTCACATGAAAGATCGTAGTCTTTCTATAAGAGATGATAGAAAAATTTGATCACTAAAGTGCCAATGTCTAGAAATAGAATGTTCTTATTAAATATTCCGAATGATGTAGCAAAATGTCTCAAAGCTTGCTACAAAGATATATCTTGGCTTTGGCATCTACGATTTGGGCACTTAAATTTTGGCGGATTAGAATTACTATCAAAGAAAGAAATGGTAAGAGGATTACCTTCCATCAATCATCCCGATCAACTATGTGAAGGATGTCTATTGGAAAAACAATTGAAAGAGTTTTCCAAAGGAATCAAGCTCGAGATCACGGAAGCCACCGGAGCTCATACACACCGATGTTTGTGGACCAATCAAGCCAAGTTCTCTCGGTAAAAATAATTATTTCCTCCTCTTTATTGATGATTTCTCTAGAAAGACTTGGGTATATTTTTTGAAATGCAAGTCCGAGAAGCATTCAAGAAGTTCAAAGCTATGGTGGAAAATGAAAGTGGATGCAAAATCAAGGCAATGCGATCGGATCGTGGAGGAGAATTCACATCTAAGGAGTTCCAAGAATTTTGTGAAGCAACGGAATCCGGCGTCCCTTGACAGTCCCAAGATCCTCCAAAAAATGGCGTAGGCGAGAGAAAGAATAGAACAATTCTTGAAATGGCAAGGTGCATGCTCAAAAGCAAAAGGCCGCAAAGGAGTTAAGGGTGAAGTAGTGGCGTGTGCGGTGTACTGTCAAATCGTTCACCAACCGAGTGTGTGGGGAAAAACACCACAAGAAGATTGGAGTGGAAGAAAACCAGGTATCTCTCATCTAAAAGTATTTGGAAGCAAAAGCATATGCACACGCACTGACGAGAGAAGAAGTAAACTTGATGATAAAAGCGAGGCATTCATCTTCATCGGGTATGACTCAAATTCTAAAGGTTATAAGTTATATAATCCAAATACTAAGAAGCTTGTGATAAGTCGTGATGTAGAGTTTGGTGAAGAATCGATTGGGATTTTGGTTCCCAAAACAACTTCAATTTCTTTCCTGATTTTCAAGAAAATGAGTCGACCGACCGAGCCAACCATAGAAGTTCAAAGAAGAGCCAACTACTCCATCCACTTCACAATCAATAGTCAAGGAGACTCGCCACCATCATTTCTAAATGAAAGAGGCATAACACGTGCAAGGAGTCTAGAAGATCTTTATGAGAACACCGAGAGGATAAATGATATCATTTTATTCTCGTTTATTTGCAAATTGTGAACCAAAGACTTTTGAAGAAGCGATCCAAAATAAAAGATGGAGAGATGATATGGATGAAGAGATACAAGCAATCATGAAGAATCGACACGTGGGAGCTGACCTCACTTCCAAAAGGACATAAGGCTATCGGCGTCAAGTGGGTGTACAAAGCAAAGAAGAATGCTAAAGGAGAAATTGAAAGATACAAAGCAAGGCTGTCGCAAAAAGGCTATAGTCAAAGAGTGAATCGACTATGATGAGGTGTTTGCTCCAGTTGCTCGCTTGGAAACAATAAGGCTTATCATTTCTTTAGCGACTCAAAAACAGGATGGAAGATTCACCGGATGGATGTAAAGTCACTTTCTTAAATGGAGTTCTCGAGGAGGAAGTCATTGATTGAATGAAAAGGATATGTGGTGAAGAAAGAAGAAGATAAAGTATTGAAGTCAAGAAGGCTCTATACGGATTAAAGCAAGCACCACGAGCTTGGAATAGCGGGATCGATAAATACTTGCAAGAGAATGGGTTCACTAAATGCCCGCACGAACATGCACTTTATGTCGGGACGAAAAAGATGATGTTTTGATCGTGTGTTTATATGTGGATGACTTGATCTTCACGGAAATAATCCGGACATGTTTGAAGAGTTCAAGAAAGCAATGACCAGAGAATTTGAGATGACCGATATCGGGCATGGCATATTACCTCGGCGTTGAAGTTAAACAACAAGAAGATGGGATTTTCATCTCGCAAGAAGGCTACGCGAAGGAGATTCTCAAGAAGTTCAAGATAGATAATTGCAAGCCTATTAACACACCAAAATGGAGTGCGGGATCAAGCTATCAAAGTATGACGGAGAAGAAAAAGTGGACCCGACACTTTGTACAAGAGTTTGGTTGGAAGTTTGCGGTATTTGACATGCACAAGACCGGACATTCTCTATGCCACCGATTTAATAAGTCGCTACATGGAAAATACAACCACTACTCACATGAAGGTTGCTAAAAGGATTCTTCGCTATCTCAAAGGTACGATCAATTACGGCTTATTTTATTCAACAACTAATGATTATAAACTTGTTGGCTATAGTGATAGCGATTGGTGCCGGAGATGTGGATGATCGAAAAAGTACTACGGCTTTGTGTTCTTCACTTTGGAGATACCGCGTTCACTTGGATGTCAAAGTAGCGGCCGATAGTCACTCTCAACCTGTGAAGGTGAGTGCGTAGTGCGGCGGCTTGTGTTTGCCATGCGGTTTGGGCCGAGAAATTTCTTTGAAGGAACTGGAATGACACAAGAAGATCCAACTAAGATTTGTGTCGACAACAAGTCGGCTATGGCATTGGCAAAGAATCCGGTGTTTCATGATCGAAGCAAGCACATTGACACTCGTTACCACTACATACGAGAATGCATATCGAGAAATGACGCGTGCAAGTGGAGTATGTGAAGTCTCAAGATCAAATTGCGGATATCTTCACCAAGCCACTCAAGCATAAAGACTTCATACGACTTAGAAGTTTCCTCGGAATGACAAATCAAGTTTAAGGGGTGTTGGAAATTAAACTTGATTTAGCCCAAGTAATATTGGGCTTGGAAGATTAATTTTGAGATAAAAGAAAAGAATGAGAGCTCAAGCCCAAATGGCCCAAGTTCTAGAATATGTCTAGAAAAGTCTTATGAAAATATCTTAGATATTATATGTAGAAATCTTGTAGAATATTCTAGTAAAGTAGATATTTTGGAGGATGATTCTAGTGGATGAATTATAGCCATTAGATCAAATAAATCCTAACCATTGGTTAGGAAGTTGTACTAGTATAAATAGGGGTGTCTTGATCATTTTGTAACAAGCCAAAATTTGAGAAAAATCAATATAAGCAAATATTTCTCCACCAAAAACTCTCCTACATTTTCTTAGCATAAATAACCTCCTCCTTCTACAAAGAAAAATAGTCCCTCTTCCAACTTCCAATTTCTAAATACATTTTTCTTCTAAACTTGAGATAATCCTCCTCCAACAACCTTCCTCCTTTCTTCTAAACTTGAGATAACCTTCCTCCCAAGGGCGCACCTATGTTGGTGGGGAGGGGCCCCGGTCCCCCGAAATATTTTTCATTTTTTATATGTATATATTGGGCGAGTTTTTTTTTTGTTAAAATTTGTATCAATTTTGGCTCTCAGGTGGGTTCCAATTTACAATAAAATTCTAAATGGACCAAATTTTTATTTTTTAAAATTTGTGAGCCTATATTTTTACACACTTCAAGTTCATATTTGTGTATATTAATACTTCAACTTTTGTCAATTGGAAAAAAAATCAACTTTTATAGAAAACTTACTTGTTTCTCTTATAGAGGATTTTCGTGATATGCAAGATAGACTTTCTAAATTTTAATATAATAGGATTGTAATTATATATTTTGAGATGTTAATGATGAGTATTGAAATTGTATTTGATGCAAAATATAATGTGTTCCTAATTTTATTATTATAAAAATAAATATTTGTCTTCCAAAGTCGGCCCTCCTCGATGTTGAATCCTGGTTCCGCCTCTTCCTCCAATAAAGTGGTATCGAGCCATAAGATCACTTGTGGTTTACATAAAAATATGGCAAACGGTGTGTCTTCCTTTCAGGTCCCTATGCTCAACACAAGCAACTATGATAATTGGAGTATCAAGATGAAGACCACTTTTGGGTGCGCATGAAATTTGGGATATTGTAGAAAAGGATATGTCGAGCTACAAGACGAGACTACACTATCACAAACTCAAAAGGACAATTTAAAAGATTCAAGAAAGAGAGACAAGAAAGCTCTCTATCTCATCTACCAAGCTTTGGATGATGATGGTTTCAAAAAGATCTCAAGTGCAACTACCGCCAAGATGCATGGGAGAAGCTTCAAACGCGTCTCACAAAAGGAGCCGAGCAAGTAAAGAAGGTACGTCTCTCTTTGTGAGACGTTTGAAGCTTCTCTCATTCATCCTTGGCGGTAGTTGCACTTGGTAAATGAGATAGAGAGCTTTCTTGTCTCTCTTTCTTGAATCTTTTAAACCTCCCTTTTGAGTTTGGGATAGTGTAGTCTCATCTTGTGCTCCACATATCCTTTTTCTATAATATCTCAAACTTCATGTGCACCCAAAAGGGCCTTTATCTTGATACTCCAATTATCATAGTTGCTTGTGTTGAACATAGGTACTTGAAAGGAAGCCACACCGCTTGCCATATTTTTATTTTTATGTGAACCACAAGTGATCTTGTGGCTCCGATACCACTACTTTGTTGGAGGAAGGTTATCTCAAGTTTAGAAGAAAAAGGGGTTATTTAGAAATTGGAAGTTGGAAGAGGGATTATTTTTCTTTGTAGGAGGAGAAGGTTATTTATGCTAATAAATGTAGGAGAGTTTTTGGTGGAAAAATATTTGCTTGTATTGATTCTTCTCAAATTTGGCTTGTTACAAAATGATCAAGATACCCCTATTTATACTAGTACAACTTCCTAACCAATGGCTAGGATTTATTTAATCTAATGGCTATAATTCATCTACTAGATCATCATCCAAAATATCTACTTTCCTAGAATATTCTACAAGCCCTCTTACCAATAATATATAAGATATTTCCATAAGACTTTTCTAGATACATTCTAAAACTTGGGTCATTTGGGCTTTGGCTCTTATTTTTCCTTTTATCTCAAAACTATTCTTTCAAGCCCAATATAAATTGGACTCAAATCAAATTTAAAATCCAACATACAAGGCCGATGGGTTCATTGCAAAGTTAGGGTTCACCAGTGGGGGTAATATGTGGCTATTTTTGGAGTACCTTGTTTCAGAAGTCAAATCAAAGCCTACTTATGGAATAGAAAAGTTGAAATGTAGTTGTTATGTTAAACATGAGAGAATTGGTACAGAATGTATGTTCACTATATGAGAGTTTGAATCTGAAATCTATGGTCCCTATGGGAAGGTAATAATATGCATGCTTTCAATACCAAGCACCCTGGTAAATTTTCACAAATGTGTTTTGTTTGGTGTTTTGGATCGTCGCTTACTTGTTTATTGGGAAATTCATTGGAAAGTATTTGATACTCGGTCATGTATCTTGACATTTTCATATGCATATGAAGTCACATTTACATTTTATTTCCAACTCTTTCTTTAATTATTTGATTTGTTAATTGGGAAGAGTATGCAATGAAGCTACAGAGAGGACCGATCAATATTGTTCTTGATTTTGGTGATCGTCATTATTGGTTCTCATTTTGCTTAATTTTAGTATGCTAGTTTTTTAGTCCAATCTGTAGGGACTTGGTGTGGATCTTGGTTTTCTTTTTATTGGTCAACTAGAATTGCTATGGTTTCGTATTTGGATAAGTTGTATTCGGGATATACGACATTTGCAATGAATTTGTATTTGAATTTTAAATTGATGTATTGTATTATTAAGTGAATGGATTAATGTCATGAATATTAAGTATATTTAGTTATTTATGTAAACAAGTTCCAGGAAAAAAAATGGAAAATTGGACAACAGAAAAAATCATTGTAGATTTTGTACAAAAATAATTGTTAAAAGTCGTCGTCTAAAAAATTAACATAAATACGTTGGACAAAAATCATAGTAGAAGAGATGACATAAAGGACAATACAACGTTCGGAATAATCGTTGGAATTATTACAAAGTTTATAAACCGTTGTCGCCAACAATATATTGTGCATTTATCATGAAAAAATCGAAAATAGTTCTTAATCATAGTCCCAAACGTTACATGACCGTTGTCTTTCAAAATTAAAGATAACGGTTGTTGTTCGTTACATGACCGTTGTCAATGGTACGAAAATGTTGTCTATTAGAGTGGTCTTTTGCAATACCATCACTACAAGAAATTGATTTTTTACCGACGGAATTATTCTATCGTTGTTTACCAACGGATTAGCGACAGATTACCAACGGATACACATTTACAAAAATACCGACGGATCACCGACAGAATATAACGACGGGCAATAGTCTCTCGTTAATCCGAAGGTAAAGTTCCAGAAAAATTCTACCGCCAAATTTCCCGACAGATCTGCGACGGAATACCGACCAAATAGTTACCGACGGATATTTTTATCGTTATTTACCGACAGACATGTTCTATCGGCAATTGTCGACGGATTTATCCGTCGTTATCAACGACGGAATTTTCTGTTGGTAATTACCGACGGATTACCGAGAGATTAGCGATGGATTCTGATAAAAAAATTAAAATTAAAAAAAACTAATAGTAAGACCAAACTTAAATGTGAATTTGACTTCTAGATTGTAATAAATTGAGTAAAATCAAATACAATATTGTCCAAATTTATTTGGATTAATTATATATATGGCCAAAAGAAAATAATTATACTTTAAGGTCCAAATTAACTATTTTCAATAATTTGTGATTTAATGAACCTAACTAAAGTCTCGTGTAGAATAAAAAATAATAATTTTACAAAAATAATGATTTAATGAACCGACGGATTATTTTTTCTGTCGGCAAATTTTTACCGACAAGCGTTTTACCGACAAAAAAATCTGTCGGGAATCCGTCGTGGATCCGTTGGTAAGATGGGTTTACCGACGGATTTTTCCGTCGGTAAAATTTTAATTTCTTGTAGTGATGCATCTACTATAACAGTTGGTTATTCTAGAAGACAACGGATATTCCAGTTAAATTGTTGTAGTGTCGTTGAACTAACTAGTTAATTTGTTTATTAATGATATTATGAAATTGTTGGATCTTAGTATTTGTTGTGTCATTTAATGTAATTTTTATTTGGAAAATTATAGGTTTGCTGGCTTTATGTAATTCAATATGCTAATAGAGTTACAAATGAAGTGTGACAAATATGAAGAATTGAAATTGTCAATGGATTATGGATATAAGAAGTTAATTCAGACATTTAATAGTTTGATCACAATACAATAAAAAGATCTATACTCTTGGACCGTTGGTACAATATATAAGAGTATTACGTATAATTAAATGCTTAATTTCTATACCAATTGTCTTTCGGGATAGTGGTTGTATTATTAGTAAGTTTTGCTTTTGAGATTATTTAAATCGAAAATGAGTTATGTGCCTCTTAAAGTAAGCCATTGAGGCGAAAATAAAAATATATAGACACGCCAAGAATTTCTATCTATGTTTGGCATCAATGAGAAGTTGGTTTGACTTCGGATTATATATCCAGAAGCACTTGCTTTGATGATCTTTTAAAAATTAAAACATGTCAAAAGTGTTAGAGTCCTATTGAGTCAAAACTCTAATAATTTAAAATTGTTTTTATTTTATTATTTTGTCTATTTCTAGAACAAAATATACTAATAATTTTACTGAGCCAAGATTAAATCGATTAGAGATACAGATTAGTCAATTTGGGAGTTGAGAGATAGTAGGGATTAAGTCCTACTTTCAAGGAACCACCATCCCTCAATCCGCCCACTAACCCCTTAATTTTAAAGTTGGTTTCATGACCTATTTTGTAGGGGTATGGCTGATCTATAAAAATGAATGGAGTCCGCACGAATTTATTGTGGATTCGAGAACGTAAATCATAAAATTAAAGAGAGTCCACCGTTTTTCACAAGAAGAGGAGAGGTGCCTAGTGTGTTCGATAGGTGTTGACATCACTTTTTACAACACCTCTTGAAAGTTGATTCTTCTTGGTAGTTTTGAGAGACAACTTGTAATCAGGATAGGTTCAAGTTGTTCTCTTACTTTGACGGATTCCAGAGCTTCGAACTGCAGGTTTTTACAAAAGAATCCAAGTTTTCACAAGAAGAGGGAGAGGTGCCTAGTGTGTTCGATAGGTGTTGACATCACCTTTTACAACACCTCTTGAAAGTTGGTTCTTCTTGGTAGTTTTGAGAGACGATTTGTAATCCGGGATAGGTTATAGTTGTTCTCTCCTCGTTTACGGTAGAAGGTTGAGTAGAAAGATCAAGTACAATAGAGTCTCTTTGTCTTGTTCTTTATTTTGTGTAATCAACATTCTATTTCATTGTTTTTGCCTTAGTGGCGCCCGCACAAGTATTTTTATACTTGTGCAAATTTTTATATCATGTGTTCAATCTTATTTTTATGTTTTGTTTATTTTTCATAATTGACAAAATAAACAAAGAATCAAAACACAAGTTTACATTGGGTGACACCTAGAGGTGTTGCCAACACTACGCACAACACTCACTCGCAAACTTTAAAGAATTGGCCCCCGAATTCCTAACAATTGGCATCAAGAGCCTACACTTGATATTACTAAATGAGATCCTGTTTGTTTTTTTTTTTTTTTTTTTGCGGTGTTTTTGATGGATGGTCAAGAATTTCGATGGTTCGTCCTCCGCTTCATGATAGAACGAACTACTCCTATTGGAAAGTTAAGATGAGGACCTACATAAAGTCGATTGATGAGCGTGCATGGAGAACTATTCTGACCGGTGGACTCCTCCAAGAATCATATATGCTTTGATGGTGATTCATTCCTAAAAGGAGATAGATTGGTCAAATGATGATGTTCAACTCGCCGCTTTAATTCCAAAGCATTAAACGCTATTTTTAGGGCTATGGATATGAATCTTGTCTAAGTAATTTCAAATTGCAACTCGAAAAAGATGCATGGGATGCCTTGCAACTTTATTGTGAATGAACAGAGAGTGTTCAAGAAAAAGTATAGCTTTTCACTCAAACCGAGGAAGCTATAGGTGTCTCCCCTAAGTGATGATGACGGTAATCTTTGAAAAGTGGAAGAAGAGGAGCACATTAAAGGCGTGTTTACTTTGTGCAAAAGTATGCACCGAGTGGAAGTTCTAGAGGTGTTGTCGGAAGTGACGTATCACCTGGTACAACACCTCATAATTTATCGATTCTCAAAATGAAGCCAAGTGGATGGTAATCTTGTACCTCGTGCATAGAGATCCTCCAAGGAAAATTGAAAGATCATCCTACTTCTCAAATCATTGGAGAAGTTTGATCCCATCGAACAAGAAAGAAAAGAACGGCCAAACTATCGAAATATGGTTAGATTGTCTTACTTTTCTTCTACGTGTTAAAGTGCTACTTGCTTTCTGTCGATGTTGAACCAAAAATGTGAATGAATTTCTTAAGGATAAATGTTGGATCAAGAACATGCATGAACTATGTATAAGTATGGTGATATCAATATGTTGATGTCACTCATTGTGTTCTCAACTTTTGTGAATGCACCAAATGCTTGATGATTATGGTATTTCTAGTTATATTCGACCATGTATTGTGACTACCTAAGTGATATAGATATCTCTAGAAATCCGGTGCAACACTCACGAACTAAACACATTGACATAAGCACCATTTTATTCGGGATTTGGTGGAGAAAGGTTTGATTCGCATTGATCATGTTTCCACCGAAAATCGGATAGTTGACATTCTCACTAAATCTTTGATTTTGAGAGATTTTCCGATCTTCTAAATCTCTTGGTCTTTGTGTCTTTGAACAGTGAAGTGTGGTCGAGGTGTGGCGACACTTGTCGTAACACCTATTTCTT
Organism: Rehmannia glutinosa; assembly: GCA_016081115.2. Taxonomy (NCBI): domain Eukaryota; kingdom Viridiplantae; phylum Streptophyta; class Magnoliopsida; order Lamiales; family Orobanchaceae; genus Rehmannia; species Rehmannia glutinosa. Next base: position 410,782 of record JABTTQ020003351.1, on the reverse strand, counting down.
TTTCTTTTGTTTTTTTCTTATTTTTAGGTTTTAAGCATGGTGCATAATATCTTGTGGTTTTCAATTTGGGTGTGCCATCCGTGAAACTTTTTTCACTCGGATTCAAGTTATTTTTGGCGAAAAATCAGATTGAATATACTACAAGTACTTGCACATTTTCTTTCTTATATTTGTACATACTTTAGCTCCTCTGTTTTGAAGTTTGTTACTAAGTAGTTGAGGGTCTTTCGAAGGAATCATAGGTACTTGCTGAATGAAAGGATCCACATGTGAAATACATATGCAACTCAATCTTCCTCGAAGAAGAGATTACATGTTAGATCTTCTAAACTATTCTCAAGGGGTGTGGCGGCGTGTGGGCGCTCCAAGATCACCCCCACTTTTCTCTCGTTGTTTCTCCGTTCTATTTTCTCGGTTACGCTAAGACCGTCATCTTATCTTTTTATGGATGTCTCTAACCCTACTAATAGAAGCTGGGCTACGGTTTTACTTAAGCCCTAAGCCCAAGTATTAACAAACCCTACCCTAATATAGAAGTCCATTAATTGTGATATAGGCCACACCAATTATCTTGAGCTAGTTTAGGGATCCAACAATATTATTAATCAAGGCTCCTAATAATTGTAAAACAATTATCTAAACCTAAAGTGCTATTCCACTAAAAGCCTGATATTGAACTCAAGATTAATAATAAAATATTAAATATTAAATGTGTATTTCTCCTTCGTAAAATATCAATAATTAATTGATACAAATTTACGCTAATCAATTAATTATTTATTCTCTCGACTTGAACAGTTTCTCTAATGGAACAATTGACTGCCAAAAAAAAATGACTTTTTACATCCAAGTACCGAAACATATCAAGAGGATATTTTCATACAAATTCCATATTATTTATTTCATAAATACGATAATTAAATAATCGAAATTCCCAAACAATCAATGTGTTGGTTTGTAATAATTAAACCTCACTTATTGATAATTCAAAGAATAACAATTATGTATTATCTATTTAAAATAAACTCGGATTAAGAGAAATAACATAACCAATATATCCGGAGATTTAATTCCTTTTAACAAAATTTAACCTTGATTAAATCTCCTTGATCCAATCAATGTGAATAATTCACACCAATATTTTATAATAATCAAGACATGATTATTTCATAAAATATTGCAGCCAAATAAAGTGTCCAACTTTATTTAACAACTGTGAAACCAATTCATTAATTATGAGAACCTATGATCATGCGCTTCGTAGACGTATCCACATGATCATATACTACATAATTAATCCTGACCTTTTCGTATAACAATGTGCATATCAAAATGAATAATTTATTTCAGAATAACAAATGGCATAATATAATTGTCTTGCTTCTAGAGCATAAAACTAACAATTTCATCTCTTGTATGATCATGCCCCATGCGAAAATTGTAACGTTTTTCAAACATGAGTTTGGCTCCACCGATTATAGTCATTAAAGTAGTTAAGGAATCTTTCACAATTCGTGATCATGTTTCATGTGAAACAATGACTTGTTAATTAAGAGCCTTAATGTACTAGTCAAAAAAGGGGGAGAAAAATACACAAAAATGTGTATACAAAAAAATTACACAAAGTGTGTATGTTGAAAAAAAAAAAAAGAAAAATACATAAAAATGTGTATATATCGGTTGAATTTGGTTGAATTCATGCAAGGAAATACCATTAAAAAGATCTGAGTATGGCCCCGAAAATTGTTCTTGATGAAAATCGGGAAGTGTTTAGCCGAGATGTGGCCAACACTCTCTATGAACACCTTCTCGTATTTTTTCACTTTTATGTGTGTCCGCATTTTTTCCTATTTTCGTTTTTTTTTCCTTTCTTTTTTCCTTTTAGGCATAATCGGGATTTGATTTATTGGATTTGTCCCTATAAACCGATTTTTATTGATTACGTGTGGTGGTTAATCTTTTTCTCTCCATTATCCTAAATTTTAGGGACTTAATTTTAGTGGGTTGAATTGAGGGGGAGTTTAATATCCGAAACTTGAGATAAATATCTCGCACTTATTGGGTAGTTATTTATGGTCTTTATATTACTTATAAATACCGTGATTTATTTCAAGTGTTTGTAACATCATTTATTTTCCGTTTTCGATCCTCTTATTTCCTTCCCTCATTTTCTCAATTATTGAAGCCCAAGGCATAGACCTAAAAGAACAAGAAACCTTAACTCATTTGTCTCTCCCTATTCCTATAAATTCGACGACCTTCTTAAGGGCCCCCATATTCGTGATCTTCCCATAGGTGAGGTGGGACGTGTTGCCACACCTTGGCACACCCTCGCCTCACAAACAATTTGTCCAAGTTCCTCTCCACTTACTTGAAATTCACTTGTAATATGTCATTGCTCGAAAAAGATTTTTACTTATATTCGGGATGAAACGAGTAGATTGATTTACTCGCCCAAAAAGGGGAGAAAGTGGCACAAAAACTAGTGAGGTGGGAACTGGATTTGAAGTAGTGGGGTCGATGAGCAAATAGGAGAAGAAGAGCGAGGGGAGAAACAGGTGGTACCAAAGTGTTGATGAAGGTCTTGCCAACATCAAGGCAACACTCCTAGAACTTAAGCCTGTGATCGGTCCCCGTATTCGAGGATGGTATTGGGCAGATTTTTTATTGGGATGATTGTCTTGAATAATGATTTTTCTTGGTTCTTGTGTTTTGTTCTTTCTCTTGGATGATAGTATGTCATTTAGGGGAGCACTTATTTGAACCTGCTTTTTGTGATCTTTTTGCACGGATTATTTTCCTTGTGCCTATTTTGAGTCTGGCTATTTTTGGACATTTTTTTGTCTTGAGTTTTTGTGCAAGTTTTGTTCGAAATTGGCAAAAATGGGGAGATTGTTAGAGTTGACCTATTGAGTCAAAACTCTAATAATTTAAAATTGTTTTTATCTTATTATTTTGCCTATTTCTAGAACAAAATATACTAATAATTTTGGGAGCCAAAATTAAATGATTAGAGATCTGATTAGTCAATTTGGGAGTTGAGAGATAGTAGGATTAAGTCCTACTTTCAAGGAACCAACATCCTCAATCTTCCCACTAACCCCTTAACTTTAAAGTTGGTTACATGACCTATTTTGTAGGGGTATGGCTGATCTATAAAAATGAATGGAGTCGCATCGAATTTATTGTGGATTCAGAGAACAGAATCATAAAATTAAAGAGAATCCACCGTTTTTCACAAGAAGAGGAGAGGTGCCTAGTGTGTTCGATAGGTGTTGACATCACTTTTTACAACACCTCTTGAAAGTTGATTCTTCTTGGTAGTTTTGAGAGACAACTTGTAATCTGGGATAGGTTCAAGTTGTTCTCTTACTTTGACGATTCGAGCTTGAACCACAGGTTTTCACAAAAGAATCCAAGTTTTTCACAAGAAGAGAGAGGTGCCTAGTGTGTTCGATAGGTGTTGACATCACCTTTACAACACCTCTTGAAAGTTGGTTCTTCTTGGTAGTTTTGAGAGACGATTTGTAATCTGGGATAGGTTATAGTTGTTCTCTCCTGTTTACACGGTAGAAGGTTGAGTAGAAAGATCAAGCACAATATAGAAGTCTTTGTCTTGTTTTTTATTTTGTGTAATCAACATTCTATTTCATTGTTTTGCCTTAGTGGCGCCCCGCACAAGTATTTTTATACTTGTGCAAATTTTTATATCATGTGTTCAATCTTATTTTTATGTTTTGTTTATTTTTCATAATTGACAAAATAAACAAAGAATCAAAACACAAGTTTTACCGGGTGACACCTAGAGGTGTTGCAACACTCGCACAACACTCACCGCAAACTTTAAAGAATTGGCCCCGAATTCCTAACAATTGGCATCAAGAGCCTACACTTGATATTACTAAATGAGATCCTGTTTGTTTTTTTTTTTTTTTTTTTTTTTTTTTTGGTGTTTGGATGGTCAAGGAATTTCGATGGTTCGTCCTCCATTCTTGATGGAACAAACTACTCCTATTGGAAAGTTAAGATGAGGACCTACATAAAGTCGATTGATGAGCGTGCATGGAGAACTATTCGACCGGTGGACTCCTCCAAGAATCATATATGCGGATGGTGATTCGAGTTCCTAAAAGGGAGATAGATTGGTCAAATGATGATGTTCAATCGGCGCTTTAATTCCAAAGCATTAAACGCTATTTTTAGGGCTATGGATATGAATCTTGTCTAAGTAATTTCAAATTGCAACTCAAAGAAAAGATGCATGGGATGCCTTGCAACTTTATTGTGAATGAGAGTGTTCAAGAAAAGTATAGCTTTTCGAAACCGAGGAAGCTATAGGTGTCTCCCTAAGTGATGATTACGGTAATCTTTGAAAAGTGGAAGAAGAGGAGCACATTAAAGGCGTGTTTACTTTGTGCAAAAGTATGCACCGAGTGGAAGTTCTAGAGGTGTTGTCGGGTGACGTATCACCTGGTACAACACCTCATAATTTATCGATTAAAAAAATGAAGCGAAGTGGATGGTAATCTTGTACTGCGGCATGCATAGAGATCCTCCAAGGAAAATTCGAAAAGATCATCCTACTTCTCAAATCATTGGAGAAGTTTCAGATCCCATCGAACAAGAAGAAAAGGACGGCCAAACTATCGAAATATGGTTAGATTGTCTTACTTTTCTTCTACGTGTTAAAGTGCTACTTATTTTCATCGATGTTGAACCAAAAATGTGAATGAATTTCTTAAGGATAAATGTTGGATCAAGAACATGCATGAACTGTACAAGTATGGTGATACGAATATGTTGATGTCGGCTCATTGTGTTCTCAACTTTTGTGAATGCACCAAATGCTTGATGATTATGGTATTTCTAGTGATATTCGACCATGTATTGTGACTACCTAAGTGATATAGATATCTCTAGAAATCCCAACACTCACGAACTAAACACATTGACATAAAGCACCATTTTATTCGGGATTTGGTGGAGAAAGGTTTGATTCGCATTGATCATGTTTCCACCGAAAATCGGATAGTTGACATTCTCACTAAATCTTTGGATTTTGAGAGATTTTCGATCTTCTAAATCTCTTGGTCTTTGTGTCTTTGAAACAAAGTGAAGTGTGGTTAATGAGGTGTGACGACACTTGTCGTAACACCTATTTCTTTTTCTTTTGTTTTTTCTTATTTTTAGGTTTTAAGCATGGTGCATAATATCTTCGTGGTTTTCAATTTGGGTGTGCCATCCGTGAAACTTTTTCATCGGATTCAAGTTATTTTTGGCGAAAATCGGATTGAATATACTACAAGTACTTGCACATTTTCTTCCTTATATTTGTACATACTTTAGCTCCTCTGTTTTGAAGTTTGTTACTAAGTAGTTGAGGGGTCTTTTCAAGGAAGGAATCATAGGTATCGCAGCGGAAAGGATCCACATGTGAAATACATATGCAATCAATCTTCCTCGTCGAAGAGATTACTGTTAGATCTTCTAAACTATTCTCAAGGGGTGTGGCGGCGTGTGGGCGCTCCAAGATCACCTCCCGACTTTTCTCTCGTTGTTTCTCCGTTCTATTTTCTATATCGGTTAGAAGACTATCATCTTATCTGTTTACGGTAGAAGGTTGAGTAGAAAGATCAAGCACAATAGAGAAGTCTTTGTCTTGTTTTTTATTTTGTGTAATCAACATTCTATTTCATTGTTTTTGCCTTAGTGGCGCTGCACAAGTATTTTTATACTTGTGCAAATTTTTATATCATGTGTTCAATCTTATTTTTATGTTTTGTTTATTTTTCATAATTGACAAAATAAACAAAGAATCTGAAAAACACAAGTTTTCGTTGGGTGACATCTAGAGGTGTTGCCAACACTCTGCACAACACTCACTGCAAACTTTAAAGAATTGGCCCCCGAATTCCTAACAAAAAGTTTATAGGGTGGATATATAATATACTTCAAAGCTGCTATCTTTGAGCCTTTTTTTTTTTTTTACGACAGAGGTATCCCCTAGGAACACAATTGCCCACACTGCGTCGGGCCTATAGGCGGTCGTGACACAAGTTCATATTCCCACTCAAAATACGGTAAGAAAGCATTTGCAAACATTAAAAAATCTGATTCTCAATTTTTAGCTAAAAAGGAAAATTATTTTTTTAATGTTTGTAAATGCTAGCTTTTATCTTTTATTTTTTGCATTTTTTTTTGGTTTGCGTCATTTAATTAAAATCTAGAAGTTGGGGTAAGGTGTTTCTGATTTTGAAAAAAAAAATTATTGTAATCTAACATTGTCATTCCTCTTCCTAAACACCCATATATTCATGCAAAGTTGTTTTTGTATTTCTATCTAAAAACTAATTTCGTAAGTGTGTTTCTCCCAAACACTTCAACTGATTTTTCCAGCTTTCGTATTCTTGCAAACATTACTAACTTTTCATTGTCAACTACTTTTGATTCCACTACAATAAATCACTTCTTAAAAAAAAATAACATAAGTGTTTGAAAATACTCCCTAAATTGGATCAATTAGACCTCGACACCTATTTTAGTATTTTATAATCTAAGAACACGTAGAAATTGTTTTCTTGAAAAAAGAATGTCATCTATTTATATTGTCAACAATGACATAACTATTCACAATCTTTTTTTCAATAAGTTAGGAGTACTGGTTGGGGAAATGGGATAAATCTCAAAGAAATAACTATTTACAAATTCACATATGTGTGTTTTAATTATTAAAAATCACACATATTATAGTTTTTTTTATAAAAACTGCATTTTTATTTTTATGTGAGTTTATATGTAACATATACTTGTTCATACTTCATATACATATATCATGTCGACAGATTCATAAATATAAAATATCAAACTTAAAATTCAAAAAATATTCGGAGGGACAGAAATTGAAAGGAGGCAGGGCGAAGTTTTGAACGGAACTGATACCATCCCAGATTTTGATGGTCCCCTATTTTGTATGGCAAATATAACTAGTCACCAAATTAATTAATGCAAGCTCACATTCAATTATAGAACACGAAAACGAAATCTCTCTATTCATATGTTCTTATTTTTTAGATGACCGAAATATATTAATGAAGTTATATGTTTTCTTGGAAAGAAAAATAAGCTCATCTATTGGCAAGTAATTTAATGGAAGTTTAGGCACAACTTTATTATCTTGACGCAGATTTAAGATCACACGATGCCCTATAAATAAATTTGATTATTGGAGGTCCAAGAGTGAAAATAACTTTTTTTTTCAAAATTTATTAGTAATACGACAACATAATTTATGTCCACTTTTGGAAGAAATAAAAAGGATCAGTGTTAATTTTTCATCTGAAAATCACATTAAATAAACGGTAAATTACAAAATGGCCCTTGAAATTCAGTCTTATTACTAACAAAGGCTTTATACTCCTTGTAAATTGCAATCTTCTGTTCAAGTTTATCAGGGTATTTATTAACTGAAATACATATTGTACTGCAGTTTATTAGAATTTCAACTAATTTTAATGCATTTACAGTGGTCTTTTAACTGTCATTTTTAAACGAAGAATACAATGATAAAAAATTGCAGATTAAAAACTATAACGTGATATTAATTATTATTAAGATAGATACTAAAAAAATAAGTTTCATTCTTGAGAAAGTATGATAATTTTATCATTCCCAAACATCTAAAGTAAGAAAATTAGCCATACAAAGGAAATTAACACGATAACAAAGTAACAAAACAACTCCATTCCACGAATCTCCGCAGCTATCTATTGAACTAGGCAAATTCTGCAACAAAATTTCAAAGGAAAATTTAGGAAAAGAAAAAAATTATATGGTTTAATTACAAAAACTACGACGGAGGTTTATCCAAATTACAAAAACCATATTTATCTTTCAAAATTACAAACACCCCTTAACAATTTGTTTCAGTTTTACAAATTGCACCCTCATTTTTTAGGAAAATACAAACCTGAATTGGGTGCATTTGTATTTTTGAAAGACAACTGGAGTTTTTTGTAATAAGCGTAAAAACCTCAGGGTTGAACATTAAACCACTTAACAAGCAAACATGGACATGTCAAGATAGAGAACATAACACGGGTCACGGGGGCATATGCTTTTATGAGGTTTTTTGTTGACATAGTTGAAAGTTCTGTTAACAAAGAGTTGCTTTATAATAAACTTGCAAATTGCTGTATCATATATGCAAGTAGCAAAAGAACATTCAAGAAAAAGAAAACAGTATGACAAGAAATACTTACATATTTTGTTGAATGCGACAATATCGACACTCTGGACATATTCATTTATTGGTTCAGCTGTAAGATAATCCTCAATGAGGGTATCAACTGAGCACAAGTCATCCACAATGGTGATCATAATCTGCAGCTTCTTGATACCATATCCAACAGGGACAAGTTTAGCTGTAAACACCATAATTCGTTAATTGTCGTTGTTCCGGTATGAATAAGTTCTTCAAAACAGCTTACAAGTTCTTTAAAAATTTTGAAAACAAAAAGAGAAAAATAACTTACAAGCTATCAAAAATAAGATATTAGGAGCTTATAAGTTCTTAAAAAGGTGGGGACATCAGCTTAATTTCAAAATAAGATCTTATTTTAACAATCTCCTTCAATTTCAATAATAAATTTGCCATTACTAACACCGTATAAGCTCTATCATCTTATTTTATCCAAAAACTTTATTTTCAAGATAAGATACTTACATCTTATAGTACAAGATGTAGTAGCTTATAGGAAGGATACTTTAAACAAGTTCGGCCAAAAAATTGAGTGGGTGAAATATCATTTACTAAGAAATGTTAGCCTAGTCATGCAAAATCTAACAGCAGATATTGGTTCTTAAGAAGTAAAAAGCTTACATGCTCCCCAAAGGAGACCTTCCATCTGCACACTTCTAACTGCTTCCTCAAGCTTTTTCATATCAGTCTCATCATCCCATGGTTTTACATCCAACACGATAGATGACTTCCCAGCTGAAAAGAAACGAAAAAAACATCAATACGGTCCCAACGATAAAGTTATTGCTACTAGAAGACGAAAAAACATATGCTGTCAATGAAATCTATTCTTGCCCCATAACAAATAGGAAATATAAAATTTAGGTCTAATTAAAAAAAATAACTGATATTTGGTCTAATACTCTAATTACAAAAAAACAGAGGTTTTGAAAATTACAAAAACACCATTAAGGTTTGATTTTGTCTTAAATTTAAGGGGAGCTGTAATATTTCTATAAAAGTCAAGGGGGCTTTTGAATATTTTTGCTTATGACAGGGAAAAATATGAGAGAATCAATCCTCAAGGAGATTTTTGTAATTTTCAAAAACCCTTGGGTTTTTTTGTAGTTAGCCCAAACCTCAAGGGCTTTTAGTAGTTATCCCTAAAAATTATCCATCTTAATATTACAAACAATATCAAGTAATCGATGCAGGATTATTGATATGCATAAATAAGAGGAAATTCATTCCGTGCACAGAATAATAAAGAACTAACACTCTTTCTTCTTTGAAGAAGACTTCACAGCTGCAGCACGTTCTTCAGCAGCCTTCTTCTCTTCCTCAGTCTCCTCACCGAACAAATCCACATCATCATCGTCATCCTCAGCAACGGAGGCCTGAAATCCATATTTCATATCAAAATATGGTCATTCAACTGAATATGACATTGAAATTCATTAAGTGGATAGTTATAAGCTATTTATTAAGAGGGGCTCACTACAGACAATTTCCGTTATCAGAAATTGAGATAATATTAAACAGAGTTTATATTCTTATATCTTGCCTTGCTGTCAGCAGCAGGAGGAGTCGCAGCTGATCCCTCAATGGTTACACCACTTCCTTCACCAGAAACTCCACTGCAAAAAAGAAAAAATATATATACTCAAATAAATAAGCAAGCCAACATCTTCCATATTCTGAGATTCACAATTTAAAGTAGGAAGGACATACGAAATCCTCAACAACGCTTCAATGTGGTTATACCACCGTGACACGTTCACATAGTCAGATGATGGAGGCTTTGAGAGGGCAGCATGAACAGTGAGATCATCTTTTGAAGCTTGATACCTGAAACAAGGGATAAAGACTTGAAACACAATGCATTCTATTTGTGTTAGCCCACAAACACAAATTTAAACACCATACACCATTGTTACTATTAGGTTTGCTATACCGTGGGGTGAACGCAACTAAATAAAAAAATTTAACAAAATAATTATTAGTTAATACCTGAAACAAGGGATAAAGACTTGAAACACAATGCATTCTATTTGTGTTAGCCCACAAACACAAATTTAAACACCATACACCATTGTTACTATTAGGTTTGCTATACCGTGGGGTGAACGCAACTAAATAAAAAAATTTAACAAAATAATTATTAGTTAATCAAAAACACCCCTGATTATTTTTTATTCTTTCTCCTTATTCCCAACAAGTTCACCAAAGGAACACAAGTGTTCACCTCTAAAGAATAGTCTACAATTTAAAGTATAGTTCGCACCAAAGGGCAAGAATACACAAAATAGAATTTCTTTAAATAAACAATTTTTTTCAAATCTAATTTGCATAAAATGTTGGATAAATGTAAGGAAAAAAAGTGTGGGAAAATCACAAGAGAATGTCCCAAAGATTTCTTTAAAATCTTTCAATCTCTCTTATTTGGAGCCTTCAAATACTTTCTTCAAGAAGATAGCCTCTCTATTTATAATTTATCTTGTGCACTATCTAGTATCGTATAAGTGTACCAACTTGTATAATACAAATGAACTATCTAGTGTAGTATGTGTATTATCTTATGTACTCTATCATGTGTAGTACTAATACATTATCTAGTATAGTAAATGTGCACTATCTTGTGCAGTACTAGTGTATGCTATCATGTATAGTACAAATACTACACAATAAGTGTACTATCTTCAAATTCCCCCAATTGGCAAGATGAGCTCTCCTAACGGGCTTATTGATATGGGTTACACCATTTAAACTTAAATTAAAATTAAAAATCAATCAATTAAATCCAATTAATTAACTGGGTCCAACTTCCAATTTATTTGATTGGCAAGATGGGCCTCCCTAATGGGCTTATTAAAATAGGTTTGATCTTTTAAATCAAAATAAAAAAATCATTAATTAATTCTCCAATTAATTCATTAGGCCCATTCAATTTAATGGATCACCATCAATTAATTCCAGCAAGGCCAATTAAATAATCCAATTATTTAATTTACTAAATTAATTTAATTTTTTATAATTAATTGATAGATTCAGTAAGTTATTTCACCCCAGTATTGGACTCCCATTCCTATTAAGTATATTTCAACTGTTGAATTTAAGTAAGCCATAATTAATTAATCTTCAATTCTATTAGGTCTAATTTATTTGCTTCAAAAAAACAGAATGAAGCATTTATAATCTAGAAATTGATCCAACATATTGGAATTAGCACACATGTACTACACAAGTGAATACACTTGCACGATACAAAATAGTACACAAGAGAAAGTTACAAATATAAGAGCAAACTTGAAAAAAGTGAAGTTTTTTACGAGAGGCTCCAAAGTAAGAGAGGACCATTTTTAGGCATTCTCTTGTGATTTTTTATGCACAGTTTTTTCTTCCATTTATCCAACATTCTATATAATAATATAAACTAGATTTGAGAAATAAATGAAATTACTAGCAAAGTTCCATTTGTGTATTTCGTTGGTGTGAACTATTCATTACAGACAAAACAATTGGATCCATTTTGCAAATTTATTGGAAACAATTAGGAGAAATGAGAAAAAACAATTGATTGTGCGAATCCCTACATAACCCACACACCACGTGATTAGTTAAGCTTTGAACAATCAGATTAACAAGTAGCTGGGTAGTTTGTTAAATCTTCGAGGAATCTAGTACATTTATGGTTTCTCCCATTGCTTTTATCATCTGATTTATTGAAGAGTAAACAATTATTCATTTCATATACTGACTCTTTTTTATCAATTCAACATATATACTTTCGGATGTACCAAATCCAAGCCATGAAAGTACTAGAAACCATTCCATAATTTCCAGTCAGGCATCTAAAATTCGTGGGAAAACCTGAAAAACAATAGGAGTAAAAAGTTAACCTCACCCAGTAATGTAACTGCGAGATAAAAGGTAGTCATCAAGCTTCTTAAGGCCAGCCGCTGAGCTGAGATCGTGAAAAGTGACAGCCATTGCTTAAAAACGAGCGGATCTGAATCTGATTTGTTCTGTCAAGCAAAAAATTACAAGCTTGAGTTAAACCTGGAAAAACCAAATCGCACTGCCATAATCAAATCAAATTTACATGAAAGCGAGAAGCCGATGTGCTCTTACACACAACGCGAGAGAGAGAGAGAGAGAGAGAGAGAGAGAGAGAGAGAGAGAGAGAGAGAGAGAGAGAGAGACTGGGGAATAACTTACAGAAGCTGGGCTGCGGCGGAGGAATCTGGAATGAGAGATGACTGGAAAATGAAGGGTTCCTTGGGGTTTTATAGGCACGAGGATATTTCCGTTTAGCCCCTTGAGTTTTCAGTAATTGAAATATGCTCCCTGGAGTTGTGAGAATTTATGGGATTTGGGGACCTGTTTTTTGGCAAATACGAATTACAATACAATCAAAGAAAGTAAATATAAAATCTGCCAAATTCAATTTCATCACATTCTTCTTTCTAAAACTTGCAAATTTTATTAAATTTTCATAATTGATGAAAAATATAGTAAATGCACTTCGTCATACATAGCATATTTTAATATACTATTTTTTCTACTCAAATCTAAGAGCTAGGTCCGCATTGAAGGTTTAAAATTTTCGAATCCACTTTTTATTTCATTTTATAAATACATGATATATATTCATTAGAAAAATAATATTCATATTATTAGCAGTTTGTATCCACAAGAGGAACATGTGTTGCTAACAAAATTCTCTGAATTTTTATAAAAATACTCGAATAAAACACAATGTTGACGTGCGTTTTTGGTCAACCAATGAAAATACGTAAAAGATTTAACACGTGGAAATGAAAAACGTCGTAACGTATGTTTATTTCGGCTAATTATGCCTTTTTTGTATTTTGCCGAGCCGGAATATTGGGGCGGTTTTTCTTATAATTGGTTACCATTGCCCTTTTTTTTTTTCTCCCCTTTCCGACTCTTTATACCCCTTTAAGTAAGTGGGTTTACAATAGTCATCTTTGCACTAACTATTCACTAATTAATAAAATAGTTAAAAAACGACACATGTCCCTCTATAGTTGTGCATATCGTAGCCCAAAACTTGCCACTTGTCGACTTCTCTTCATGATTCTCCGACATGTGGCGTTTTACGATACCAATAAAGTGTTAAGCATGGGCATGTGTTTATTTTTACGAAGTCACGCGCGCGTGCATTTCATCTCGAAACTTGGGCTCGGGGCTCGGGGCTCGGTAGTCGTGTTGCGGTTGGGCTCGGTAGCTGTTGGGCTCGGTAGCGGGCGAGCCTAATTCGTGACGTGTTGTACATCATTTGTTGACGTCACCCGTAGGTCACCTATTCGAATATGTGTCAGGCTGATGACGTGGATTAATTTTTCACAACTCGGCTCGGGTATCATCAAAGGCCCCCAAGTTTGATTCCGAGAGAAGAATTTCTGAAGTCGGAGTTAAACTTTAATGCTAATGATGAACAATTAATGGGAAACGGATTTCTCAAAGGTTTTGTTCTTTCCTGGTACTGTCGCGAGCAATTAATGCTTGAAACGGCGCGTTAATGGGGTTGCCATAATGACAGACACGTGGCGTCTTGTGGTTGGACCAATTTTGCGCGAGAACCGGAAAATACGCGATTCTGTCGTGGCGTGGGGGCCGCGACGTTTTTTTTTGATATGTTTGACGACTTTTAAATTTTTAAAAGGCGTGTCTTTTTCGAATAATCGTCGGCGCTTATCGAGGAACCCTATCTATAAATACCTTCGTTTCCTTCATCATTCACTTTCGCAACCATTAACCTTTGAGCTAAAGTAAGTAGAGAAACCGAGCAGGACTTTCGGGTCGGCTTTCCAAGTTCGTAGACTTCAAACTTAGGTATTTTTCCAAATACTCTCCTTTACCTATAAATGTCTTCTTTTGAGGATAGTAGGAGTCGTAGTTATAGTGTAGAGGTTGAAATCGAAGATCCCCCTCCGAACCTTCTCGTTTCTTTCTCACCAAAGACGGCTATCACCGCCTCATAGTCCGAGTGTCATTCGGATATCTTCCCGGACTCTTGCTCGAGGTGGAACGTCTTTAGAGCGGACGCACACTATCTTCGATCCGACGCTGATGTGATTTTTGAGAGAAGAACGGTGTCGGCCCGACCGGTACAAGAGAGTTCTCGTGAAGAATCACCGAGTGTGATTTTAGACAAGATTACCAGTAGGAAGAAAATATGGACCCATTGGAGCCGGAGCGTGATAATGTAGAGCGGGTAGATGAACCATCCTACGATTCGGGGAGAGGCGCTAGGGCATAGGCCACCGTAATGGTGACGGTCGGCACGGAGGAGGCCCTCGTCTCCGTGTTGAGCCTCGGTGGACGCCGAGTGACATAAACGATATCCCGAGCATGTTAATGATTCGGAGGTGGATGAATTCCTACGCGAGGTACCGTATTCCAAGTGGTATCGATTTTTGGGTACCGGGAAGACAGAAGTTCCCAAGATCCACCAAATGGTTGCATAGTCGTATTCGCCCCGACTTTATATGGTTTGAGGTTTCCACCGCCGCTTTCCTTACGCGGTGGTTTTGTAAGTGGGGAATGCATCCGCCCCGGTGCACCCGATTTCTTGGGCGGGATCATCGGCCTCTTGGTGATGTTTCACTGGAAAAGTATCCTCGCCCCAAATTTAAGGAGATGAACGAGCTCTTTGTATGGCGGCGACTCCTTCATCTCGGGGGCCCCGTCCGGGTGGTATTATGTACTGAGACCGGGGTACCCTGGGCGGTTTAGTAGAAGGTCTTCCTTCTTCTCCTCGAAGGAGTGGAAGGATAAATGGTTTTGGGTGGGCGGTGGCAAGCTCGCGTGGGAGATGGAGAGAGGGGAGACGTTCTTCATCCTCCATCAAATTTTGTTTTTGGTTATAGTAAGTCTTACCTTTTTCCTTCATTTGCTTTTTCTTTGTTTATTGCTTCCTTTCGTAATTGTCTTTCTTTTCACCTTTATAGGGAACCAGGCGTCGAGGGCCTCTCCGTCGGTCACCGTTGTTCGGGTCGAAAACATCCAGGCTCGGGGCATAATGGATAGGCGGATTGAGAGATTGGCTACCGAGGCCAACTTAGCCGCACTGGGATTGAGGCATGTTTTGCTGCCGACCCCGACCGGGGGCGGCTCGGGGCGAGGTGGCTGGATCGGGAGGTAGAGGTTGAGAGAGCCTCAACCGAACCCTCCCGTAATGAAGAAATGCGGCCCCATTCTCCGGGAGCGGCCGAGGATGAGCAAGCTACGCCGTCCCTGCGACGGCCACCAGAGATCATCTGCGCTGTAGGGCCAACACAGACTCAGAGCGCCGAGTGCGGCACTGTCGAGGTAAACACTTATGTTTTTCATATTTCATTTTGAAACATCTTTCTTTTCTTTTGATCTTCCTCGACGATGGTTGCTTTGTGCGGGCGTGGCTTAGACTTGCGTGCACGTCTTCGCGGCGTGAGGAACACGGGCTTATTTAACTCCTGGCAACCGATCGACCTACGGATGTGGAGCGGCTCGGAGAGAAGATATTCGGGCCGGAAAACGTCCTGGCGACGGGTGCCGGAGGCGGTGCAGCTCTCTTCAAAGGAGAAGAAGAATTGTGATGGAAGAGCCTGATCGGGGCCAGGGGTTGGTCGAATCGGTGCCGAACATCCCGAATGACCCCAAAGAGGAGGTCCGCGAACTTTTTCGGATGACCTCGGCAAGGAAGGTCACTTCATCCCTCCAAGTCAAGTGAGGGATGAATATTGCGAGGGATGATCGGACTACGCCCTCGATGGTTTGTGGAATTCGTTCACCGTGCCACACCGACGAGGAGCAAACGAGAGTTCCTACCGGGAGGCGGTCGGGCCGCGATGAGTGTTCCAAATCGTGCCTGGACAAAAGGCATCGAGCAATGCCCGCCGAGACAGGCCAAGAACAAATTCAATATCTTTATGGCCATGTCCGCGGCGGATGATTGGGCTCTTATGGCATGCGGTTGGAGGAACCCGCGAGTTGGAGAAAAATATGCTTGACTGGAAAGGCGGCACGGGGATCTGCAGGGAGGCCTATTCTACCCTCCAAGGGGTGCAAGAATCTTTAAGACTCAAGCGGATGAGGCTACGGCTCGGGCCAACTCCGAGAGAGAGATCTGCTGCGAGGCCGAGCGCGAGCGAGATCGGGCCCGCAAGGCCAAGAAGAGCTCGGGGTTAAGGTCGCCGAGCCGAACGTCTTTGCCACCGCCTTGCCGGGCCGAGGAAATGGAGAGGCGTCTAGCCGATGTACGCAGTGAGGCCAAGAAGCGCCACGCAAACCGAGGAAGTTCGTAGAGAGGCCATTAAAGCTTACAAAACTCCGGGAGTATGCATTCATGTTAACTTTGTGGCCATGCGACCACCTTCCGAAATTCTTGATTTGATTAATGGCGGGCGTCTTCTTTGCTCGGCCTGAGGAAGACCTGCCCTCCCGGAGGTCGATCTCGATACCCTTCGGCCGAAATTTGCCGAGGCTTCTAATGCGCAGGGCTCTCCTCCTCCGGACGTGGAAGAAGTTGGTTCCAGGTGGTGCCAAAATTCCGCCCCTTGCTCGTTCTTGATGCTTTTATATGTACCCCTAGGTAGGTAATTTGGCTTCGTGCCTCGAGATGTAATGGGCTCGGCCTCCTTATGTAATTATTTTTGAAGTAGAAATGAATTGTTATTTTCCTTTCTTGTGTATGTGTTTCAAGCTTTTTGTGGATGCTCGCTTTTTCCTTTTTGTAAGATTGTTGCCCTGTCTTCTTTTTCCTCTTATTTTCCCAAAGTACGGGGCTCGGTTTTGATTTAAAGTAAGGGGATCTCCTTAATCGATTCTTGTACTCGAGGATATAAACTCGTCCTTTATTTTGTTTAAAATTTTGTTTATGAACCGAGTCTTTATTGCGCTCGGCGCATAATCGAGTCCTTGTTTTGTACTTGTGCGTAATCAAGTCTTGATTTCGGTGCTCGGTGCATAACCAAGTCTTTATTTTGTGCTCGGTGCGTAACCAAGTCTTGATTTTGTGCTCGGTGCGTAGCCGAGTCTTGATTTTGTGCTCGGTCGTAACCAAGTCTTGATTTTGTGCTCGGTGCGTGGCGAGTCTTTATATTGTGCTCGGTGCATAACCAAGTCTTGATTTTGTGCTCGGTCGTAGTCGAGTCTTTATATTGTGCTCGGTGCATAACCGAGTCTTGATTTTGTGCTCGGTGCGTAACCGAGTCTTGATTTTGTGCTCGGTGCGTGTCGAGTCTTTATATTGTGCTCGGTGCGAATCGAGTCTTGATTTTGTGCTTGTGCGTGGCCAAGTCTTGATATTGTGCTTTCGGTCGTGGCGAGTCTTGATATTGTGCTCGGTGCGTAGCGAGTCTTTATTCGTGGTGAGTAAAAACTTCGTTTTCCTTTAAAGAGCTCACGAAATACCGGATGAAGGGATAATTCTTTGGAATCCTATCCGGATCGTAGATCGAGATCTTTATTGATAATACCGCCTGGTATGCTACGTTCCATGGATGCATAAATTTTTCTCCACTCAAATATTCTAGCCGGGTGCGCGCCCACCGGATAAGACGTGGGCGACCGAAATGGGCCCTCCTGTTGGCTTCAATAGGTCAATTGAATGCCCGTTATCTTTTTAATACAAGATCGCCGACCAAAATCTTCTTTCGTTTACTTTCGAATTGTAGTACCTTTCACTCCTTTGTTTATACACTGCATTTTCATCTCGCATCGCACCTTTTTCTTCAAGCGGTCTAGCTCGGCTCGGAGCGCGGCCTCATTACGATCTTCTTCAAAATTTGCAATTCAAAGGTAGAGGCTCCAATCTCGGCAGAATCACCACCTCTGCTCCATAAGCTAAAGAAAAAGGTGTTTCTCCGGTGGCCGCCGATGTGTCGTTACAGATGACCATAGTATGCGGGTAGTTCCTCCGCCAATTGCCTTTGACTCCCAATCTCGCCTTCAACGTATACTTGAGTATTTTATTAACGGCCTCAACTTGTCCGTTCTTTGGGATCGTGGTATGGAGTTGAGAAATAGTTTTTATGCGGAAACTTTCACAAAATTTGAAACCTTCGGTTGTCAAACTGCTTTCCCATTGTCCGTAACAATCGAATGTGGTATCCCGAATCTACGAGATAATACAAAGCTCACGACATTAATGTTAACATTTAGTTGTGGGCGGTTACTTGCCATGGCTTCTTCCGCAAAATATTGTGGCCATTTGTGGTCCGCCAGGTTGGTTGTTCAAATGTTGCTCTTGATCAAACGGGCATTTCTCGATTGACTCATTTTTTCTATTACCCAAAAAGTTAAGTGTCAAACTTCACCTGGTTTTTATTTCACCTCCTTCTAGCGCCAATTTGTTGACGTGCGTTTTGGTCAACAAGCAGAAATATGTAAAAGATTTAACACGTGGAAATGAAAACGTGCGAACGTATGTTTATTTCTCGCTAATTATGCCTTTTTGTATTTTGCCGAGCCGAATATTGGGGCGGTTTTTCTTATAATTGGTTACCATTGCCCTTTTTTTCTCCCCTTTCCGACTCTTTTATACCCCTTTAAGTAAGTGGGTTTACAATAGTCATCTTTGCACTAACTATTCACTAATTAATAAAATAGTTAAAAACGACACATGTCCCTCTATAGTTGTGCATATCAGCCAA
The DNA here is from genome assembly GCA_016081115.2 of Rehmannia glutinosa. Classification (NCBI taxonomy): domain Eukaryota; kingdom Viridiplantae; phylum Streptophyta; class Magnoliopsida; order Lamiales; family Orobanchaceae; genus Rehmannia; species Rehmannia glutinosa. Next base: position 391,885 of record JABTTQ020003351.1, on the reverse strand, counting down.
AACTTGCCACTTGTCGACTTCTCTTCATGATTCTCTGACATGTGGCAGTTTCTGATACCAATAAAGTGTTAAGCACGGGCATGTGTTTATTTTTACGAAGCTGTCGCGCGTGCGTTTCATCTCGAAACTTGGGCTCGGGGCTCGGAGTGAGTCGTGTTGCGGTTGGGCTCGGTAGAGTTGGGCTCGGTAGCGGGCGAGCCTAATTCGTGACGTGTTGTACATCATTTGTTGACGTCACCCATAGGTCACCTATTCGAATATGTGTCAGGCTGATGACGTGGATTAATTTTTCACAACTCGGCTCGGGTATCATCACACAATATTTTCATAGGATGTTAGAATATCGTATATAGTAACAAAATCCCCCAAACTTTTCCGTTAGTAAAGAAATTTTCCCCAATTTTTTCTATTTTAAAACAAATATACCATTTTAGTTTCTTTTCTAATTTAAAGTTACTTTAACAATTAATATAACTAGTATTTTGCTCCAATGCGTTGCATGTATATTTATTTTTGAAATGACATTTATTTATTTAATTTTAATTTTATTGTTAATTTTATAATAAATATCTATTATAATGAGTTTGTATTTAATACTTTATTTTAAGCATAATATTTATATAAGGTAAATAAAACAAAAATTTATCTATCAAATTTATATTTTAAGATATAAATTTAAATGTAAGCTCGTTTATATTTATCTCTCAATCTATGGTTATCTTTATATTAATACTCGAGTCGATCCATCTCTATCTCACACGCATTCTATCTCTTTATAAATATTTATATATAATTGTGAAACGTGTATTTTCATATTAAACTTGTATTGTTGAAACAAATATTTTTTTAATGAGGATATATTAATAAATCTATCAAGTTTCTACAAAAATATTAAATAAGGAATGTAATTTACAAATTACAAGAAATTTCCTTGTATGCAACAACATTCATAGTTACGATGCTATGTCTATTTTCATCATCATAAATCGAATTTGCAAACCATTATGATTAGTCACTCTAGATACAACAACATACAAATGACCATTGTTGGATACTCGATTTTTTCAAACGAAGTCCAACATGAGAGAAATTATTCTTGACTTTTATTGATTGTCATTGCACATGAAACAATCAAATGAAATTATGGTTGTTAGAATCGAACGGCAACCTCGGATCGGATGGAGTCACATGGTCGTTGGAGAAATTAACACATGTTAACTATTATTGTTTCTCAAAGAATTGTTGTCTCCCAAACATAATCACAAAGCTTTATACCAACCCACCTATCTAGTGTCGTTGCACAAACCGGATGAATGATATATATTCTTCAACAACATCAATGGAGTTCCATTTTTCAACTTTAACTCATTATTCAATACTCTAAGACACCTTAACGTTCTCAATTAATCTCACGTGTACACATTCCACAATAGATCAATATTTGAATCTTATTTGTGCGTGCTTTAAAAGCTCAAATATATCTTACATTTTTCGTCTTTCAATAAAAATCATATATTCGTTTATAAAATCAACCACATCAAGTGTTCGTGCAAGGAAAGTTCGATCCTACAAATAAGTTGAGCAATTTATTTGACAATATATATAATACTGATTACAATCAATTTTATTAGTTTTATCAATATAATTAGATACCGAAAATTGAATAATTATATATAATTGATTGTATATAAATTTGTGACGGTATGATTGATTGATGGTGTAGTTATTAATTAGCGATTCGAGTTAAAAATCGATAGCGATATGATTCATTAGTAGATATTTGACGATATGATTCATTAAAATATATTGCAAATTGCTAAATAATTTGATTGTTATAAAAATTATTTATATATTACGGTCATATTTTTTCAATCAATAGGAAAATATTGTCTATAAACAGATACCATCAATTCTATTTATTTTGAATTATGTAATAAATCCTATAGATACCGTCAAATTTGATTAAAAACACAAGTAGATACCATCTATGAAAAAATTAATTAGGTATTGTCAATTATTTTACTTAAAGAAGCTCGGTTTTATATTATTTCAACTGATAATGATTACATCCGTAGGATTGGTTAAAAAATAATAATAAATATTTATTGTATCTCAGAAAACTAATTATAAATTGATTGTCAATTTATTGATCAGATAGCACAATTATAAATTGATTATAGAATTTTCAAAATTTTCAACCCCTAAAATAACTACAATCATGAGCGGAAAAAACGTAGCCAATAAAATATTTTAATTACTAAAAATCTTGTCATTGATATACCAAAGCAAAGAACTGTCAAAGTTAGATAACTCCAAAACATGCATTACTTATGAGAAGTTTCGGATTGATTTGTCCTAAAATTTGTATCTTATTATCTCTTTCATTTGGTTTTTATTTATTTTTAAATTGAATTGCCCTAATTTATATCATTTTTTAATAATTAGTTCCATTATGTATTTTTAATTATACCGTTTTTTTTTTATTTTTTATATAATTAATTCTATAATTATTGTCAATTAAACCTATATAGGAATATTTCCATTAATTATATCATATGAATTCATTCCATATTTATTGGCAATCCCATATAAATTTTTTTCAAAATTTTATCATATATTCACCTTTTCTATAATTTATTGTGTTAATTAGTGTTAATTATATCCACTCGTACAATTTTTGGAATGACTTGTCCCAAAAAATCAATTAATTTGTTTATAGATTTACCAAATCAAAACACAATCAATTAAGATAACTTGAAAATATGTCCACGTAATGAGAATTTTTAGATTGATTTGTCCAAAAATTTGTATCTTTTTTCTCTTTTCTTTTCCAATTGAGTCATCCTAATTTATATCATATACTATTGTTTTCTATATGACTCTCGTTAATTATTCTTGATTATATATATTTTTTAAATTCTATAATTAATTTCATAATTATTGTCGATTTAAATTAGAAATATAATTAGTTTTGTAATTATATTATATGAATTAATTCTTTAACTTTGTCAATTCAATTTATTTTTCTATATAATTAGTTTCACTAATTTTTATTTATTATATCAAAACATAAGATTTATTGTTAATTATACCAAGAAATAAGAATTTTTATAGATTTTTCTAATATCAATCAATATATTTATTTGTTGATTTACCAAATCAAAACACAATTAGTTTTGGATAACTCAAAAACATGCCCACGTTAAGATAATTTTTTCAGATTGATCTACCATTTTCTATTTTTTTCTTTAATTTTATTTATTTTCTATTGAGTCATCATAATTTATACATACTAATATTTTTTATAGGAAGTTACATTAATTTCTTAACTATATCATTTTTTCCAATTGTTCTATAATTAATTACATAATTATTGTCAGCTCAATTTATAAATATGTTTAATTCTGTAATTATATCATAGAAACTAATTCATTAATTATTGTTAATTCAGTCCATTTTTTTCATATAATAAGTTTCAAGCTAATATTAATTATATAAAAGCATATGTTTATTGTTAATTATACCCAAACATAAGATTTTTGAAATAATTTTTCCAAAATAATCCATTAATTTGTTTGTAGATTTACTAAATCAAACCGAGATTATAAAAATGATTAATTTGATATTATATGTAAAAATCGATCAAAAATAATAAAAAAAAAAGTTATTAAAGTTTTTTAAAAGAGAAAAAGATTAATACAACAATTAATATAGTACACAAATAAACTTAGAAAGCTAATTTTATATTATTCTATTTTTATATCATTTTAGAAAGTTATTGTTTAAAGAAAGTTGATCACAAAATTAATAAAATACCAAATATTTATCATTTATTATTTGCACACGTATTTTTATTACTTTTTATAGTAAGTGTAAAAGAGCGAAATATTTTAACTTACTATTCCCACTACTTCTTTTTTATAAGAATTATAAAATTAGATTTTCAGATATATATATATATATATATATATAAATTCAACTCATCCTAAAATTGATAATACTATTTTCTATTCTTGGATTAATTTAAATAGTTGAATCTGATTAATTAATGGAGAATTAGTTAATTGGGATTAAATTAATTCAAATGGTGAACTAAATATTCAATTAAATAATAGAATTATATAATTAAACCTAATTTAATGGTTGAATTAATTATACGGAATCTAATTTAATTTAATGGTTGAATTAATTTAATTACTTAAATAATTGGATTAATTGGGCTTGGTAGAATTAATTGTTGTATATCAATTAGATCAAATGGGTCTAGTTAATTAATTGGAGAATTAATTATGGACCTTTAATTAAGTTTAAATGGTATACCCAATTTAATAAGCTCCGGTCATCAAGCAATGGATAATGTAGAAGATTTATAATTTGATTAGAAAATTGACTTGTATGATAATGTAGAAGATTTACAATTTGTTTCTTGGTTGTTTCTATGTATTTTCGACATCTTCAATATATTGGATCAACAATTGAATTGTGTTTTTCTATTCATGTGGTGTTCTATATTATTTTCAATATTTTTTGCTTTAATACGTGTTGTTTTATGTGTATATTTTTATTGTTTATAAGATTTCAAGTATGATATTAATTATTTAATAAGGGGAAACATTATTATTTCACCGAAATTTTATTAGATGAAACATGTTCAAAACAACTTTGAAACAACGTCAAAATTCCGAGAAATTGGCGGGAGCGTAAAAATATCCTAAAAAAGGCGGGAGCATACAAATGCCCGAGAAAAAGGATCGGGAGTGTAATGATGTCCTTTCTTCAAGTAATGTTGAGTGTTTTTGTCCTTATCCCAATAAGAATTGATGTCCGATAGTCCAAATACATAGTTTTTAAAGCCCATAACAAATTATAAAATAATGACCAAATATTTCTTATATTTATTTTATCATTATGTTTTTAATATTTATATGTAATTTAGGTGTCAAACTCAAGATCATAAAAAAATTATTAATGTGATATGTTATACATCAAAATGGATAAAAAAACAAAAAAAAAAAATAATTTTTAAAAATGAAAATAAATATAATAATTCATGAAATACACACACATTTAGTAAGCTAATTTTAGATAATTACTAGTGTTTGACCCGTGCGATGCACGGGATGTTATCTATTACGAAAAATGAATGTTTATGAAATGCACAACATACATGTAATATAAAACATGAAAATACATATATTACAAATTTTGGGATACTTTGTACACAACATTATTCGTTTTTGTCTGTCATTTGATGTATCATCACCACAAACTAATATTTTCAACCCTTTGGGTTTTTTAACCTTCAAGATGTCGTGACGTGCGACAAAAAGAATCGCATGAATTTTGAATATTGTTGCAAGGCGGGAGTATTCTCTGGAAACTTTGAGTTTAAAACAAAATCAAATATATTAGATAGAATTTAAAAGGAATAAAATATTTAACTTATTACGAACCACTAAACATGAAACTATATATACCATTTGTGATGTCATTGAGCGGGAGCTTGAAAAAGGAAAAATAGTTAAACGCTTGACGATACATTAGAAACAACTCTTATAAATAGATTTGAAGACACTTTCCGAGATATTATCCAATTTCCTGTGAAAGAGAAAGAAAGATCTAATAATAAGATACATACTTTTAGAACAATGGGTCTTCAAAATTTTAATACACTAAACATGCATATTAATCAAACTACATAAAAAATCTTGAAATATATTTGTTTTTTTTTTACAGATTTTGGATATAGAAAATCAAAATACAATTGCATTTATATTATTTTTTTCATATTTTATCCATTTGACAGGAAAATAAATTGAATCTGTTCTCGTCTATTTAGTTTTAAAAAATATATATTTGTTTTGAAATTTTTAAAAACAAATATTGTAATTTATAATAATCCAACTAAAATTAGTGATCTATATAATTTTTAAAGTGTAATCTTTACAATTATTTCAATATAATCTTGACAATTATTTAAACTATTCGTTCTGCAATTTCGTTAATAAATGATTGTCATATAAAATCGTTTTTTTCATATATTAAAAAAAAAAAAGATTTCAATTTGTAGCTAATTGTATAGCCTCATCGTCCAAGAAAGGAATGTTTTAACAGAATTTTTTTGAGTAAATTAAAGGTGATTATATTGCCTTAATACTAATAATTCTTACCTTTTAAGAAATTAAACAGAGATTTTGTTTCCTTAAGACTAATTACATTTACCTTTAATCAAGGCTTAATTAATTTGTAAATAATAAAATTAATTTGCTGAAATACTATTTATAGATGAAAAAAAAAAAAGCGGAAAATTATGGCTTACTATTTCCAGCGACTTTTCTTTTTATATATATATAGATATAGATATTTTTTCTATCATTTTAAAATGTGATTATTTGAAGAAAATTGACTACCCAAAATAATGAAATATCAAATATTTTTCAATTCCTATTTTTACATATATTTTTATTACTTATTATAGTTACTACAAAAGGGCTTAAAATTTTCAACATACTATTTTCAACATACTATATATACAAATTCAGCTCATCAGAAAATTGATAATATTGTTTTGATTGGGATATGAAAAAATCCGACTGAAATGAAAATTAAAGGGTAAGTTGTTTTGTTTCGTATTTTTTTGTTTTGTTTAGATTTATGTAATTTTATGTTAAATCTGGTAAAAGGAATCATAAGAATTAAATTCCAAATCATAACATAACAAATAAAATGTTGCAACAAAGCTGCAGTAAGCGAGTTAATTACACAATACAACCTGACTTTGCCATTTTTGGTAGTTGAACACATTTGGGCGGAAAATTTCTAAAAATGTAGACTGTCATGCCAATTTTTTTTGACAGGAGACTGTCATGCTTTAAACATATGGATTCCTCTTTATTATTCTTTGGTACTAAATCAGATGAAAATAAACAAATTAAAAAAATAGAGGTTAGCTAGGGGAGAAAATCGCGAGTCTCCAGCCCACTCCACGTCATCGCCGGAGCCCATCCACCGTCGACCCGCAACACCCCCCGGACCCACGCAACCGCTACCGGAGCTTCATCCAGTTTTCGTACTTTTTCTTGGTTATTTCTTATAATCTGCTAATTTTTTTAAAACTTGGGTTTATTTGTTTTAATTCTTTTATAGTATTTAACTGTGCAGGAGTCGGTTTCTTTTCTAAATATGTAATTTATGATATTACACTAAACTAAATATGTTTTTCTAGGAGTCAGAATTCTTTTCGAAACTGCAAGCAGATGCTTCATCACATTTGAAGGTATTTAAATTTAAAATTTAAGTTTATAAATATATATATATATATATATATGAAATTTATATTATAAGGTTCAAGAATTATGTTATTGTAGTTATTTTATTAAACATAATTTTTTATAAGATTATTCCTCAAAAGATGAGGTTAACACCCCAAATAAAAGTGTAAAAAAACAAGCAAATCACTCAAAGCTTCTGGTACTAAGCGTGCCTTGCTTGAATATTATCATCTTCAAGCACTTGCAAAAAGCTGAAGAGCATTATCAAGAAGGAGAAGGAGAAATAGAAATGTTTGAGGGATTATTTGGTCTTAGCATAATAATAATTGGTTTTTATTGGTTTGGTATGAATTTTTGAATTTTGTTTGGTTATAATATTCCGTTGAACAATCTTAGTAGTTTAGGTTTCAGTTTTTGACTGCTTGGTTAATGGCATTACTTAATTCAAGTTTATGTTTTTCTATAATCTAGCAATAATACTATGTATTACTTTTAAATTCTTGAAAAGTGTTTGTCGAAAATAAACTTAATTACATGTGCATCTTGATTGAAAAAAATTATACAAACAAGTATGTATTTATAAAAACAAATCATCAAATATTCACTTAATGAAGACCCCAACACCATCAGATTCCACTACACTCAAGGTGTAGGGTCAAGTGGCTTTGTTAGCTTAGAGTCTTCATAAAAAAGTTAGCAAAAAAAAAAAAAAAACAATTACAAGTGCCAAATACAATATACACAACACGGAAATATAAAAAATGACCATAAATATCATCACTGTAAATGAAAAACCCCATAAATATACACAACACGGGAATATTAAAAGTTATTTTTTTATGTTTGTCGATGATGTACCTTTCAAGTTTCAATACTTTGGATGATGAAAAATGAAAAAGCAAAGATGTGTAATCAATGTCGGAGGAAGGGAGGGAGGCCAACTGGGTCCCCTCCCCAATTTTTTTTTAAAAATTATACTAAGAATTTTTAAAAAAATATTTTAGTTAGGATTTATAAGAATTCTTTTAGGTTTTTATCCTAGGCTCACTGAAGGCGGCCCTGGGTGTGCACGTGGTGTCGCCGCACAGTCCCTCGCGGCAAGGGCCCCGATTGTTTTTATTTTTATTTTTTTTACACGTATATATATTGGATATATTAATCAAAGGTTTAGTTGGTGTATTAATGAGCGATTTGGCACAACAATTGTGATGCTTTTTTATGTTCCTTTTGGACTTGAGTTCAAATCTTAATAGGAGCAAATAAGAGTTTTCTTTTTTCTGTCTTTCTATCTAACTATCTGGTTTTCTTTTTTTGCCTTTTTACGTAACTATATTGTTTTTTTTTTTTTTGCAAAAAAACATAAGTAAATATTTTCTTTTTGCCATTCTATGTAATTATTTTTTCCCATCTATCTATCTAACTTTTTTTAATCTAACTATACATTTTTCTTTTTGTAAAACCAAAAAACATAATTGAAGAATTGAAAGAGTCACCCACCTTTAAGTCCTCATTCCTTTCTTCATATTTGCCATTTTTTTTCCTTTTGCAAAACCCAAAAATAGAATTGAAGAATTTAAAAATGTAAGAAGATCAATTTTTCATAGCTACTTTATTAGTTTTTTTTTGTCTTTTTCTCTATGGTAAATTATATTGAACAATCTTTTTAAGTAATTTATTTTAGTAAGACCGGAATGTTAAAGGTTAAGTATTGTATTTTTGTTATTATATATCTTATTATAATGTTAAATCAATGAAATTTTATTTGTACTGTAGATTTTATTATTTTTATTTTTAGGTAAACACAAGGGCCCCATTTTTTTATTCGCTCCAGGCCCCTCGAAACTTAGGACCCGACTGTTCGTCTCACCCTATTTTTGTGTATCAACTCACCCATATATTTTTAAGCTCTGCCATAGTGTGATCTTTAGGCCTTTTTTTTTCCGCCATGGGCCCCGAAAAGGTGTGGGTCGGCCTGCTTCATGGATATGGGTTTGGGTCGAAATTTATTTAAACATATAATCCTAGGCTCATGGATTATATCTATGAGACCTCATACAAGTTTTTGAACTATTTTATTGCTTTCTTAAAAAAAAACTATTTTATTGAAGAATATATCCCTTAAAATATTTCCATCACTAACTCTATATCAACTTTCATATTTGAAAAAATTAGCAAAGATGTCATTTGTTTGCCCCGTTAGTTTAGTACAAACTAATTTGCTTCTTATTTGCTTCTTTGCTAACTCTTATAACCATGTCATAAATTATGTCTGAACTCGCTTACTTTTTGAATTAGTTCAAACTTTTTGAATGAAATAATGAATGATTGATGAAGAATATGATATGATATGTGATTAAAATTAAATTTCATATATTTAATGTGTACTTCACATAATTATTTTGATATATTAGTCAAATAAAAATTATCAAACGTGTACTTCGATTGATAATTGTGTGGATTATTATACTCTTGGCAAATATATCCTTAATTATATTTAATTTCTTATACATTAGTCTAGGTTTAAATCGGACTATGCATTATAATAAAATGGATATTAAGGATCAAAATATATTATAAAAACTTTAATAGGCATGTGTGACTATTTCCTCCTACCGATATTATTTTCTCCCACTAATGACGTTGAATGAATTTCCAATATAGATTATCTATACATCGAGCTGTGAACTTTTATGATGGTCACCCTCACCAAAATTAAACATCTGACTAGGTTTAGAGATATTAAACGGGTCGCGGCCCATTAAAACCGATAAAAAATGAGGGTTTGGGCCAAATTATTTTAGTCCTTTTAAATTTGGCTCTTTTTGGCCCGTCTTGTTTAGTCCGGCTTGCTTTAATATCTCTAAACCTAGTCGGATGTTTAATTTTGGTTAGCCCGTTAAATTCGGCTCGTTTTTGGCCCGTCTTGTTTAGTCAAAGCCCGTTAAGACTAGCCCGTTTAGCCCGAAGCCCAATATTATTTTAAATAAATATAATTCTAATAATATATATACTTTTATTACTTATTACATATTACATATTACTAGTAAATATATTTTCAAATTCAAACCTCTCTTATCTTTAAGTCTTTAACTTTACCAAAGAAGTTGTATTTCTCGACAAAATTCTTTATTTATTACCAAGGTTGCGAAAATCGCTGGCGCCCGCCAATCGAAGAATCGCCCTAGGCCGCCTAGGCGGGGCCTAGAAAAGCCCAAGTTTTTCTTTTTTTTTTTTTTTTCATTTTTATATTTTGGCCGATTTTTCCCGATTTTTGGTCGATTTATTCCGACTAGACCGCCTAGGCCGATTTTTTTCCCGATTTTTTCCGATTTTTGCCGCCTAGGCCGATTTTTGCCCTAACGGAACGATTTTTGGCGATTTTGTGAAAATCTAGTCGGGCGCCTAGGCGGCCACCTAGGCCGATTTTTACAACATTGTTTATTACTTAATTTAGCTTTCGATTTTTATTCTAAATAAAAATAATCGGAAGTTTGACTAGATTATTTAGGATATAAATTATATTTCTAAATGGTATGCTAATCTAATTTTATAATTTTGTTAATACAATGTGATTATAAAATTTGCATGCCTTTTTCATAATGAATAGAATAACTTTAAATGTTAAATTTAAATGTCATTATATGTATATGCTCAAGTTCAAAATTTTAGATTTAAATATACAATTCTAAAAATTTTGACTTAGTCATATTAGTAATTTCAGATTTTTTTCCCATTTTACATGGATATATATTCTTAAATTGTATTATTATAGTTATATTTTAAAAATTTAGAGCATAAAATATTTAATTTTATAATTTTGTTTGATGCAATGTAATTAGAAACTACGCATGACTTTTTTTTACAATGAATACTTTAGCTTAAAATGTAAAATTTAAATGTTATATGTGTTTAAATTTAAAATTTTTAGATTTAAATATATATATATATATATATATATTTTTTTAATTTTTGACTTATAACCCGATAGTAGTCAGTTAGCCCGAAACCTTCTAGGGTTAGATTCGGGCCCAATATCGCCGACTGTTTAAAGACGAAGACCATTTAGCACGAAGCGCTAGGGCCAACCCATTTAACATCTCTAGGTTGGACATCCACGCAACATAACAAAAGATAATTCAAAAAAAAAAAAAGATAATTCAAAAAAAAAAAAGACTGATCAATTCAAAATTTTATTTAATTAATTTCATAATAGTAACAAACAATAAAGACAATTTCTTGTCAACAAACACAACACCACACCAAAGAAGAAAAACACTTCAAATCATCCCCATATATTACTCATTAACCTCCTCCAAATGCTTCTCCTTCTCCTCATCATCCATGAAACTAGTGATGGGAAAAGACCTCCCAATCCCCATTGGTGTCTTGAAGTAAATCTTCTCCCCACCAGGTTCCTCAATGCTCATCTCAACAATAGGCACCCACAAGAGCAGCTGTTTGCTCTTCACACCACTCATCTTCTTCATCTTGCCCTTCTCCACGTACGCGGTCACCTCCGCGTCGTACCTCACGAGCGTATTCGTCTTCACGAAGAAATGCTCGTCGCGGGCGCCTTTGCCTCATCCAGACGTACCCCGTCTCGCGTACCAATCCGCACTCCTCGAGGTCCTTGAGGGGGAGCACGCCCCTCGGGAACCCTAGCTCGGTGAGGAGCTTTAGGGAGTGGTCGTAGCAATCGTCGGGTCCGTGGACGATTTCTGCCCCGGTGCGTTGGTCTTCTTGTGATTTCTTGGTTGCCATATTTTGATGTGTGGAACAAATGGAGGATTTGTGTGTGTGTTTAAATAATGGATTGGAGGGGAAGGATAGTTTTGTGGGTTTTTGTGTGGAGGTTGAGCTAGAATGGTGGTGTTTGATAGAGTTGTTCACCAAACAGTTTGTTTTCTAGTGAGTGTGTGATGGTTTGGCAGGTGTTAAGTTCACCTATTTCAGTTTATGCATACATGGGAAAACAATTTGGGCTAAGTTTGACAGGATCAAAGAAATTGAAATTTGAAGAGCAAATATAGGGGAAAAACACACATTTTACTAGTGGAAGAACAGGGAAAAGGTTTCAATGGTTCTCGCCATAAAAATGTAATCTTCATGCCCTTAGTTAGTTCTGAGATTCACTTTTCATGTTTGCTTTTGGAGGTTCTTTTTTTCTTTTTGGGATAAATACAAAAGTATCCCAAGGTTTGAGCTAATAACAGAAAAACCCAGAAATTTTTGAAAATTACATCATTGTTAAAAATATCCGCCACTGATTAGTCTTTGCCTGCGCAGGCACTAGGCCCTCTTATTACATTATTCTTCCGATTAGACCCCGCCCAACCCCACCCATGTCCCGCCTAACCACACATGGGTGCGCCTAAACTCGCCCAAACTCCACCTAGGCGCTAGACCCCGGTCCGCCGCCCATCTAGCGCCTAGCACTTTTAGAACACTAACTACATTTACCCCTACATAATCAAAAACATTTCAAACACCTACTTTACATCTGTAAAAATTATACATTTGTCCCATTACATTTAAGACAAAATCAAACCCTAGCATTTTTTTTTTTGTAATTTTGAAATTCTCTGTTTTTTTTTTGTTGTAATTATCCCAAACTTCAGCGGTAATTTTTATAATTATCCATTTTCAAAAGAGAAATTTGCTCCAAATGAGTTATCAAATACTGCCAAATAATGTGATTAGAATGGCTAGCATGATGTGCTGCGTACGTGCTCTTGCTAACACGAGTCATGAGCAACCACATTTCACTTTTACCCATTGTTCTAAAAATCTCCGCCTAGTTTAGATTAGTCCCCACCTAAGCGCTAGGCCTCTTTTGTCCGCCTACGTTATTCTTTCAATTAGACCCCCTAATCCGGCCCAAGTCCCACCTAACCCGCCCAGGGCCTGTCTAGGCGCTAGGTCCCATCTGCCATCTACCGTCTGCCTAGCGCTTTTTAGAACACCAGCTTTCACCAAAAGATCGATTTTCCATAGAGCGTAGCTTCAGTTTCAACAAAAGGTCAGGTAGCCAAATGCTGGAATAATCAAGATAGCCTTCTAAGCTTGTGATGACTGATGAACATATATTGCACACATAGCATCATTTTCTCTAAGAATTTTAATCCCACTCATTTATATCGCACCCAAAAACCATAGTTAGATTTACATTGATCAGGTAATTCATATACATTTCTATCCTTAATCTGATCTCACACAAACCAATCACGGTACATTTTCATCCATCCACTTACATTTTCTCGACGATTTCTATTTAAGAATCCGGTTTTGCTCACAAAAACCAATTGCAAAATCGGTCTTGACCAATCCAAAGAAGTGACCAGTTGACAATTCAAGAAGAACGATCAATCACTCACCAAAAAGACGAAGAAAAAGAAGAAGAGTGATCAATAACAACACAAATACAATTACACTTGAAATTTGTGATTGCACATGATCAAACCAGATTTGCAATGTCCTATTCTCTTGACGAGTCGTAAAATTCAACCAAAAGCCCTAGCTCTATCTCTAGAAAGTCTTGATTGCAAACCTCAACCCAATTAGATCCTACTAAAACCAATTTACAATCATACTATCCGAAGACGTGAAACACAGAATGTGGTGGTGACACAATTAAACATAACCCATCATGGAAATATGAAAAAATAAAAAAGGAAAGGGACAATGTAGTCGTCAAGATCATGCATAGGAGTTCATAATCGATAGAATAAATGTAACACATTGTCAACTATTACATGGAGAAGTCACATAAAATCTAAAAATGAGGCTAACTAATCATCAGAACTGGTTTTCTTCCCTGCTTTCTAATGTTCTCAAGGTCCTTGTACCAACCACAAGCCTGCAATTTCAAACAAAAGTTTCAGTTAGTCCCCACTTATCCTCAACCAACTATTTGAATAGTTAACTCATAGAAGCAAAGTCGAAAGTAATTTCTGGTATATGAGAGCATAAAGGAGACGTGCGTCTCATTCTCGTCAAATGGACTCGCACAGTGACACAAAAGTCGAGCAAGGGCACCTTATTATTTGTGGCACTCAATTCTATAGTTTAGATAAGGAGAAGAACTTACAATATGGCCAACTAAAATCCTTCTAACAGTTTTTATTTGAAGAAGCTGCTTTCGGTTTACTTTCTACGTCAAGTGCATCAATCAACACAAAAGATTGAACTATACCATTTAAGTGCTTAAACAATGCGAGAAAAATTATATTCCATTATATTGCAAGCTGAAACAGAGAGTAAATTTTAACTGTAAAATGCAAGCACATGCAGACACGCGCCTACAGTTGTGTGCTCATTTACATATAAATGCACAACAATTGCTTGACGACTACTCACATACAAATGAACCTTCATACTGTTTGCAATCCAAGGTTTGAGATGCAGCCTAAAGCTCTAAACATATATGAATAAAACATGTTCCTTATATTTAAACATCCTTTCACATATGCTATGTTCTCACTTTGATTTCTATTCTTAGTGCAGAAATATGCTAAAAATGTAAAAAACAGGACTTTATTCTCATAACAAGATCAAGGTCCAGGAAATTGAAATTTTGCACTGATGCAGTCTAACATTGCTTTTTTAAGTACATCCATCACGGAATTCCTTCCCACCAACAAATGAAGCACAAGATGAGAAACACGTATTGCACAATTAGATATCTTTGAATAAAGGGGATCCATTTTAAATGTTGGGTCAGAAATAGGCCTGGCAAATGCTTTTGCACAACTTCATATGTATAAAAAGTGCCAACTTCGTTCGCAGATGTTTTACAAAACCAAGGCTGAGTAACATTCTTTTAAGCATGAAACAACTACTTTCAGCATATATTGCAACAAATGGTGCTAATTTGCCACATGATTAGAGCCCACCCAATATCCACCATTAACCAAATATTGAGTTATGAAAGAATTAAATTCTGTAGCCTTTTAAGTACAATGCACCACAGCCTACTTTATCAGATTATTCAAAACTATTAACTCATCTAAGTTGCTTCTTTGGCATCTTTGGCATCAATAAGCTAAGCTTACCAAAAGAATTTTTAGAAAATGCTTATACAACTGCAAATCCGAATACATCTGAAAAACTATTGAATCTAATTTAAAAACAACTCCTTTAGATAATTCTTAACAGATGCATCACGAAAACACTACAGCAATAAAAAATTCTCAGTATTTCATAGAACATTACAAACATACATATACACGTGTGTATGACTTAAATCATTTAATTCACCCAAACACAAAATGCACATAGAATTCACATAAGATGATTAAAAAAGGTAAATTACCTACCAAAAAATTAAGTAGCACCGACGATAATGTTGTTGATGGGAATGAAAATCAACTTGACGAAAAATCCGACGAAACCCATCACGACAAACCCAATCGCCGTTCGAGTCGCGACCTTCGTGAATTCTACATGAGCATGAATAGCAAATATAGCATCAGAAATTAATCACCAGATCACAACAAGAATCGATTAGGTTGTACAAGGGGCATGGAGGAGTTGTACCTTTGCGATCAGGCTTGTGGCAACGCTTGACGAGGCGAACGCTGTCCTTGGCGAAATCTCTCAGCGGATCGAAAACTGAGTCCAAAGCATCCATTTTTTCTTCGATTTTATTTCTCTCTTCTCCTTTGCTGTAGATCTGGGGTTTGAAATAAAAGAGAAATTGATGAAAAGAGGAATAAGAAATTAGCTGATTTATACTGTGGAAAGTAAGGGGGAAAGTCCAAGGATGAACCAGAGGAGGATGACGGTATGTGAAGTACCGCAAGTACCCCTGACGAATGACGAGTTTTATTTACCATCTATTGTAATTTGTAGGGTGTAATTTGTAAAAGAGTCGAGCCGAACATAGTACTATTCAAGTTTGTTTGAATTTTAATTAAATTTTAAAAATTATGTTTGAGTTTGTTTAATTATTAATCGAATCGAGCTTGAACGAGCTTTAGCCGAGCTAAATAAGAATTGAGCTCGAGCATCTTGGCATTTTTACACACATTTTAATCTTTTTTTATTAATCAAGTCGAGCTCGTGTCGAGTTTTACATTTTAGCGACAAAAAAATGTGTTCAAGTTTTGATCATTATGTTAACGAACCAAACTCAAACGAGCTTTTAGAGTAACTTGGTTCGTTTTTCAGCTTCGCAAACAATATATAATAGATACACAAAAATATCACATATGAAAGATAATTGAAAAAACAAAAACAAAAACAAAGTATTAACTATTTAATTTAAATAAAATTTAAATCTTATAAAAATGAATAAATGATTTTTTTAGTTATATATATTCGACTTTATTTATTTATTCTTTATTCAATATGATTCATTGTCCCCAAAAAAGATAGAATTAGAAAGTCACAATCTTTAATGAATAATCATATTATTGATGTAACAAATTGAAAGCACACCCAATTAGTTCTATTAAAATATTATAGGATTAAATCTTGTTTGAGTAAACTTAAAAATATTTAGATATAACTAGAAGAAATATGTATTGTTTATTCGTTCTTACTAAAATATTTCATATATTATGTATGTGCATTTGGTATGTAAAACTATATTTGTTCATATTTATTTGAAAGATTTTAAAAATTGAAAGTTAATATTATATTGAATTCAAATAATCAGAATGATTTATATACTCAATATTTTCGTGTGATTGTTATATTCACTTATTATTAAAATATTTTCACGATTTGAATTACTTAAGTTACTATTTGTTTTTTCTTTAAAAATATATTTTCAAATATTTTTCTAATTCATAAAGAACCTAAAATCAAAATTTATTAGAAACATGCTAAGAGCAAATTGTTCAATTAAAAATCCCTTCCCCCCGCCGCCCGCCGCTAAAACTATTGTTATTGAGAGTAATTTTGTCCAAATATTCAACTCAAATTTAATTCAGATGGTATGTGTTACCTTGGGCCCTTGGCAAGTTCAGGGTAAAGAAAGCACAGAACCAAGTTGAGGTGGTGGTGTATTTTTCCCCTTAAAAAACTACAAATATAGTGGGAAAAACGGATTCTCATATTCACTTAATCGTGGCCATAATTTATAAATGTCACAACTGGACCATTTAGAAGGGGGAAAAAAAGGAAAAATAAGACTGACGATTATTTCCCAATTCACCCACCACTTCAACGAGTTAAGGATATTATAATTAGGGGTGTTAATGGGGAAGGGTAGGAACATGAAGACTTGGCCCCGTCCCGTCCACCTCACGGGGCAGGCAGATCGACCTGTCACAGGTCGTGGAGCAGGTCAGGTCGGCATTTAAATTAATTTTTAAAATTGATTGTATTGTATCTATATGATATTCAGTGTGGGGATATTCAGTCGCTCTTATTATAGTGTTAGAATACCAGACTTGGAGATGTATAATCATAAAGGGAAACCTCGCAAGCACATGGAGACGAAGTGGAAGCAACAATGTGTGCATTTTTAAGACAGGAAAAAGAACATTTAGGTTATATTTGTATTTGGGATTTTGGATGCAAAGATTTGGATTTAGGGAAGATTTTGTAGAAATGATTTCAAATGATTCCGACTAAGATGGGTTTGGAATCCACTATAATAACTAAAAAAAAGCTTAAAATATGAACTAAAGGATTTCAAAATCCATTGAATTATATGAGGTTACCCAAACGAGCTCTTTAAATCTACAGATTTGTTATTAGGGATAATTACAACAAAACCCCTGAGGTTTGGGTTGATTACAAAAAAAACCCAGAGATTTTTGAAAATTACAAGACTTTGAAGTTTCACTTACATTTTCTTTCTCCGTATGCACAAAATATTTCCAAAATACCCCTGATATTTCAAGAAATAATACAGTTATGCCCTTAAATTTAAGACATAATCAAACTTTAGAGGGCTTTTTGTAATTTTGAAACATCTCTAGGTTTTTTTGTAATTAGGTCAAACCTCATGGGGTTTTTTGTAATTATCCCTTGTTCTTTAACTTCAAATCCCGTAATGCGGCTTATTTGCATCATTTGCAACCCAATTTGGAAAAGCTGGAAAATGTAATGTGTTTGATTGTTCAATTCAAAATAGATAAGATAAGTGTCATAAGTCATAACAACCTTTATCATGTTATATTCATGGACACATTCCTACTACATGCCAACAGTTGATAACAAACCTAATTTACATCATCTACCTTGTTCTCAACCTGATTTTATTGCACATCATTCAAGCCATGCCTCCACTTGTTGCCGTGCGGATAATCTGGAACAGAGCTGGGAAAAGAGAAAATAAAACGGCAAATAAGTAAGTTATTCGGCAAATGATCGCATATAGGAGAAAAGAAGCAGGTCGACGGTTTTCCTCTGGCTCTGAGTTTGGAGTAAAAGTTTCAGTAGTCATGCAAGGAAACATTAAGAGATCTTCAGGACAAAAGTACAGTTAGTTAGTTAGATATTCGACTAGTTTAAACTTTTGGGATAATTACAAAAAACGACCCCTAAGTTTAGTCTAATTACAAAAAAATCCAGTTATCTTTCAAAATTACAAATACCCCCTTTTAGTGTGCTACAAACACCCTCTTGGAGTTTGTATTACCTAACAAATACCCCGTGTTGAGGGCCTAATTTGTAAAAGAAAACAACTGTCAAATGGATAGTTATAATTTTGAAAGATAACTGCGTTTTTTTTTTTCAATTAAGCTAAACCTGAGGAGTAATTTTTGCAATTAATCCTTTAGCTTTTTAAGTCCTGTCATCCCAAGAGTGAACTTGCACTATAATTGCATGTGGTTGTAACAGGTGAGGGTGTTTGTCTAAGCTTATTTAAAAGTTATTGTAATCTCCAACATCTTATATTATGTTAGATTCTTTTTTTTAATAACAAGGAACCCACAACTACTACACTTTCGCGTAGTGCCCTCGGGCTTGCCACAATAATCTGCTAACCACGCCAACTAGATAAATCGCCTTTGACCGGCAAGCCCTATGTGACAGATTCGACCAAGTGGTGCAAAGGTGGAAATTTGAACTTGGACGCCTCAAGAATCCACCCCCCATGAAGGGCTGTAAGATGTTAAATCTTATTTTGAAAAATACGTTGTTGAAACATTTGGATAAAATAAGATGGTGGAGCTTATAAAATTTAATAATAACAATTTCGTAATTAAAATGGTGAAAATCAAAGGAGATTGCTAAAATAAGATCTTATTTTGAAAATACGTTGGGATCTCACACCCTGTTTAGAAAAGACTCATAAGCTCAAAGCATCATATTTTGGGAGCTTATAAGATCTTTTTCTTTTTTTTAAATATTCAGACACTTTTAAGAGTTTATAAGCTATCAAAAATCTAATAAGATGTTTTGAAGAGCTTATAAGCTTAGCCAAACATCCTTAAGCAAACAATGCACACTTGTATACCCTCAAATGACTTCGGAGAAATTTGTCTCTTTCCTCAAACCAAAGCCAGGTTCGATAACGACTTAATGCACCACTGACCCCCATTTCTTCCACTCGTTTTACTCCACCCGAAAAACAATAGGATAGTTCATCGAACAAAACTATTCTAGTTCAAAGGAAAGCCTAATTGAATTATTATCCAAATATGATTTATTAGCATGCATCCACCACAGTATCCACCACAGTATCCACCACAGTTAATTGCCAACAATTAATGTTAGTAAGCACATTGAGGAGCATGAGAAGCATTTTTTTAAACAAAATTTTCTGGAATAATTCACAGCAAACCAAGACGGGTATGTACATGCAAAGGTGCTAAGGAATGTGATTAAAAAAACGCAACTCACAAGATCCAACGACGACAAATATGAAAAACCCAATCACCAGAGGGCCGACAGGATAAGAGCCGCCTTTCTTTTTAGTTGTTTCCCCAATTGCACCTCTTTTCTTTATGTTCTTCTCAAACTTCATCACTTTCCTATCAGCCACGCGCCTTGAGGTTGTCTAGAGGACATAGCAGAATAGCAAGCAATCAGTAACTCACAAGAGAAGGACACTTGCAAATTAAGTTATCAAATTATCATCTATGGAAAAATATGCTATAGATTTTTAAGTTCTCGTTGTAAAGTTGTACTCCGAAATAACCACAATATCAAATAAGAAATATAGGATTAACAATTTCACTTATGTTGAGCTTGATTGGAGGACTTTGGAACTAAGAATTTCAATTCATAATTTGAAATCCCATGCAATTACTCGTAAAATATTCTTTTACAATAAATTTCAAATCCTATAATAACCATCTTGAGTAATTCTTTTAATCAGTATAGAATTGGTTGAAACCTTTCACTTCCGTATCTTTCCCTCAAATTCAAACCATCTACTTCAAAACCAGCAAAAGAGATAGATGGCTTTCATTCCAATACACAACACAACAGTTAGGCTAACCACACTATTTTTCAGCTGTGTTAAATTAGCCAAAACTTGAAAATGGTAAGATTTATAAATCATCTTTCTCCGGTAAAAACAACAATTAAAAGAATTTGCAGAAAAGCCGAAAAAAAGGTCATCCTATGTCAAGGAGAGGGCAGATATATTTTCCCCCTTTTCTTGTTCATAATTACACAAAGTAGAAAGTCACAGCATAAAATTTCAAGCCAAAATTCAAGATGTTCATTCAATATCACCATATATAAATCAAGCACCTCTGGCAAAACGCATGCCGTAAATTTCACTTACAACAACCCTAAGTTTTAATCATTCAGATTACAAACAATTCAAATCATACGCAACTTCCCAATAATACACCTTTTTTCATTTTTTATCTTTTTCGCGTAGACAGCAAGGAATTCATGTAGCAAAAAAAAGAAAATAAAAAAATATGAATCAATATCAATCAATTAATTACGACGTTAATTTCAAGGAAAATCTTCAAATTCAAATGGGCAACATGAAATAATGGGATCTATAACAGAAGCGACTATAAAAATTATGAAAAAGAATTGGAGAAATGGAGATTTTACCATGGTTCCGGAAGAAAATTGCAGGTGGAAATGGAGGAGAGTTGAAAGAGTTTCTTCAATTTTACTTTCGCCAACGCGCACTCTAATATATTTAAGAGGAAATTTTATTATACCCCAAAACTATGTGCGATTTTTTATATGGATAATTACAAAAACATCTCTAAGGTTTGGGCTTATTATAAAAAAACCTACATATGTTTCAAAATTACGAAAAAATCCCTTAGGTTTGATTCTTTTTTTAATTTAGGGGGTTAGTTGTATTGTTTTTATAAAAATCAGGGAGTTTTCTGAAATATATTTTTGTTTTATAATTATTTCTTTTTTTATATTACTCCTAAAATATTTTTTTTCCTACTTAACTCATTGAAGTACATGAAAATTTCTATGCTCCCATTTCCTCATCCCCACTGGCGGAATATTCCCTTCAGATCCACCGACGGGGAGAGGAGATGGGATCATAGAAACTTTTGTATAGTTCATGGGGTTAAATAGAAAAAAAAATAGTTTAGGTGTGGTTCTAAAATTGTGCATAGTTTGGGGTTACATTAATATTTTCATAGGCATTTATATTTATATTTTTTGTGCGTATGTATAAACATAAAGTACTAAATTATATCATTTTTTATAAATTTCACGAGTTATTATGGGTGATTTCCAAGCGAATTACGATGAACTCTGAAAAAAATATATAGACACTAAAAACAACCATTTCTTTCGAGTAAAATATTTGTTGCCCTCCGAACTATTCGGGTTTTTTTGACATTGCCACCTAAATTTTTTTTAAGACATTTTACCTCCTGAAGTTCAAGGGTTTTGCACATAGCCTACTAGGTCTCGCGGCGGCGGAATGTTTCACCGGAATCTTGTCACATGCCATGCACGTGGGGGCAAATTTGCCATTTAGTCAGATTATAATAAATTTATCGCACTCTGCCATCTAAACTTTGCGCGATTGTTATTTTGTCATATGAGCTTTGAGTGATTTACACTTTGCCACCTCAATGTAAACAACAACAACAACAATAACAAACTAAACCTTAATCCCACTACGTGGGGTCGGCTATACGGATCATATCGCGCCATCGTTTACGGTCATAAGCATATTTCCATTTATTTCTAGGTATAACATGTCTTATTTAATAGCTTCTTTCCAAGTCTTTTTATGCCTACCTCTGCCTCTTTTGATTTGTGTGAGTGACTCCCTACCTTCTATACGTCGCACAGGTGCATCTAAAGGTCTCCTATGAACATGTCCAAACCATCTTAGTCGTGTTTCTATAATTTTCTCATCTATTGGTGCTACTCTTCTTTGTTTCTAATGTGTTCATTCCTTATTATATCTAATCTAGTGTGTCCGCACATCTATCTTAATATTCTTATCTATGCAACCCTCATTTTTTGTTCGTGTTCATATTTAGTCGCCCAACATTCTGCTCCATAAAGCATTGCGGGCCTTATGGCCATTTTATAAATTTTTTCTTTCAATTTTAATGGTATTTTACGGTCACAAAGGATAGAAGATGCACTCCTCCATTTATTCCAACCCGTCTGGATCCTATGTGTGACATCTTTATTGATTTCTCCGTTCTCTTCAATTATAGATCCTAAGTATTTAAAACTATTTGTTATAATCACTTCATGTTCATCAATTTTAACCTTCGTCTCATTGTTCCTGTTGTTTTTACTAAAGTGGCATTCCATGTATTCTGTTTTAGCCCTACTTATAGTAAAACCTTTTGATTCGAGTGCTTCTCTCCAAACTTCCAATTTTGCATTTACTCCTTTCCTTGTTTCATCAATTAAAATTATATCGTCCGCAAATAGCATACATTCAGAGATGGATTTTTGTAAGTGTTTAGTGATTTCAGCAATTATTAGGATAAAAAGATAAGGGCATAGAGCGGATCCTTGATGCGAACCTATAGTGTTTGGGAATTCACTAGATATTCATGTTGGTGTCCTGATATATTTTGTTATATCATCATACATATCTTTTATGGCATCTATATAAGCTATTTTTACTCCTCTTTTTTCCAATACGCGCCACATTATATCCCTGTTGACTCTATCGTATGCCTTTTCAAGGTCAATAAAAACCATATGTAAATCTTGTTTTCTCACTTTATATTGTTCACATAATCGTTTAATTAAGTGTATAGCTTCAATCATGGACCTTCCCTGCATGAAGCCAAATTGATTATCTAATATACTAGTTTCATTTCTTATTCTTGCTTATAACTCTTTCCCATAGTTTCATTGTATGACTTATTAATTTAATTCCCTTGTAATTTGCACAATTTTGTATATCCCCTTTGTTTTTATATATAGGTATCAATATACTTTTTCTCCATTCATTAGGCATTTTCTTAGTTTTTAGGATAACATTAAATAATTTAGTAAGCCATGCAATTCCAACTCCACCTAGACATTTCCATGCTTCAATTGGTATATCATCTAGGCCAACTGCTTTGCCAATTTTCATTTTATTTAGTGCTTTTTTTGTTTCATAAAGTTGAATCCTACGATAAAAGGTACGGTTTCTATTCAGTTCAGATTGGCCTAGTTCCCCTAATGTGACTCCATTCCTCTTCGGTTCGTTAAAAAGATTATTGAAATACCTCTTACATCGATCTTTTATTGAAAAATCAAAATTTATATGTACATTTATTTTACATATTTTAAAATTTCTTGATAAAAATTAAATAAATTGAACTAATACTCACTTCAATAAAATATTTATCAATAAGATTATTTTATATTCTTTTCTTTTTTCACTTTTTTGTAGAATTAAAATTTACCTCCTTGATTTATTTTATTAGTGAATAAAAAATATAAAATTAATGTCAATCTAATTTATCAAATTACAAATAAAAAGTATACATAATTATTTATCCATTTTGAGGTAAATAAAATAATATACGTAGGCAAATAAAAATTCTAATATATTAGAATAAGTTTTCATGAAGAAAATATAGTAGGTAGTAATAAGTTTGAACCATATGTTAAAAATCCTATACTATATTTTAAAAGTAGAAATAATGCATTTCATTAAAGTTGCAATACTTTTATATTATGAAATTTACTTGAATTTATAAAAATAATTTTTAAATTGTATTATACTATTATAAAATTGGCATTGATGTATATTTATAATTTTTTTCACTTCAAAGTTCATAAAATTAGTTCTTTTCCAAATTTTGATGTAAAACATTAAATTAAATAAGCTAAAAAGGAAGAAAATATAAAATAATTTTATTGATAATATAATTTTATTGAAGTGAATACTAGTTAAATTTACTTTTTTTTTGTTTAAAAAATTAAAAAATGTATAAAATAAATGTGTACGAATAAATATTTGATTTTTTTAAAAACTAGGGAGGTAAAATGTAAATTGCTCAAAATTCATATGGCAAAGTAACAATCACACAAAGTTTAGATGGCAAAGGGCAATAACGTTAGTGTAATTTGAGTCAAATGACAATTTTACTCGTACGTGCATAGCACGTGACAAGATTCTGGTGGAATATTCCGCCGACGATGAGACCCATGAAGCTATATGCAAAACCCTTGAACTTCAGTAGGTAAAGTGTCCCCAAAAAAAAGTTTAGGTGGCAAAGTTGAAAAAATCGAATAGTTCGAAGGGCAAAAAATATTTTTCTCTCTTTTTTTATTGAAAGAGTATTTAAAAAGCTATTAATTAGGTTAAAAATCAAAGGATGCTCCCATATATTAATTTTTTGTGGTATGTAGTTTTTAATTATATTTGGATTGCGAGTATGCCTCATGCGAGAGGGTCGCACTGTGCTACAAAAAAAAAAGATATTACTTATTAATATAAAAAACAATACTTTTAGTGTAAAAAATAATACATTGCCTGAAAAAATAAATTATGATTAGAACAAAAGTATTACAAATAAACCTTTATAAATTAATAAATTTGGGACTATCAATATTTATTAATTTAGCGAGATATTAAATTAGCAAATTATTAATTTTGCTTGTTGTCCCCAAGTCGGGACCGACCAAAAGTATTATTTAAATGAGGTTATCAATTAACCAAGTATTAAATAATCGAGGTTATGCTGTACTTTGTACCCGAAACGTATTACCTTTTACACATAAACATATTATATTTTTTCCATCGCGTGATGTAATTGTTGTGAAGAATAGAAAACTCCATTGAAGATGAAAGAAATGAATGAATTGATTAAGTGAAATGTACAATGTGATTTACAAGTATATATAAGAAAAATATGAGCTTTAACCTGATAACTGAACTTGAAACTAACTCTAACTATATTAACTAACAAATTGTTACATTGGATATATCTTGACACTTCACAAGTGGAATATGTATATCTAACATGTTCAACTTGGAGATAAAGTGATTGAATAATGGAGATGGTAGAGGCTTTGTTAGTATATCAGCAGGGCCGACCCTGAGGGGGTGCTAGAGGGGCGAACACCATGGGCCCCCAATTTTGAGGGGCCCCAAATTTTTATATATATAAGTGTGTATATATATATATAAAATGTTATATTTATATTTTTTTGTAAAAGACTAAAAGTAAATCTTAGTTGGGCTTTCCAAGAAAAATAACTGAGGACCATATACTGGTTATTTGAAGAAAAAAACGGTTTTCAAAAAGTTTAAACAATTAAGAAGATCATCCCATATCTTTTGCAATCCCTATAATCTCTATAATTACCTTCTAATTTTCTCTCTTCCATACAACACGTCTCCACTCTCTCTAACTTAACTCTCTTCCTCTTGGCTATCTTCTAATCTTTTTCTTTCACACAAAAATTCCCATTCTCAGAATTTCGTTTCTCTTAATAAACCTTTCAATCTTTTCTAAATTTTAATTTTTTATCTAGAAAAAAAAAAGTTATCCTCCAAATTTTCAATTACAATTTCGATTGGATCATCAATTGTGTAAGTTATTTTAAGATCCTACATGAAATATTTGCCTGGTTTTTAATTGTTATTTGTTAATTCATTGACAATTCTTTGTTCCCTTTGTAAATTATACTGTTTTGTCAATATTTAATTGCAATTTCTAAAGTTAAATTACAGAAGTCAGTAGATAATTTTTTGTTTAGAAGCCAAATATGTTTTTGTTTACGGAAGTCAATAATTATTCATTGATAGTTCTATTTTTTTTGTTTACATGGCCTTTGCATTTGCCAACTAAAAAATGTTAAACTACTCTAAATGTTTAGAAGTCAAGTCTTATAATAATTCTTATTGATAATTCTTATTGTATGACCTTAGTTTTTTCTTTTGCAGATCTGAAAAACTTGAAATACAAGTCTTATTATAATAATCTTCGGGTAGATTATATCAATATTCCCAGCACAAATCATGTTTTATTGCTCTTTACTATCATTTTCATTGATTGTATTTGTTTGATTTTTGGCTTCATTAACTATTTTGTGTTTATATTTCTAGACTTGATTTTGTAGTGCAAACATGTTATCAAGAAAATATCCATCCGGAAGTCAAAAAAGAAATAAAAGAAAAAGAATTGATGAAGTGATTAAAACTCAAAAAGGAGCTCTTGATAAGTTTTTTAAAACTACTTCTTCGACTGAAGATCCAATTGATAAATTACAACAATCGAGCAATCAAGAAGAACTAAATGAACATGTAATGAATGAGCTGGAAGAAATGAGAGAAGATGATAATGATGATTCGAACGAAGAAGTTGCTAATGTAATTGACAATGAAAATGAATCGGAACTAACTGGTCATGATATGAATATATATGATCCAAGAACTTGGGATAACATTGATAATAAAACAAGAGATATTTTGATAGAGAAGGGTCCTATTAGAGAGAATAATCTCAAATTTTCTATAGACGGGCTTTCTAGACATCTTTCATATTCTTATTACACAAGAAAATTACCAAATGGAGAGAATCAAGATAGAAAATGGCTAGTGTACTCAAAAGATGCAAACAAAGTATATTGTTTTTGTTGCAAAATGTTTAAATTGGTGCAAAATAATAGTTTGCTAGCAAATGAAGGTCTTAATGATTGGAGACGTTTAAGTGAGAGACTCAAAAAACATGAAAACACCATTGAGCACATCAACAACACGAGAACTTGGATTGATTTGCAAATTAGATTGAAAAAGAATGAAACAATTGATAAAGAGTTACAAGTGCAAATTAAAAAAGAGAAAGAACATTGGAAACTAGTTTTAATAAGAATTATTTCTGTTGTGATGTCTTGCTAAGCGCAATTTGGCTTTTCGTGGAGATAATGAAAAGATCTACCAAGGTAATAATTGTAATTTTTTGGGGTTACTTGAATTAATTGCAGAATTTGATTTGGTAATGCAAGAACATTTTAGACGTATTCAGAATAAGGAAATTCACTATCATTACCTTAGTCATAAGATTCAAAATGAGTTGATTTCAATATTAGGGTCTAAAGTAAGAAGTGTTATTATTGAGAAAATAAAAAAGGCAAAATATTTTTCGGTGATACTTGATTGTACTTCAGATGCAAGTCACAATGAACAAATGACTTTAATAATTCGATGTGTTGATATGTTAGGTTGTCCAATAAAGGTAGATGAATATTTCATACAATTTTTAAAAGTAGATGATACATCTGGATTGGCGCTTTTTATTGAACTACAATCTATTTTAGATTCACTTGAGCTTGATATTGATAATGTGAGGGGACAAGGTTATGATAATGCAACGCATGCATACTTTATTTGCTGGCTTTACAAAAATATGGAAAATTTTACAAGATCATGTGCATCAATTAACTTTAAAGCCATTGTCAGCAACAAGATGGGAAAGTCATGTTAATAGTATTAGAGCCATAATAACCCAACCAAATGAGATAAGAGAAGCTTTATTTGAATTATCGAGAGTCAGTGAAGATGCCAAAACAAGGAGCGAGGTTGAGTCTTTAGCAACTCATGAACTTGAAAATTTTGAATTTTTGTTGGGCATGACTATATGGTATAATATTTTGAAGAAAATTGATTTGATTAGTAAAAAATTACAATATGAAGATATGCAAATTGATGCTGCAATAAGTATTTTGAAAGGTTTGATTTCTTATTTTGAAAGATATAGAGACGTGGTTTTCAATCGGCCATTATATTAGCCAAAGAACTTGCATCTAAAATGGAAATTGATCCTATTTTTCCTCAAAAATGTAAAACTCAAAGGAAGAAACAATCTGATGAAAATTGTCATGAAGAGATTTCACAATATGCTGAGGAGTCTTTTAGAATTAATTATTTTTTTGTTGTAGTGGATATTGCTATTTCATCTTTAAAAAGCAGATTTGAACAATTGGAAGTTTTGAAAACATATTTGGTTTTTTGTTTAATCCTATGAAGTTGTCTTCATTAGATGAGAACAGGTTGCATGAATATTGTGTTAATCTTCAAGTTGCCCTAAAGCATAATGAAAAATTTGACATTGATGCTGAGGATTTATTTTCTGAGTTGCAAGTGCTACGAATGTGTTTACCACCAGAAACAAAGTCAACCATTGAAGTTCTTGAGTTTGTTAAAGCTTTAGATTGCTTTCCTAATGTTTCTATTGCATATAGAATTTTGTTAACTATACCGGTTACTGTAGCTTCAGCAGAAAGGAGTTTTTCAAATCTAAAATTAATAAAGTCATACTTGCGTTCAACTATGTCCCAAGAAAGATTAAATGAGTTAGCAATTTTATGCATTGAAAATGTGATATTGGAAAAATTTGATTTTGAAGACCTTATTGATGACTTTGCTTCTCAAAATGCTAGAAGATCTAAACTTTTTAATTAATTATTTGATACTTACTTTTTTTTGCAGGTTTGCATGTGGTGCACTCTTTAGAGTTTCAATATTTTGGATGATGAATTTTTTTTTAATATTTATATAAACTATAAGGGTCCCTTTTTCTCTTTTTGCCATGGGCCCCTGAAAGTTCAGGGTCGGCCCTGTATATCAGCATTTTGTTATGCTGAGGGAATGCATAGCAATTTTAGTAAGCCTTCTTGTATTTTTTCTGACAAAATGGCAATCCAGATGAATGTGTTTAGTTCTTTCATGATGGCATGAGTTTTGTGAGATGCAAAAAGCTGACTTGCTGTCTGTGTACACTAATGCACGTTTGTTGTGGTTGACTTGAAGATCTTGAAGAAGATATGTCAACCATTGTATTTCACATGTGATCAAGGCTATGGCTCTATACTCTGCTTCTGCTGAGGATCTACTAACAGTGGGCTGCTTCTTTGTTTTCCAAGAAGTCAGAGAATCACCAAGATATACTGCATATCCACTTATGCTTCTTCTTGTATCCGGACATCTTGCCCAATCTGCATCACTAAATCTTTTTAGATGTAATGCTGAATTGGCAGAGTAAAATAGACCTTTAACTGGTGATGTTTTGATGTATCTAAGCACCATGTGAGCTGCAGCTAAATGTGAAACAATAGGTTTAGATAAGAATTGACTTAAAGTTTGTATACTGTAAGCTAAATCAGGTCTAGTAATGGTAAGATAAACCATCCTTCCAATAAGTCTCCTGTATTGAGCCGAATCATGTAATAAGGTAGAATCAGAGTTTATAAAATTCAATTTTGAATCCATTGGTGTTGTACTTGGTTTACAATCAGTGTAACCAGTTTCATTGAGTAAATCAAGAGCATATTTTCTTTGACATAGGTGTATGCCTTGTTTATTTCTGGTTACTTCTATGCCAAGAATATATTTAAGTGTTCCAAGATCCTTTATTGTGAATTTATTATCAAGGTGTTGCTTGATATTTTCAATGGCTTGAAGAGAGTTACCTGCCAATATTATATCATCAACATATACACAAAGTATGACAATGGAACCTTCAGATACTTGTATAAATAGAGAGGAATCTGACTTTGACTGAACAAAACCATAACTAAGTAAGCAAGATGTTAACTTTTCAAACCATAGTCTTGAGGCTTGCTTTAGACCATATAGGCTTTTGGTTAGTTTGCAGACTCTTTTGTCATCAGCTGAGCAGTATCCAGGAGGAGGTAGCATGTATACTTCTTCATTGAGGTCACCATGCAAGAAGGCATTGTTGACATCCAATTGATGAAGGATCCAATTGTTGGCTGCAGCTAGAGCAATGACCAACCTAACAGTTGTAATGTTAGCAACAAGAGAAAAAGTATCAATGTAATCTAATCATTCCTCTTGGGTGTATCCCTTTGCAACTAGCCTTGCTTTGTATCTCTCAATTGTGCCATTAGACTTGTATTTGACTTTGAACACCCATTTGCATCCTAGACAATGCTTATTGGGAGGCAATGTGGTTAACACCCAAGTATTGTTTCTTTCAAGAGCATCTAATTCTGTTTTCATTGCTTGTTGCCACTCCACACTTTTGCTAGCTTGAGCATAGGTTTTAGGCTCAGATATTTGAGTAACATTAGCAGTAAAATATTTGTGCTTATCAGATAGTTGTTCAGTGGACAAGTATTGTGTGATAGGGTATTATTTTCCACTTGAAACAGACATAGCAGAAGAATTTGGTTGAATTGAGGGTGGTAACTTACAGTCATAGACTTGTAGATAGGATGGAGTAGCTCTAGTTCTGGAAGATTTTCTTGTAACATGTTCAACAGGCCTTAATGCATCAGAGTTTGCATCTGTGGTAATGTCTGAAGTAACAGGTGCAAGCTGATTCTGCTGCATAAGTGGAATGACTTCATGTGTATCATGAACATAATTAGAATTTGTTGTGGGAAACAACGGATATGAGTTCTTGTCTTGATTATCCTGTCTGAAAGGAAAAATATTTTCACAGAAAATAACATTTCTAGATATGAACATCTTTTTGGTTTCCAAATCATATAGCTTGTAACCTTTGGAACCAATGGGATAGCCTAAAAAGATACATTTTGATGCTCTTGGCTGGAATTTGTTCCTATGTGCAGACAATGTAGAGGCATAAGCCAGGCAACCAAATACTTTAGAATGAGTATAATCTGGCTTTTTGTTGAATAACATCTCATAAGGTGTTTTGTTGTGAAGTACTGATAAGTGCATTTTTGTTCACATTTTTTTAAACCTTTTTAGATAATTTCTCTAACTTTTTAGTTCATTAATCAATAAAATCAAGAAAAATCACATTGGCTTGTTTTGAATGATGAAGGTAAAGACTTGAAGCAAATTCGTATGATTTCGTATGAAAATACGAACAAAAACAAAGTCTAAAAGAAGGCAAGAAGACTAATCTCGTGCGAGACACACCCTAGTGTGTTGGGAAACATGGCCATGCTTCAAAGGGAATAAAAACAAGAAAAACAAAAAAAACACGCCCGGGCCGTGTTTACAAAGCACGGCCGTGTTTCACACGTAAAACATCAAAACACGCCAAATCGTGTTTAAAAGCACACCGCCGTAAAATCCTCTTTTTTTCGAAGAAAACACGGCCAGGCAGTGTTTATAAACACGGCCGTGCTTTTAAAGCACAACCGTGTTTTCTCTCACCAACAAATTTTCTTCTTTTGGCGCGAAATAATGGAGACTTTTGCTTTTTGACAACCTTTGAGCAAATTTTCACACCTCATCTTGCTGCACCAAAACTCAATTATCTCCTCAATTGTCATGTGGACACAATGATTCAACCAACTCAACCAATGGAAGTGAAGTATTGTCATGTGTATACAATGATTCAACCAACTCAACCATGAATGTACACACAATGATTCAACTAACAAGCATGGAAATGAGGCATTTGTTAATATGGTATTTCACAAGATGGTGCTTATAAAAGCCAAGAGTTTGAGTTGGAAAATCATTCATGTAATATTCATTCATATAGAGATTCATTGTGTATTCATCATAGATACTTAGAAAATATTCATTGTGTTTAACATTTTGAGTGGAATTGGGATCAAGAGGTCTTGGAGAGTAAGCTTGTAGCAACATTGGAGAAGAAGGCTTGGATCAACATCATCTATCAAAGGAAGAAGTCATTGAGATTTTGAGAAAGATAAGTACACCATGTTTACAACACTTAAATCTTCTTGTGTAATTTATTCTTTTGTCAAAATCATGAGTAGCTAAACTACTAGTGTTTGAATGTAATGAACTCTAGAATGGATTTGTGATTAAGGTTTGTATGTTTTTAATAAAATTCTCATGTCTTGTGTGATTCACTTATATCATGTTTATTTCATTCAAGTTGATATTTCCTAGTATATTAATTTGATATTTATTCCTCATCGGATAATCGAGAGATTTATGGTGGGAAAGAACCTATATAAGTGAAAAGAGTTGCATGACATAAATCTTCCGAATTAGGTCAAACCTAATATGGGAATTCATAAATCGTTATAATGCAATTTTGGGGTTTTAACTAGAAAGAGATTTCAGTTAATCAACTTGAGATTAGGAGTTTTTCGCCTTGAGAAAGGGTTTAACTTAAATCGAATTTCTACGGTCCACATAACATGAGATTTTATTAAAAGAGGTTGGTTTTTGCTTAAGGGCTTATGGTTGTATTTTTATCTTGATTGAATCACAAAAACATTCTAGAGGGATTTACATTCAACACATTTCTATCTCTTGATTTCTCATTCTTTATTTGATTTCTTTTTGTAAGTTGCAATTATCTTAAATTCTCTATTTTCCATTTTCCATTTTAACAAACAAAACTCGAAAATTACTAGATTAGATAACAAAAAGACGGTAATTATTAGTACTTACAATCTTCGTGGGAATGACACTTGACTCGATAATCTATACTACAAAATGATAGTGCACTTGCCTAAGGTTTTCTAGAGTAGCTTTTGAGCCATCAAGTTTTTGGCGCCGTTGTCGGGATTGTAATATTAAGAACACCTTATTTTTGTTAATTTAATCATTTTTATAATTTCATCAATTGTCTTTCTAGGTATCTATCTTTGTAAGTCTTGGATTATACTTATCCTCCTTGTTTACCACAAAGGCATGCCTACTCGTCACCGAATTTGGAAGCGCGAGACCGCCTAGCAAACACAGAGGAAAGTATTAGTACATACCACGCGAGGAGGATACTAACGAAAGCAAGGATCCCGATATGGCGGATGAACAACAGAGAACCATGTACGACTATGCCAAGCCATCTATGGACGGTGACGTCGCCTAGTATCGTAAGTGCCCGGCCCATTGCTTGCGACCAATAATTTCAAATCAAACCGAATGTCATTCAAATGGTGCAACAATTTGTTCAATTCGACGGCCTACCTGGACGAAGATCCAAATAATCATATCGCGAATTTCCTCAAAATTTGCGATACTTTCAAAATAAATGGAGTCTCTCGACGATGCCATCCGCTTTACGCTTGTTCCCATTTACTCTTCGGGGACGGGCTAAACAATGGCTAAACACTTTACCGAAGGGAACAATCACAACATGGAGCATTATGGCGGAAAAATTCCGCTAAAGTATTTCCCACCCGCTAAAACCGCACGATTGAGGAATGAGATCTCTTCATTCACTCAAGAGGACGATGAAACCTTGTACAACACTTGGGAGAGATTCAAAGAATTGCTGCGAAAATGCCCACATCATGGTCTTCCCATTTGGATGCAAGTCCAAACATTTTACAATGCGTTGCTCTCATCGACAAAGCGAGATGATCGATGCGCGCGGGGGGGACTTTGAACAATAAAACACCGAAGCCGCCAAGATCTCATAGAAGGAATGGCCATGAATGGCAA
The DNA here is from genome assembly GCA_016081115.2 of Rehmannia glutinosa. NCBI lineage: Eukaryota > Viridiplantae > Streptophyta > Magnoliopsida > Lamiales > Orobanchaceae > Rehmannia > Rehmannia glutinosa. Next base: position 357,922 of record JABTTQ020003351.1, on the reverse strand, counting down.
TCCATACGAGGAAAACCAACAAAGTCAGTGGGAGTATATAATGCGGACGCGGTGGTTACACTAGCCGCACAAAGTCCGAAGCTCACTCGTAAAATCGACGGTTGGCAGCTCCAAAACCACCACCACAACAAGCCTTCTCATGCGAGACTTGTGGAGGATCGCACAACCACCAAGATTGCCCTCACGCGATACCCGCATGAACAAGTGGATTATCTAGGTAATCAATCTCGACCCTTTCAAAATAATCCTTTCAAGAACACTTATAATCCAGGTTAAGGCCAACACCCGAACTTTAGTTGGGGAAATCAAGGTCAACATAAGCCTAATCCAAACGCACTCCCCAATTCGTTGCACCTCCCGGTTTCCAACCGCGAAAACCAAGTTTGGAGGACTTATCGTCCAAATTGCCCAAACAACGGAAACCGCTTCACGGCCACCGAAACATCCTTAAGGAACCAAGAAGCATCCATTCGCAACTTGAAAAATCAAATTGGTCAAATTGCCAAAATGATCTCCGAAAGGCCACAAGGAGCTTACCTAGCAACACCGAGCCAAATCTAAGAGAACATGTAAAAGCAATTACTCTAAGGAGTGGAACAAAGCTAGACGAAGACGGATGCGGGAGATCGAACCCACGCCCATACAACAAAAAGACGAACAGGTATCCAAGGAAACAAAGAAAATGGTACCTAATTCCAACCACCTATTCCGTATCCAAGTCGATTGCGTAAGGACAAACATGATGACCAATTTGGTAAGTTCTTGGATTTATTTAAACAATTGCACATCAATATTCCTTTTGTTGAAGCCCTTTCACGGATGCCAAAATATGCCAAGTTCCTAAAAGATCTTCTTTCAAATAAGAAGAAGCTTGAAGAAATATCCATGGTGCAATTAAATGAGGAATGCTCGACAATTTTGCAAAACAAGTTACCTCGAAAATCAAAGATCCAGGAGTTTCACTATTCCTTGTCATGTCGGTAATTTGATCGTGATCGGGCATTGGCCGATCTAGATCTAGGGCTAGCATTAATTTGATGCCTTATGATTTATTCAAACAAATGGGTCTAGGGGAGCCAAAACCAACTAGATGAGCCTGCAATTAGTGACAGATCTATTAAATATCCTGAGGTATTGTTGAAGATGTTTTGGTCAAAGTCGATAAGTTTATATTTCCTGTCGATTTTGTAATTCTTGATATGCATACGATGTCGGTTCCCTTGATCCTAGGGCGTCCATTTTTAGCTACCGCTAAGCAATCATTGACGTGCATGATGGCAAACTAATTTTAAGAGTCGAAGATGAACAAGTCATTTTTAAAATTGCTACATCAATGAAAAATACGATAGATAAAGATGACTCCTGTTTTGCTATTGATCTTATCGATATGGAGATAACCAATTCTCTACCAAGCATGATTTCTAACGAATTCTTGGAGACTTGTATTGTTCAAAGTGCAGGTATCTCGGATGAAAACCCCTTTCTTAGGGAATTTGTACTCGCATTGGAGGAAAACGCACCAACAGAATCTACGTAAAGAGTTCGAAAAATTGAAAACTCACAGTGGGGCATATCAAACCATCCATTGAGGATCCACCACCGTTGAGCCGAAAGAGTTACCCGAACACTTGGAATATGCATTTCTAGCCGAGAGACGCCAAACTTCCCGTAATTATTTCCTCCAATTTATCGTCTCATCAAAAAGATAGATTGTTGGCAATATTACGGAACATAAAAAGGCCATCGCTTGGAAAATCTCCGATATTCAAGGGATCAATCCTTCCTTTTGCACTCACAAAATTCGATGGAGGAAAATTTCAAGCCGGTTGTTCTACCACAAATACGTTTAAATCCAAACATGAAAGAGGTAGTCAAAGCGAGGTAATTAAATTACTTGATGATGGGCTCATCTATCCAATTTCTCGACAAGAATTGGGTAAGTCCATTCAAGTGGTTCCAAAAAAGGTGGGATGACGGTGGTACCAAATGAAAAGAATGAACTTATTCCAATGCGGACGGTAATAAAGTTGGCGAGTTTGCATCGACATTCGACGGCTCAATGATGCTACTCGCAAGACCATTTTCCTTTACCTTTTATTGATCAAATGCTTGAAAGATTATCCGTCACTTGTATTATTGCTTTCTTGATGGCATGTCGTTTATTTTCAGATTCGATAGCACCGAGGACCAAGAAAAGACCACTTTCACTTGTCCCTACTGATTTTTGCCTATCGCCGCATGCCTTTCGGATTGTGCAATGCACCGCAACTTTTCAAATGTGCATGCTTGCTATCTTCGACGAACTTGTAGAAGATATCATGGAAGTCTTCATGGACGACTTCTCGGTTTTTGGGGACTCATTTGATCTTTGTCTTGCAAATCTTAAAAAGTCCTCATTCGTTGTGAAGAAACTAACCTGGTTCTTAATCGGGAAAAATGTCATTTCATGGTACAAGAAGGTATTGTTTTAGGACATAAAATTTCTTGCGGGGGCATTGAAGTTGACAAGGCGAAGGTTGAGACAATTTCAAATTGCCTCCACCCACCACGTGAAGGCAATCCGAAGCTTTTGGGGCATGCCGGGTTCTATAGGCGATTCATCAAAGATTTTTCAAAATTGCCCTACCACTCACTCGCCTCTTGGAGGAGGACGCGTCTTTCATATCAATGATGAATGCCTTCAAGCATTCAATACTTTGAAAGAAAAACTCACCACTTCTCCCATCATGGTAGCTCCGGATTGGTCTCAACCATTCGAACTCATGTGTGATGCCGATTATGCGGTGGGTGCGGTACTTAGGCAACGAAAAGATAAGCATTTCCGACCAATTTACTACGCAAGTAAAACTCTAAATCCCGCCACCCAATTATACAACTACAAAAAGGAGTTACTTGCAGTAGTTTTCGCTTTGACAAATTTCGCTCATATTTGATCCTATCAAAAGTCATTGTCTATACGGATCACTCTGCCTTACATTATTTGCTTGATAAAAATGATGCAAAACCACGACTAATTCGATGTGGAAATCAAAGATAAACGGGGTGCCGAAAATCTTACCGCCGATCACCTGTCAAGGCTTGAGTACTCCGACACCGACAAAGAACACAAAGGACATATCAAAGATTCTTTCCCGATGAGCAACTCTTTTCCTTGAACTCAATTTCAATTGATAATCCTTGGTTTGCGATTTTGCTAATTATCTTGCAGAAAAGTTCTACCGAAAGGTCGACCCATCAACAAAAGAAGAAATTCTTTTCGGACCTCAAACACTATATTTGGGATGATCCCCACCTCTTCCGAATTTGTGCAGATCAAATCATACGAAGATGTGTCGCACTTCCTGAAACGATCTCGATTTTGAATCATTGTCACAAAGGACCCACCGGTGGGCACTATCAAGCGAATACCACGGCACGAAAGGTCCTTGAGTCGGGCTTTTATTGGCCTACACTTTTCCAAGACGCAAAACGGTATGTTGAAACTTGTGATAATTGTCAACGAGCGGGAAATATTTCTCGAAAAAATGAAATGCCCCAAAACGGTATTCTTGTATGCGAAATTTTTGATGTTTGGGGTATTGATTTTATGGGACCATTTCCTGCGTCTTTTGGCAATAAATACATTTTGGTAGTCGTTGACTACGTGTCTAAATGGGTAGAAGCTCAAGCCTTGCCTAAAAATGATGCTCGAGTGGTGGTATATTTTCTAAAAAAACTTTTTACCCGATTTGGTACTCCACGAGCCATCATTAGTGATAGAGGCACTCACTTTTGTAATAGTCAATTTGACAAAGTGTTAAAATGTTATGGTGTCACACACCGAGTCGCCACCGCTTATCATCCTCAAACTAGTGGTCAAGTCGAAGTGTCCAACCGCGAATTAAAAAGAATTTTGGAAAAAACGGTTGGACACTCTCGAAAGGATTGGTCCCTCAAACTCGACGATGCCCTTTGGGCTTATAGAACGGCTTTCAAAACGCTAATAGGGACTACTCCATACCGACTCGTTTATGGTAAGGCGTGTCATTTACCGGTTGAGCTTGAACACAAGGCCTTTTGGGCTATTAAAATGCTTAATTATGATTTGTCAAGTGCAGAGATAAATCAAGCATCGCAGACAACGAACTCGAAGAATGGCGAAATTCGGATACGAACTCGAGGATTTACAAAGAACGAACAAAGCAATGGCATGACAAACGCATTAAGCAAACAAGAGAATTTCAACCTGGTGATCAAGTGTTACTCTTCAATTCCCGACTCCGACTATTCCCGTGTAAGTTAAAATCCCTGGTCCTACCCATTCACTTGTTATTCAAGTGTTCCCACGGGACTATTGAAATCACGCACAAGGAAATGGGAACATTCAAGGTAAACGGACATCGTCTAAAGCTTTATTTTGGGGCACCATCGATGATAGTTATCGAGATTCCATCCGTCTTGATTTACCCCCAAAATACACCACACGAGTAGAGGTAAAACAGTCCAAATTTATACGACGTTAACGGCGTTATCCGAGAGGCAACCCGGCATTTTGTGTATAAAAAAAAATAAAAAATATGGAAATAATAAAAACATGGCCGTCGTGTTTCTCCACCACGATCGTGTTAAATCAATTAATTGACGAACACACCTTGGCCGTGTTCTTCAATTCAGGCCATGTTGATAATTCACGATAAAACACGGCCAGGGCGTGTTAAATAACACGCCCGTGTTTTAAATCGAAAAAAATTTGAGATGAAAACTCGTACAGAACACGGCCAGGGCGTGTTATATAACACGCCCGTTTTTAAATCGAAAAAAAAATTTGGGGATGAAAACTCGCATGAGAACACGGTCGGGGCGTGTTAAATAATACGCCCGTGTTTTAAATCGAAAAAAAGAAGAAAGGTTGAACACGCATCGAACACGCCTGGCCGTGCTTTGAAAGACGGCCGTGTTAAGATGCATAAAACAGGGGGTCCGATTTTGGCCCTATTTTCTTCCCCAAACCCCTTCTTCTTCTTCCTTTCTCCCCTTTTCTCAAACCCTACCCCAAAATCACCAAATTCTTTCTCTTTTCTTTCAAAAATCTTCACCCACACCACACACTTTCACATCACAAGGCTCTCATCTCTTCCTCCTCACAATGTCTTCAAGGTATGTGTTGTTCTTATCTTCTCTTCTTTTCCTTTCAATTTCGAATTTTGATTTGTTTAAATTGGTATATTTGTGTGTTGTTGTGAAGATTATCCTATGTTGTAGTTAGCAAATTCATGAATTTGTATTGCCAATTTTTCATGCCCTAAAAATTGAATGGTAGGGAAATTGAAATTTGGATAATTGATATTAATGGTAAAATCATGAATTTCTTTTTATGACATATTTCTTGTGAATTTTTGTGAGTTTAATTGAGTTTGTTGTGAAAATTTCTTGGTTATTGTGGTAATGATGAGAAATTATTCTTGTGATGTTTTTATCTTGCTAAATTGAGGAATTGGTCATTGGTTCTTGATATTCATGAACTTAAAGAGTTAGACTTGGAGTCATATGATTAATGTTCCTAAATTGTTGTTGAGATATCTTTGTTTTAGTTGAATTGCTATTATTGAGATGTTGTTGAAAAAGGGATGTTGTTGAATCATTGTTGCAAATGGAGTGTATAGCTTGTGAAGATGGATTCTTGTTGAATAAAAGTGTTGATATGGTGGAATTTTAAAATTGATGCTTTTTCATGCTTGGGATATTGTTTATGTCTCTTAGAATGGTTTTTCACGTTGTTATAAGTTTATATTGACATAGAATCCCAGTGTCGAAACGAGGACGCACGGTGATGCTTCATCCTCCGCGGCCCCCACACACGGCGTCGCCGAGCCATTCATACTTGACCCACCGGTCCCTACCAACCCGTTTGGTATATCTTTTCGAGATAATGATCATGAAGCTCAATATCATCGCCTGGCCCAACGCGTCACATCATTAACACATGATTCTCGGATAACCCTACCTTGATGGGCTCGATCGCGTCAGATGTGGATTGATGTTCAATCAACTTGGGTGGGGCTATTTCATGAATCTAGCCACACCCACCTACATCCGTCTCACATTAGAATTTATGAGTTCCTATGACGCGGAGATCACTTCGGTGCCGACACGCTCAAGAAAGACGTATCACATTTCGGCTCTTCAACAATGATCACCACTCACATTGCGTAATTTAATTTATCTATGATTTACCCATAAATGGGTTGCGTATAAAGCCATTGGGGCTCCGTGATCGACAATTTTGGCAAGCAATTACGCATGAGCCGAATATAATCCTTCTTCATCAAAGTCCTCATGCATTGTCAATCCTTGCTTCCGTTATATCCATCGGGTGCTCTCGAGTACACTATTTGGCCGGGGCAAAAGCGAAGGAGTCGTCCGACTTGATGAGCTCTATTTTCTATGGTCAATGGTGAATTCTTCTTGTTGACACGGGTTCTTATCTCGCCAAGCATTTTCTCAAAGTGAGCAAGAAAAACCGAGGTAAAATCGTCATTGGTGGCCTTATTACTCCTATCGCCATCCATTATGGTTATAACCTCGCAGGACTTGAGCAAGCCCGGGGACCAACCCGGATCGACTTTGAATCTTGTATTGCTATGGGAATGATTCAACGGAGCGGATGGGTTATGTTTTAAGGTTCAAAATACAGACTACACACATCCATTGCGGATCCTTCTCGCACTTTTCGGGACTGACAATTGGAAGATGATGTACCCGCAAGGTGATAACCCGATGCATTCCGACCCGCACCGCCGCCTCCGACACGTATGCCTATCAAAGTGAGGAACTGATATTGATGCTCCTCGGCGTCACAACCACCAAGGCAACCACCAACCCCTATGGATGATACTAGATCTCTTTCTCCACGCCATTCGCTTGGAGCAAATGGAGCAAATGAGCTTTATTGGATCGCCAAAGGAAATGATGACGCAACATTACGCCGAATTGAAGAACGACAACAACAATTCTTCATGAATCTTCAACAACATCAACAACAACAATACGACCAACAAAGATCCCTATTTTGCCATGATGGATCGTATCCAACAATGGCATATTTCGCAAGGACATTTTCCACCACCACAATGAAGGTCGTATTTTTCTTGTTTCATTTTTTTTACACTTTTTAATCTAGAATGTATCACATCTCCTTCTTCACATTGGGGACAATGTGACCCTTGAAGTTGGAGGTGGTGAGATTTATCAAAGATATTTGGATAATTTTTTTTTTAGTTTTGTGTGGGATTGCGTTTTTAATTAATTTGTGTGGATGTTTTATTTTTTTTTTATGCACTTTTAAATCTCTTGCAAATAAACATGAGATATTTCTTTTTACAATTCGATAAGTTGTTTGTGAATTTGTTTTAACCAATTTTTCTCCCGAAAAAGTCATCTTTTGAACTCAAATCGCCAAAATGTTTTAAAAACCGTGTGACTCTAGTAAAAGGATGAATTCGGTCAAAAGAGTTTAATGTCATGAAAATAGTTTGGACTTTGCTTAAATTTAGATACTTTGTGTCATGATCGTTGGAGAAATCATTATTCGGGTTAAAAAAAATCGAAAATATATATATATATATATATATTTATAAAAAAAAGGACAAATCGAGGTTATACTCCTCTGTTTGTTGTCGCTAGTAACTAGGAGCATTCATGAGCCCCATGTTTGTCTTTTTTACGTAAAAAAGAACACAAATATGAGTATGGGAAACCACCCTAGGAGTTTTTGGAAAGCATTCAAAATTTAAACCTAGTGGAAGTTTACCTCAAACAAATGTCCTAATTTATAATTATATGCACTAAAAAAAAACCCGAGTTTTTGAACATCTCATTTTATCATTACATTCTTGTATTTGGTCTAAGCGAATGATTAACAATTCCTGTGATATGACAACTGTGATGATTAAACGATTCCATTTACTGAATTCACCCTCTTTTTAACAAATTGGTTGACTTGGAAGAACGAATCGATTGGCTCAATCGGGAATAAAAAGGTTAGCGATTTTCTTCAAACATGTCAAAATTGTGAAAATAGATACCTCATTTTTGTTTTCAACTCCACTCTTTGTTTTAAAAATTGCTTGAGGACAAGCAAAATTTCCAAGTTGGAGGCGGTTTGATAAGTGCATTTTTGTTCACATTTTTTTAAACCTTTTTAGATAATTTCTCTAACTTTTTAGTTCATTAATCAATAAAATCAAGAAAAATCACATTGGCTTGTTTTGAATGATGAAGGTAAAGACTTGAAGCAAATTGTATGATTTCGTATGAAAATACGAACAAAAACAAAGTCTAAAAGAAGGCAAGAAGACTCAATCTCGTGCGTAACACACCCCTAGTGTGTTGGGAAACATGGCCATGCTTCAAAGGGAAGAAAAACAAGAAGAAAACAAAAAACACGCTCGGGCCGTGCTTACAAAAGACGGCCGTGTTTCACACGTAAAACATCAAAACACGCCCAAACCGTGTTTAAAAGCACACCCTGCCAGAAAATCCTCTTTTTGCGAAGAAAACACGGCCAGGCCGTGTTTATAAACACGACCGTGTTCGTCAGGCCTGGCCGTGCTTTTAAAGCACGACCGTGTTTTCTCTCCAGCTCAACAAATTTTCTTCTTTTGGCGGAAATAATGGAGACTTTTGCTTTTTGACAACCTTTGAGCAAATTTTCACACCTCATCTTGCCGCACCAAAACTCAATTATCTCCTCAATTGTCATGTGGACACAATGATTCAACCAACTCAACCAATGGAAGTGAAGTATTGTCATGTGTATACAATGATTCAACCAACTCAACCATGAATGTGCACACAATGATTCAACTAACAAGCATGGAAATGAGGCATTTGTTAATATGGTATTTCACAAGATGGTGCTTATAAAAGCCAAGAGTTTGAGTTGGAAAATCATTCATGTAATATTCATTCATATAGAGATTCATTGTGTATTCATCATAGATACTTAGAAAATATTCATTGTGTTTAACATTTTGAGTGGAATTGGGATCAAGAGGTCTTGGAGGAGTAAGCTTGTAGCAACATTGGAGAAGAAGGCTTGGATCAACATCATCTATCAAAGAAAGAAGTCATTGAGATTTTGAGAAAGATAAGTACACCATATTTACAACACTTAAATATTCTTGTGTAATTTATTCTTTTGTCAAAATCATGAGTAGCTAAACTACTAGTGTTTGAATGTAATGAACTCTAGAATGGATTTGTGATTAAGGTTTGTATGTTTTTAATAAAATTCTCATGTCTTGTGTGATTCACTTATATCATGTTTATTTCATTCAAGTTGATATTTCCTAGGTATATTAATTTGATATTTATTCCTCATCGGATAATCGAGAGATTTATGGTGGGAAAGAACCTATATAAGTGAAAAGAGTTGCATGCAATCCTAGATATAGGACGACATAAATCTTCCAATTAGGGTCAAACCTAATATGGGAATTCATAAATCGTTATAATGCAATTTTGGGGGTTTTAACTAGAAAGAGATTTCAGTTAATCAACTTGAGATTAGGAGTTTTTCGCCTTGAGAAAGGGTTTAACTTAAATCGGGAATTTCTACGGTCCACATAACATGAGATTTTATTAAAAGAGGTTGGTTTTTGCTTAAGGGCTTATGGTTGTATTTTTATCTTGATTGAATCACAAAAACATTCTAGAGGGATTTACATTCAACACATTTCTATCTCTTGATTTCTCATTCTACAATCTATTTTTATTTGATTTCTTTTTGTAAGTTGCAATTATCTTAAATTCTCTATTTTCCATTTTCCATTTTAACAAACAAAACTCTGAAAAATTACTAGATTAGATAACAAAAAGACGGTAATTATTAGTACTTACAATCTTCGTGGGAATGACACTCGCACTCGATAATCTATACTACAAAACGATAGGTGCACTTGCCTAAGGTTTTCTAGAGTAGCTTTTGAGCCATCAAGTTTTTGGCGCCGTTGCCGGGGATTGTAATATTAAGAACACCTTATTTTTGTTAATTTAATCATTTTTTATAATTTCATCAATTGTCTTTCTAGGTATCTATCTTTGTAAGTCTTGGATTATACTTATCCTCCTTGTTTACCACAAAGGCATGCCTACTCGTCACCGAATTTGGAAGCGAGACCGCCAAAGAACACGTAGAGAAAGTATTAGTACAGGACCACGAGGAGGATACTAACGAAAGCAAGGATCCCGATATGGCGGATGAACAACAAAGAACCATGTACGACTATGCCAAGCCATCTATGGACGGTGACGACGTCGCTCTAGTATCGTAAGTGCCCGGCACGTTGCGTACCAATAATTTCAAATCAAACCGAATGTCATTCAAATGGTGCAACAATTTGTTCAATTCGACGACCTACCGGACGAAGATCCAAATAATCATATCGCGAATTTCCTCAAAATTTGCGATACTTTCAAAATAAATGGAGTCTCTCGACGATGCCATCCGCTTTACGCTTGTTCCCATTTACTCTTCGGGGACGGGCTAAACAATGGCTAAACACTTTACCGAAGGGAACAATCACAACATGGAGCATTATGGCGGAAAAATTCCTGCTAAAGTATTTCCCACCCGCTAAAACCGCACGATTGAGGAATGAGATCTCTTCATTCACTCAAGAGGACGATGAAACCTTGTACGACACTTGGGAGAGATTCAAAGAATTGCTGCGAAAATGCCCACATCATGGTCTTCCCATTTGGATGCAAGTCCAAACATTTTACAATGCGTTGCTCTCATCGACAAAGCAGATGATCGATGCGGCGGCGGGGGGGACTTTGAACAATAAAACACCCGAAGCCGCCCAAGATCTCATAGAAGGAATGGCCATGAATGGCAATCCATACGAGGAAAAACCAACAGGTCAGTGGGAGTATATAATGCGGACGCGGTGGTTACACTAGCCGCACAGGTCGAAGCTCTGACTCAGAAAGTCATAGAAAGTCTTTTTGCAGAGATATGTCCTAGCCTTGAGTGCCAAATCAAGGGATCAGTGGTTATAGAAACAGCTGTGGGAATCTTAAAATGATAGAGTCCATTCTTCTCCTCAGCAAAACCAATCATCTTCCGGTTGTTCATGTCCTGTAACATACAATGAGATGATAGAAAATGCAGATGCATAATTGGAAGATTTTGCTAGTTGGGATACATATATGAGGTTGAATGAGAAAGAGGGCACACATAGAACTTTATGAAGCATTAAATTGTCAGATAATTGAACCTCACCTATATAAGAAGTTGTGGTGGTTTGTCCATTTGGTAAACATATAGTAATGGATACATGAGTTGGATCATTTTTGAATAAAGATTTGTCACAAATCATATGGTTTGTGGCTCCCGTATCTAGAATCCATTTATGATTTTGTAAAGAATTAACAAGGCAAGATATACTACCTGGCGGCGTCAGTGAATGTGTTGCGAGTTTGAGATTGTTGGATTTGCTTGAGGGTATGTTGTTGCCGCAGTGTGTACTATCTCAAAGAGAGAGTTGTGAGAATGCTGATTTTGAGATTGATGATTCTGAGCATAAAGCAAAAATCGTTCTATCATATCCTTTGAAAAAACCGAATTATCCAAAGTGCCGAATTATCTTGATTTGGAGAATTGCTTGTGACAACGGCAATTGAATCTTTGAAATTTCTAGGTCCCTTTGCCCTTTCCAACCTGGTGGACAGCCTATTAGTTGGAAGCACTTATCCACAGTATGACCAAGAAAGCCACATTGTGTACATTTTGGCTTTTTCTTGTCCTTATTTACCTGAAACTTTGAGAAATTTTGTTGTCTTGCTAACATGGCTACAGACTGGTTCATACTCTCCATAGGATTGATGTATGTGTTGGAGTTATTCAGCCCACACTGGGATTCTTCTTGAAGTAATAAGGAGTAGACTTTTGACAAAGAAGGTAGGGGAGAATTAAGTAACAATTGGCTTCTTAATTGGGCATAGGAGTCATGTAAACCAATGAGAAATTTCATGATCAATCATTTTGAGAAATTAGCCATGACAGATGACATATTACAGTACACAAATACCACAAGAATATTTCATGATTGGACGATGACTAATATACTCATCCCATAGACTCTTGAACTGATTGTAATATGTAGTGATTGAACTATTACCTTGAGTTATCATAATTAATGACTTCTCCAAGTGAAAGACTCGAGGGCCATCGCTGCGGGCATATCTTATCTTCAACTCATCCCACACTTCTTGAGTTGTGGTAAAGAACAATAGGCTTTGTCTAATGTTCTTGGCAATAGAATTTAATAACCAAGACAATACCAAATTGTTGGCCCGTTTCCACGTATTATGAAGATTAACAGAAGAAGCAGGGGGCATGGGAATGGAACCATCAACAAAACTATTTTTGTTTTTAACACTAAGTGCCATCAAGACTGCTATATTCCAAGACATGTAATTCTCACCGGTGAATGGCTCGTATACAATAACCGCTCCCGGATTGTCACTTGGGTGGAGGTAATAAGGAGAAGAAAGATCATGCATTTGGTTGACAACCATATTTCAAGAATGATGTATAAAAATATCAAGAACTGATCACATATTTCAATTAAGAAGTATGGAGATTGATCACAGATTTCGATCAAGAAGTATGGAGATTGATCACAGATTTCGATCAAGAACACAGATTTCGATCAAGAAGAGAGAAAAAAAATGAGACTGATCATAGAGTTGATCACAGAACAAGTTGATCGCAGAGTTGATCACAAATGAGACTTGAAATGGAGATGCGGAAGTGCTCTTCAATGTACTGTTGATACCATGTGAAGAATAGAAAACTCCATTGAAGATGAAAGAAATGAATGAATTGATTAAGTGAAATGTACAATTTGATTTATAAGTATATATAAGAAAGATATGAGCTTTAACCTGATAACTGAATTTGAAACTAACTCTAACTATATTAACCTACAAATTGTTACATTGGATATATCTTGACAATTGTCTTACACAAATTTTTGCCTTCTTTTGTGCCCCCCTTGTAAAAAAATTCTAGATCCGTCCATAGAGACCGAACACTATTTATTACGATGACAAAACTTCACTTATTAAGGGGACAATACATTGAAATATTCTATGAAAGTTAATCAGTCAAAAAATGTTTTTTCGAAGCAAATTATCGAGGGCACATTGCATTATATCCTGACAACTTTAGTGCAAATTGCAATTTGTTAGGGGCGTAGTGCAATTTTCCCCTTTCATAGGTATGCGCTAATAATAAAAGCGCCTCCAACCCTGGGAGAATTTATTTTTCTTCTTTTGTTTTTCGTCGTTTCACGCGTTTTTATTTGAGGAAATTTCAAAAAGTATCAATTTTTTTTGGCAAAAATATATTTTTACATCTTTTGGGCATTGGTTTACACTTCGTTTTACTTTTATTTGTCTTGGGTTAAATTTTTAGATATTTATGCGTTTTTAAATATTTATACGCATTTTTTTGTACTTGCATTGTTTCGATGTTATTTCTGTTGTTTCTTGATTGTTCTGTGTTGTTCGTATGTTGATTTTATGTTGTTTCTATTGTTTTTGGGTTGTTTATATATAGTTTCGATTTCAATTCGTTAGATCAAAAATTGGATTGTATTGTTTATGTTTTGTTCATGTGTTGTTTCTATATTGTTTCAATAAGTTTTGTTTTAACATATGTCGTTTATGTGTGTGTTTCTTGGTTCTTTTTAGGATTTCGAGTATAAGAAAATTGTTTTCAATGAAACTTTATTAGCTAAAATATAAATGTTCGAAAAAACTTAAAAAAAAAACAATGTAAATAATCCCAATAAAACACGCGAGCGAAAAAATTGCAAAATATTCGGGAGTGTAAAAAAGTTCGCACAACTTAAAAATATTTTTTCCTATAATGTAGGGTAATTGTTTAGCTCCTTTACTTTTTTATTTATATTTAAACTGATTGGCTATGGGCCAAACATTGGATCTATAGATGTGCTTTCGGATGGGTTTCAAGATTTGGATCATATTGGATTTCAAATGACTAAGAGGCCTTGACCAAACAATTCCATATAATTATACATAAATACTCGTATAAAATTTTTAACAAATCAACAATAGTTTAAAAATATTCGTACATCATTTTTGCTTCTTTCAAATCCTAGCCACTTTTGTTCCATCGCCTTATTCCTTTTTTCTTTCCTCATCCTTCTATGGAGTTCCGAAGGATGGGAGAAGCAATTTTCACTTGTTATTTTTACTTGTCTGCAATATATAAACTTTTTTTTTCAGTAAATAAGTTTGTTACATATGTGCTACAAATGCTAGAATCTAGAAAAACGTATAAGATCTTTCGTTAACTGCATGCAAACTTAATGGGCGAATTAATATTAAAAATAACTGTGTAAAATGCTAATTAATTCATATTAATGAATTTAGAATTTATACCATAATTCTAAGTCTATTATTATTATTATTATTATTAAACTTGAACCATTCATGTATTTTCCTAATAGTTTAAGAAAATTCATCAATTTAAGGCTTAAAATTTCAACTTTATCAAATCAAGGTAAAAATTTATGACTGTGTATCTAGGGTGAAAATTAGGGATATTATCGAATTCTAAATACTACACGTGTATAGCTCATGAATCGCCTTATCAAACCGAGACCCAATTTATGACTATGTATTTATCTTCTTACAAAAATATGCAATATGAATGTCAAATTGAAGATCGTAAAAAATAATTAATTTGATATATTATACATTTAAAATAGATAAAAAAAAAATAAAAAAGTTACATGTGAATTCCTCATACTATACACACTAATTAAATGATATGGTTATTAATTTATTATTATATAAAATAAAAAAAACTACCCACCCTCTCCCACCCAAGGAATATAGTGTGCGGCAGCAAGTTGAAATTAAAAAAAGAAAAGAAAATTATTGTTGGTGCATGTAATGTGTGCGCCAGCTATTGAACAGTCGCCAACGAGCAAATGCACAATACCCCCAATTTTTACCCCATTTTAGCAATTTTGTTTCATTTACCCTACATAAACAATTTACCATAATAGCTATCTGTAGGGAGCTAGGTTTATCGGTGTGGTGGCTGCTTGATACCTGTTTTATTTAAATGAAATTAATTGAAGCCAGCTTACTTAAGTTATAGGGCTAGTCAAAACTTAAATGTAAATTTTCACTGTGCTTACCAACCATATAAAGAAAAATTATATATTATAAAAAAGCTAAATTATATATTATGTATATACTCCTTCCTATTCATAATATATAATTATATTTTTGGCACATGAATTTTTTTTCAAAATGAATGTTCTTTTGACATTTTCAAGGCTAGTGATCATGAGAAAAATATTTTCTCAAATTACCCTTAAATATATTATTTTCTAACATATATTTATTTGTTCCAAAATAACATTTATGATTAATTAAGGGTATAATTGGTATTTAACACAATTATTAACATGTGTGTTTTTTTTTCCTAAAAACACGTATTTTGAATAGGAGGGACTAGGGAGTATAAACGGACCGAATAATACTATAAAGCTAATAAATCTTTCGGCAAATTTACAGCATTTCTAATTTAGTTTAAGTCTCATCTTTCAATTACTAATAAAACAATATATCATCACCGCCTATTATTTTGAAACTAAAAAATACAAGAAATCTTAGTTTAGAAGTTAGATTTTGCATCAAATCCATTTAATTTTACTTTGATATATAACTCTTATATTTCTAAAAACTGCCAAAAGTATCTATTTTTATAAATTTGTCATCCTTTTAATGTCAGTACCTTGAAACTTTAAATCTTTAATAATCACAGCAGCGTTGTAGATTTTAATTTTTAAATATCATAGGTATAATGCAGACATGCAGTTACCTACATTTTTGTCCCAAAAAAATATCTAATAAGAAAAACTATGTGCCACCTGTAACAAAAACCATTAATCATCAATTAATTAACATGAGCTTTACTAGCATACAAGTTATAACTATCCCTATGTAGAGGTCACAAAATTAGCCCGACCCGATGACTAACCTAGCCAATCAGATATAGAGTTGGGTTGAACTTCATTTAGAGCCCTATAAAGTGTCTCGAGACTACTTTGGCCCGACCAAATGATCCGAAACCCTATAGGCCCAAACGGACTAACCAAAAGTACACGTGTTGGCTAGATCAACCACAAAAAATGCGGGGCTGATAAAATTTTGGATTGGCCCGAATCGACACAATTTTATGACTTAGCCCATTAAATATGGACTAAGCGATTCTTGTTAAACTCATTGCCAGCTCTACCAATATGGTTGTTGCTTATGAGTTCCAAGGTTCATTTTTTTTTTGAAAAACTTCATTAATAAAATTAAAGTTAAAAATGCCAAACTAATGGCTGGCCCATAGCTAGCCTCAACATTTTGGATTTTCTATTTCAATATCACAACACACAACACGTATGTATAGATATTTTATACATTTAATGTCTAATGATAATATTATTAATAAACGTGATGAAATATTATTTAAAAAGAAGATCTATGTTTGTGGTCTCAGTGCAAGCAACAAAAGTCTAAAGCTCAATTTATTGTTGCCAGATTTCCTATAAGGACAATTAATTTATATCTTACACTTCAATTGATATATATATATATATATTGAACTAGATATAGGTAAAATCTTGAGATCTATTACGGCTAGACTTTAAAGTTTTCACCAACTTTTTTTAACAATGGTTTAATTACATATTATTTAATTCAGCAACAGTCAAAGTAATTAAAATTAATAACATTTATTTCTTCATTTAAAGGGTGTCTGCGTGAGTTAATTTATCAGCTCCTTCAACATGTTTATCAGTTTATGTGATATGCTTACTTAAACTAATTAATGTTATAAACTCTTGGATAATTTTTTTAAAAAGGTTTTATAGTTTCGAAGATAAATTAAATATTAGGATTTTATAAGAATTTTTAGAAAAAAGTAAGAAGTTCCTAACCGATTTTTAACGTCATGATAAACTCATTTTCGTTTTAATTAGCCATTTTAATTAAAAATTTCAGTATTAACATCTTATAAACTGCATACTACACGATCTTATCTTTATAGGAAAAAATAAATCAAATGAGAGCTTACTTTAAAGATAAGATCTTACATCTTATAAATATCGAAAAACATCTTATTTAGATCTTTCTAAATAAGTTTTATCAAAAACTCTTTAATTACTGTGGATTTTGTGAGAAACCATCTTACAAAGAGTTTTTCGGTTGAATTTTTATAAACTCCGAAATGTTTTGTAAGATGTTTGTGAGTTTACAAAATGTTTTAAGAGTTTTTAATAAAGAAAGAGAAAATTAGAAAACGGACTTATAAACTCCCAAAATAAAAAATATTAGAATGCCATAAACATTAAACTCTTAAAAAATTTATATTTTCTTATATATTTATAGAAATTTGACAAATTCCTTTAATTTTGATTACACTAATTAGTAATTACAAAGTTGTTGTTACTCTTAAAATTAAAGATTATTGATTTTATTTTTTCCAGACGCTTTAAAAGTAGTTTTTTTAAAGTAAAATTTATGGTTCCTATATAATAGTATGTCACTATATAAACTAGCATATTACGAGACTTATGCTAAATATCAGCTATTCGTCTGAATTTCTATAGTCATGCCTAACGAAAAAGCAGAAATTGGATAGGCAAGGTCGTAGGAGGTTTCCATCTATTGTTTTAATAATCGTAATTAATATGGAAATTGTATAAATTATCCATAGTAAATAAATATTTATTCTATCTCTATTTTATGCATTAATCATGTCAATTCCTTCAATAAAAACTCAACACATAAGTTATTGATATTATTAAACTAAATGCGTATATATAATTATTATGTGGTATACACTCGTTGGTGGCCATCTTTGGCGAGCTCCATAGAGATCGGAAGGAAACATTTGGTATATTATAAATATTTGTTAAAAGTTAAGTGAAAAATTAGTAAGAGTTAATTCGTTGTATAGTTTATATATAAGAATTATTTGGGAGCAAAAACAAGGTTTATTTTGATATACCGCTTGGCAGCCTTGATAAGACGCCTATAAAATTCGAGATATGTGCCCGAGTTCGATTCCTACTTAAGTAAAACTTAATAAAAAAAAAAGTAAAACTTATTTTATAAATATTTTAATATTACTTAATTGTAATTGTGACTTAATTTATTTATTTAATAATAGTTAGTATATTCTTAAATTATTAATACTCTTAGTTATTGTTTTTTCGTGTAATCTTTTGTTAAAACAAACAATGAGCTAGCTTTCAATATTTTTAGATTGCGTGTTAATATCACAAATATTTATTAAAATAAGATATCATTTGTCAAATATTATACGACAAAGATAATGTACGTATAAAATGAATATTTCTTCTCAAAAGTCTAGTGTATTACACGTTGTGATCATAATGTGTATGGAAAATGAAATTATTTTTGAATTATTCATATCTATATATAATACGGTTTTTTTTTTTTGAAACAATATAATACGAAGTTTAACTAGAAATAATAGTTTCATGGTAACTATTTGTAAGGAATTATGCTCTGCTGAAAACTCAACCGTACGGCTCTTCTCAGTTTTATTTGCCTTTATCATCAGTTCAACTTTTTTTTTTTTTTTTAATTCCAGGTTTTAATAATAGTTGGATACAAATTTTGTCCTTGCTGAAGTTTTTAAAGATGAAGTGACAAGAAACTAAAGTACATCACTAGTAATAAGAGAATATCAACATTCTATCTCCAAAAAAAAATCAACATTCCAAATTAGGAAATAAGCATTTGAGAAATTGAAAATTTTAGGTATTTTATTATATTCATTTTTAAAACAAGCAATAGTTCTACTATTTAATTTGTCGTTTCTATGTAAATATGCATATTATGCCTTTTTTTTGTCGATAGGCGTAATAAATGGAAATATCGACTATTTCTCTCATTGTGTTTGATAAAAAGTAACATGCAAAACAAAAAATTAAAAATATTAAAGAGAGACAAAAACAATTGAATAGGTAATGTATTATAAAATTTCCATTTTTATGCTAATAATCATAGTAAAGACGTGGTAAGTGATGGAGAGGGATATATCTCACATTGATTGAACATGTGAGTATACAATGTCTTATAAGAAAGGGCCAAGCTTCTTTCTAACGAGAGATGCATTTTCCAGGACAAACTCGCGAAGCCCAGGCTAAAACGGACAATATCTTTTGGATATCTGCAAATGACTCCATGAATCTCAATAGGAGAATCACCATTTAACATGACTTATGATGAGAATGAATATATCCCACATTGATTGAGCATGCAGATGGACAATGTCTTATAATCGAGTCAAACCCATGAAATTCAGATCAATATCTTTTGACGGAATTACGACCACTCTGGCCCACATCAAGAAGATTTACAATTAATGTGTAATTGCCTATTATATTATATTATAATTAGGTAAGTATCTTATTTCACGTTTTAAGCTTTCTTTCCACAATATTTTTTATTGACTAATAAAGTTTAGATATTGGGTTAATATCATACATGAAAATGTAGTATATGAAGTAATCCACAATCCCAATATCTTACCAACTTTAAGTTTGGAAAATGAAATAGAATAATAGATGACTTAAACCAACTTCAACCCTACCAACTTGCGTGTTGAATCCTCACTCTTTGCATTGAAAAGTAATAATAATAACGTTACTCAATATTCAATTTGGGATCAATCGTTGTTTGAGTTCAATTAGTTAAATATAACGAATTAAATATTTTGTCCAAATAAATTTAAAAAGTTCGACTCCCACTCCACTCAATTAGTATAAAATAATATAACGGAAAATCAAACTACACAAATCCAATTCCTATTCGAATCGATAAAAAATTAATTAAGTTAACAATCAAACTAAATTTGAATGCAATATTTTTAATTTTTTTTAAAAAAATTAATTAATTTAAAACAATAATATTTTTGACCCAACTATACTCAATTCATTTACTAACTCACTAGCCACTTAATTTTATCCACTATCAAACAAACAAATTTATACAAATAAATAACAAAATTGTCTCACAATTAATTCCCACTCACATCATATCCACCAAATTGCCCATAACCACATAAATTCAATAGCCATCAAAATTGACCAATTTAGCAAGGGCAATTTCGACCATTCACCTCATCTGGCGCCTGAATAAGATATGCCCTCCATACTGAATGTGAGGCCCTTCACTATCTTCAGAATAATACGTCAAATAATCCGCCGCCACTTATTGTATCTCTCCACCGTCGACAATGGCGGCCGCTGCTCCGACCACTTTCTCCTCCGCCATCTCAAAGAATCCTTCTCTGCACAGCAAGTCTAAGCTTCTTTCCCGATTCACTCTCCCATTCCCTCACAGCCCCAGAATCCCACCGCCGCATTTATCTCCCACCGGCGCCCGCTCCAAATCTCAAATGTCCTCTCCTCTCCGAACAAACAAATCGACCAGGAGGAGACTTTCGTTTCCCGATTTGCCCCCGACGAGCCTCGAAAAGGCTGCGACGTCCTCGTGGAGGCGCTGGAGCGTGAGGGCGTCACCGACGTCTTCGCCTACCCCGGCGGCGCGTCGATGGAGATACACCAGGCGCTCACGCGCTCCAACATCATCCGCAACGTTCTCCCCCGGCACGAGCAGGGCGGCGTCTTCGCCGCCGAGGGCTACGCACGCGCTTCCGGCGTTCCCGGTGTCTGCATTGCCACCTCCGGCCCAGGCGCCACCAATTTGGTCTCCGGCCTCGCCGATGCTCTCCTCGACAGCGTCCCTCTCGTGGCGATCACTGGCCAAGTCCCTCGCCGCATGATCGGGACTGATGCTTTCCAGGAAACCCCCATTGTTGAGGTAACTAGATCGATTACCAAGCATAATTACCTTGTTTTAGATGTTGAGGATATTCCTAGGGTTGTGAAAGAGGCTTTTTTCATCGCGAGGTCTGGTAGGCCTGGTCCTGTTTTAATTGATGTTCCCAAAGATATTCAACAACAAATGGTGGTTCCAAATTGGGATCAGCCAATGCGGTTGGGTGGATATTTGTCTAGGTTACCTAAGCCACCTAGTGAGATGTTGTTGGAGCAAATTGTTAGGTTAATATCTGAGTCTAAAAGCCAGTTCTGTATGTTGGTGGTGGTTGTTTAAATTCAAGCAATGAATTGAGGCGATTTGTCGAGCTTACTGGAATCCCGTTGCGAGTACCTTGATGGGCTTAGGTTCTTACCCTTGCTCCGATGAGGATTTTGCATTGCAAATGCTGGGAATGCACGGGACTGTCTACGCGAATTATTCGGTAGATAAGAGCGATTTATTGCTCGCTTTTGGGGTTAGGTTTGACGATCGTGTTACCGGGAAGTTGGAGGCGTTTGCTAGTCGGGCGAAAATCGTCCACATTGATATCGATTCCGCGAAATAGGAAAGAACAAGCAGCCACACGTTTCCATTTGCGCGATATAAAATTAGCTTTAGATGGTTTAAACTCGATATTGGAGGAAAAATCGAGAGGGCTCGATTTTTCAGCCTGGAGGAAGGAGCTAATGGATCAAAAGACGAAATATCCCTTAACTTATAAGACATTCGAGACGCCATCCCTCCTCAGTACGCTATCCAGATGCTCGATGAATTGACGGGCGGGAATGCGATTATTAGCACCGTGTCGGGCAGCATCAAATGTGGGCTGCCCAGTTTTACAAGTACAATAGGCCTCGACAATGGTTGACATCTGGTGGTTTGGGTGCAATGGGCTTTGGACTACCCGCAGCAATCGGAGCTGCTGTCGCGAGACCTGATGCCGTTGTGGTGGACATTGACGGTGACGGGAGCTTCATTATGAATGTGCAGGAGTTAGCTACGATACGAGTCGAAAACCTTCCTGTTAAGATTATGCTGTTGAATAACCAGCACTTGGGTATGGTTGTCCAGTGGGAGGATCGTTTCTACAAGGCTAACCGCGCATACGTATCTCGGAAACCCTTCGAACGAGGCGGAGATTTTCCCGAACATGCTTAAATTCGCTGAGGCTTGCGATATACCCGCGGCTCGTGTGACGAGGAAGGAGGAACTTAGGGCGGCGATTCAGAAGATGCTGGATACGCCCGGTCCGTATTTGTTGGACGTGATCGTTCCGCATCAAGAGCACGTTTTGCCTATGATCCCTAGCGGCGGTGCGTTTAAAGATGTGATCACGGAGGGCGATGGAAGAACTAAATACTGAACTTGGAGTGGTATGCGTTTTCTAGTGTAGCTTAGATGTTTGTATCTTGTGTTTGTTCTTTGCAAGATTTCTTATATGCTTTGTCTTGTTAGTTTATTTGTACTTAGCAGAGCCCAAATGTTCGGCGAATCGACTTGAGTTGAATATTACCATAGTTATTTAATGCGCTTGGCTGTGAACAAGTATTTGTAGGTGGGTAGATTATATATTGCACATTCAGAGTATTTATGTGCATTTTAAGGTGAGGATGTTTGTTTTTTGAACATAAGCTGTTGCGCTTTCAATTGTGTTCTTGAAAGTAGTATCAATAAAAGTTTGGTTGGTTATAGAAATTATTTTTGAGGTTCAGTGTAGTTACAAAATTACTAATACCCCTTAATGTTTGTTTCTAATTTGCAAATTGCACCTATTGAAGAGGTGTTTGCATTAAGGGGATTTTCATAATTTTAGAAGTTAACTGAACTTTTTTGTAATTAGGCTAAATTTCAGAGAAGTAACCTTAAAAGTTGAGATACAAACATATTCTGCTGCAGAAGAAATGGAACTTAAGAGCTTTCTTGTATTGCTGTATCTGATTGTATTGCTGTATCTGGTTTAATTAGAGCTCATGTTGATGCCTTTTTGTTGTCTTTTATTACAATGTTTAAAAAGCGCTAGGCGCTAGTGGAGCGGCAGAAGAGACGTGGAGCCTTGGCGGGACCTAGGCGGGGACGTGGCGACAAGGAGAGCCTAGTACTAGGCGGGGACTAATAGTCGCGGCTAGACGGGGATTTTTACAACAGAGCTTTTTAAGCACAATCAATCTTTTTTTACTTTGCAGTCATTTGATTAAAAATGGTGATTATTAATAACTACGAGGGGTTTATTTGCTTGGGGTTTATGGGATGAATATATATTCCGCCTATGAATCTCTTTATTTCTCAAAAATAAATTATTAATCCACTAACAAACTTATGGTGATGACAATTATGATTTTAAGAAAAATATCACCTCAATTCCATATTAGTGTTCTTTTATTATTATTATTATTATTATTATTATTATTATTATTATTATTATTATTATTATTATTATTATTATTATTATTATTTTTTATTTTAACTGGTAGTTTTCCAAGCAAAGCCATGTTTATCCTCTTCCACCACACGATTTTAACATTAAAAAGAAAAATATCTTACACAAATTTTATCGTGTATAATTGAGGAAATTGCACTTTTGGTCCCGTAAAATTTGAGGTGTTGCAATTATAGTCCCACAACTTGCATATTTAGTCCCAATCTATACATTTCAGTTAAAATCAATGGTAATAGTGAAAAAAATAAAAAATCTATACATTTGAGCATAAACTGTCCCATAAGAAATCGTGGATTGCATATTTAGTCCCACTCCGTCAAAAATTAACGGAGCAGCACAAATGTATGTTAGTTTAGTTAACTAGCAGCCTAACAACCCCTTCGCTTCAATCCTATGATGGGAACCCTCGCCTTCCCTTCTCATTAATTCCTCTTTCACCTTTCAATCCTCACAAAATGCTTGTGCGCGCTGCTGTCGCCGAGCCGCAACCGCCTCTGCCTCCGCTGCCGTCGCCGTCGTGGACAGTAGGAGCCTCTACGAGGTCCTCCGAGTCAAGCGTAACGCGTCGCAGGTGGAGATCAAGACAGCGTACCGTACGCTCGCCAAGTTGTACCATCCCGATGCGACTTCGCGGTTTATGGATTCGTCGATCGCTACGCTACCCTGTCCGATCCCGACGCGAGAGCGGTCTACGATTTTAATTTAAACGCTGGTTCGCAGCGCCGGTGGAGTACGGCCGGTGTTTCCGGGTTTCGAAGTTCGGATCGAGGGAGATTTTACCAGACCCGGAGGTGGGAAACGGATCAATGCTGGTGATATCATTTGTGGCGTAAATTAGCAACTCTAATGCATTTTGCCGAGTATTAATGTAGATTCCTTGCTCACCTTTCTTCTATTCCTTTTTAATTAGTCTGATAAGTGTTTGGTTGGACAACCAGGCAACTAGGCAAGGAAGAAGACTACATGTGCATCATCAACTTTCAAGCTATCCAAGACAGATTGGAAAAAGAAAAAGTAGTTTTATGTTGATTTTGCTGTTAAAAATCTTTTGTTGATGCATGATGTTTAATGCAAACAATTAGTGGCACTATTTTGATGTAAATCGGATGCTAATGTCTGATGTTTAGACAATAATTTTTAACATTATATGATGTTTTGGTAATTTTAATGCAAACATTTAATGGCATTATTTTGTTGTTGATGATTATTGTTTTCCTTCTTTTAGTACACTTGTTAATATTTGTATAGTTAATTGTAAAGTAATACACCACTTTCTCTGTTAGTGGGAATTTGACAATAATTGAGCAAAATAAATTAAGCTAATTTGGATCACAATAAAAAACTGCATTATTTTATTATATAGTAGATTAACATAATTATAACCATGGGTCCATAAGAGATGAATAATTAAAAGAAAATAAAAAAGTCTAAGAAATTTCCCTCCAAAATGGGATTTGACGGATTTGGCAGTTAGATGGACGGAGAATTGACGTTGGGACTAAAGTTGCAATAAAATCATTCTAATGGGACCATTTTAAAATCATGGGACTATACAACACATCGAATCTCTTGGGACTAAAAGTGCGATTTTCTCGTATAATTAGATGACTCATAACTTAAATAACATCTTACATTTTGGTATATATCACCTTTTATTTACAATTGTAGCGCCGATGTGAATGTTGTGATATTATCATTTTATTACCAGAACATAATTTTGATAGTTTAGTTTTTGATATGATTATCGTTAATTTTAATTTTGATAGTTTAGTTTGGATACACGTCCTGAAAGAGAAATTAGTAGAGCAAATTGACAAGAAGGTCGATATGTCCGAGTGGTTAAGGAGACAGACTTGAAATCTGTTGGGCTTCGCCCGCGCAGGTTCGAACCCTGCTGTCGACGATTTGTTTTTGTTCCTTTTTCTAAAATTTTATTACATCTACTGTTACATGTTGTTTGTTATGAAATGATTTGTAATGTGTTCTCAAAAATTAAAAAAAAAAGAACATGTTGAATCAAATATATTTGTTTTAATTTTTATCGAATTCAAAAAATTGTGTTCGAATTTGTTTTGATTATTTTAATCAATCTGTGTTTGAATGAGTTTTAGTTGAATTTAACACGAATTGAGCCTAAGTAGCTTAATAGTTTTACAATATATTTATTTTAATTTTTACTAATCAAGTCGAGCTCTAGCCGAACTTAACCATTTTATCAGACAAATCAAGCTCAAACCAACTTTGAACAGTCGATTTCAGGTCGAGTAAATCGGTTTGTTTCCCAACCCTAATCTTAACATTTGAAACTCTTTCGTGTACAAATTGATAGAGCCAAAACAACTGGTAATATTTGCTAACAAACTAGACAAATAATGAATTACTACATCGACAACGAAAACGACACACAAAAAACCGGACATATATCGATAGAAGGAATTTAGTCGTGGATTGAGGATCTAGTAGTTAGAGAAGACCTCATGTCGACAATGGCCGACTCGTCCGCGCCAACTTGATAGCCTCTTTGCTTGCTCGTATGAACCTTGAAACGGCGCCTTTACGTATTCATGAGCTTCCTTCACGTTCATCGTCTTGCCCATCTCATCGGGAAGCTGCTCAAGAAATGATCGCCGTTTAGAACAGCAGCCAATTGCACCACCTCGCCCTGAAACTCGGACAAGCCCCTGTTCTCGTCGGCCTCTGTCCTTCTTAGAGGAATCACATCAGGTAAAACCTCTGCAAACATTTGATGATTATATGAGAGTTGAGTATTTGTACGAACACATATTTGAACGAACACATCGACACACGTATTATAAGGGTAAATTACGAAAAACTACCCTTATGGTTTAGCCTAATTAATAAAAAATCCCTGTATGTATATAATTACAAATACCCCTTAAGGTATTACACACACCCCTTTGAGGCTTAACAAATACCCCTATTGAGGGTGCAATTTGTAAACTAGATGCAACTATGGAGTGGTTATTTTGTACTTTTTGACAAATAGCTAGGGCTTTTTTGTAATTAAGCTGAGTCTCAAGGGTAGTTTAACGACATCAGGTAAAACCTTGACGTTATACGAGAATTGAGTATTTTAAGGAACATATCGACACACATAATACAATGTCGAGATTAATGATCAATATTCCTTTGTAATCAAGGTTCATAAAAAGGTTAAATTACAAAATCTCATAGTAAGGTTTAGCCTAATTATAGAAGACTCCAATTATTTTCCAAACTTATAAATACTAACCTTTAAGACATTACAAAAACCCCTTTGAGGGTTGTATTTGCATAACAAATACCCGGCCCCCACCCCCATGCAATTTGTGAAACAGAAACAAATATCAGTTTGTAATTTTGAACAATAGCTGAGTTAATTTACTTTAGAATGAACCTCAAGAGTATTTTTGTAATTAACCCTCACTAAAAGAGCTTTGTATTTTTCTTGAAGCTTTGTAATTAACCCTCAAGAGGGTGCAATTTGTGGAACAGAAACAAATATCAAGGGGTAATTTGTAATTTTGAACAATAGCTGAGTTAATTTACTTTAGAATGAACCTCAAGAATATTTTTGTAATTAACCGTCACTAAAAGAGCTTTGTATTTTTCTTGAAGCTTTGTAATTAACCCTCAAGAGGGTGCAATTTGTGAAACAGAAACAAATATCAAGGGGTAATTTTTAATTTTGAAAATAGCCTAATTAATTTGCTTTACAATGAACCTCAAGGGTATTTTTGTAATTAACCCTAAATAAAAGAGCTTTGTATTTTTCTTGAAGTGTTCCTTTCCTTCTTGGTTTTTGCTACATTTCCATCAGATTTATGTTAAACTAATTTCAACAAATGCAAGTTAATAAGGACGATTACCTGGGCAATCAGTTCTTGGAGAAGTTAATCCACCGACGACGTGCTCAAACGTGCCGCCCAAGCATCTCTATGAGTCAAGAAGTTGGATGACAGATTGAACAGCTTCTTTATGGTAGCAGGGATTGAGGAATGTTCGAACTCGGAATTTGGAGTAGGACCGTTAGGTCTGCTTATCACTACACAAAAGTAGAAAAGAAAATCAAGCAAATATACTAACTCAATCTTGCCAGATGACAGCAGTGCTAACAGATGTAATAAAAATTTCTAGTTCTTGTTTTCGTATGTCATCCGACAACCAAATTCAGCTACGATTCCTCAAGTTGAAACTGTGTGAATTTAGAACACATTTTGGGTGAGCTTATAAACTCTTAAAAACATCTGATAAGCTATTTAAACTAGCTTATAAGTTCTAAACATTTGTTTTGGTAATTTGTTTAGAAGAGCTTATAAGATCCTTAAAAACAGTTGTTTGAAAGCTGATAAGCTGCCTTTTTTTTTCTTTCTAAAAGGAGATCCCAAATGTCGAACCAATATGTTTCAAGCAAACCAATATTCGAGAAACGTAGTGAAGTAAACTAACTCGAGCATACCAGTTCCTTTCTTGATCCAAGGAGACACCATAATCGTCGGCACACGAACACCAAGCCTATCAAACTTAAAGAAATAGGGCGAAGGTCCTGTATTCCCATCCGGATTCGGCACATTAACATACGGAGTTTGGACATGATCATAGAATCCACCATGCTCATCGTACGTAATAACTAAAAGCGTCTCGTTCCACTGAGGGCTCGCCCTCAACGTCTCGTAAACCTCCTTAACCAACTTCTGCCCATTCGCAACATCATGAGACGGGTGATCATCGTTCGCGGGCAGTCCCTTCAAATCGAAGTACCTAGGCTCAATCACACTCAAACTAGGCAACTTCCCATTCCTAGCATCTCTCTTGAACTTCAAATCATACTGATGGAACTTAAATATGTACTTCAATCTCCTCATATTCCTATAGAACAATGTCGTCGGTATGTTCTGAAAATAAACACCAAAATCCAAACCATTCTCATGGAGTGAATCGAATATGGTCTTTTGTGGGTACCCTTTTGCTAATTGTTTCTTGACATGGCTCGTGGAACCATGAGAAGTTGCAGAGTAGACAAAAAGCCTATTTGGCTGTGTTGGGCCAGGAATTGAGCTAAACCATCTATCAAACACCATGTATGCATTAACTAGAGTAGCGTAAATTGGGACATTTTCAGGCCTAAATCCTTTCATAACAGTTTCGGATAAATTTTGTGACATTGATAATGCTTGCTCAACAAAACCAGACATTGAAGGAATCGAGCTTGTGCCAAATACCTGTTTTTCGACGTCTTCGAATGAGTGCCCTGGGTCTGGATCTACATACTCTGCATCATCGGAAAAGCATATTGTTTCAGTTTTCCCATCTGTTGATGTTGAAAATGAATTGCATTCTTTCCCTGTTACGCCATTTATTGAAGGGTTTACAGATTTCTTCATCCATCCGAGCATGTGATCGAATGATCTGTTTTCCAAAACTAAAACCACAACGGTTTTGATGGGCTGATGTTGCTGCTGATGGGTTAATGTAAAAACACTTGAGAGTATTAGAAGAATGAAGAAAATGGATCTCATTTTTCTTGATTTTGAACAAATGGGCCTTTGGCAAACATGTTCTTTTGCCATTATCTTCAACTCAAGCTTTATTTATTTATTTTTTTTTTTTTGTAGTAAGATTTACACTGTGCTGAAACGCATATCAGCTTTGGGAAAAGAATAAAACTTTTTTCTATGTGTGCTTAATGGAGAAGATTTACACTCAATGGATTTTACAGTAGTATTCCAAGTCTAGAAAAAGAAAAAAAGTAAAACAAAAGACCACAGATTTGGAAAATTCTAGTAATGGAATTTGTGGTTTGCGTTAATTCTTTAAAAAGTGGGTCTTCAAAGTGGGAAGTGGAACCCCTAGTGGAGAGTGGACAGACGAAAAAGATTTATTATTATACATATAATCTGAAACTTCAGATAATATTTTTGAAGAATTTATGAGTGGATGAATGTTGTGAATGAAACATGTCCGAACTGAACAGTCTTCTGAGCAGTCTTTAATGGAGTCCATCAGTTTTCTGACTGATAGCAACGGAATAGGTTCGGGGATTTTTTTATTTTCTTTAACTCAATCGCTACGCTAACTTGTATGCTGGGGACATCAACTATTACCCTCGTTCTTTGTCATTAAAAGTAACTCACCGATGTCTGCGCGAATGGACTGTGTTTTAACGCAAAAATGTTGACAAACAATTAAGTTATCCCAAGTAAAAAAAACAAATATGTTCGATCGGATTGCTCGTTCTTGTCTTTTATTTTGGAATAAAAGGCCATGGTTGTGTTTTCAAGAGTAAATTTTAACTTTTTCAATATTCCTAAAAATGAGTTTATGTTTGTTTAGAGTTCTCATATAAATAAAGTCATTTCGATTTTCATTTTTTTATGAAAATATTATTCTCAAAACACAACCAAATAACTTTTAACCATAATCACTCAAATTTATGTGAAAGTACATTACAATCACACAAATCTATATCCAAAATACATTCAAAAACTCTAACTAAACATATTTTGAATTCCAAACAGAAAATTCGACAACAATTCAAACATATTCTCAATTCTCACACGAAATAAATGAAGTTTGAAAATTCATTTTTCAACATGAAAATTGGAAATTATTAGACTTGAAAATACATCCATACAATGCCAAATTTTTTTCTCTAATAAGTGTATTAGTGTGCCTTATGATTTGTTGTTTTATTTGCCTCTACATTTTAACTATTTATTGAAATTATAAACATTGTAATCTCGAAAAAAATATTATTCATAGTAGTTAATATACACTCGTGCAATCACGGATGAAATAGGAGAATAGTGAAAAAGTGCATAAATAATTAGTGATTGATATGGCAAATGCTAACAAGGTTGATGATGAAGATGATCCAGGTAACGTCTCTCTCTCTCTCTCTCTCTCTCTCTCTCTCTCTCTCTCATGAAATGTAAAAAAACTTTTGACTTGTTTGTTTAAAATATATAAATCATGTTTCTTTTTTCTCAATTTCATTGGAAATTACTCATTTTGAACTTTTATGTTTCATCTCAACACGATATTCTCAATTATCACACATATATACTCATCAATTGTCAACTCTATATTACATGAATAAGGTTCACTACAACCACCACATACTTAACTTTAACCTTATAATACGTAAATGAGACTCATTACCACCACCCACTTCCACATAAATTGTAATTTTTCAAATAATAAATTTTGAAGTGAAACTCACCACTATCAATTTTATCCAATTTACTAATATTAATTCTCTATCAACATCATTTATGTCCATCCCACCACTTATATATCATCTAAATAAAATACCATTTTATTATGTTTTTCAATGACAAGAATTCAAAAAAGAATACTAAATCATACATATTGTCATCTTACACCCTATAAAATTTTCATTAAAATTCTTATAATCAAACATATTTTCGTTTTTATAGGCGTTCCTAGTTATTGCGGCTGAGTCTAATAGTTTCCTAGTGTGCACTCAAACATAGAGCCACCTGTTTTATCTATATAGTCTATCTCTACACATAAATCATAAAAAGGTAAGTCGATATTACCCACTGTAATAGCTATCCAGGTGGATTCTATCTTGTTGGATTAACGTGGTCAAGATAGGACGGAAAAATGCTATTATAATCTCCTTTTATCCTTTCACAACTTTATCATTTCCCCATAAGAAATTATTATAATAAATTAAAAATGGTAACCAACCTAAATTTTTCAATCACGGAGAAGTGGAAAAGAAAAATAAAGTAAAATTGATGATATAAAAATGTGTCTCTTCCAATGGTGCACCACGTGATAATGGCCCACGGCGTATTTTGTCATTTGTGCGCCCACAGCCCTTTTCACTTTATTCAATCTCCAATCACGTGATGTCACGAATATGCCCTTTCTATATTTTCCTTTAGTTTTTAACATTTTCTTTAAATTTTTTTTTCCTTTAAGCACAAGGAAAGCCCTTTGTTTGCAAATTGCCAAATCATATGAAGGCCAAATAAAGACGTTGCCTATTAAATTCTGCACTCCTCTAAAAGAAAAAAACAAAAACTTCAATAAGACGGTCGACAAAATGCAGTGCGAATGTAATATTTTTAGTATAAAAAGTGATATTTTTGGTGTAAAAAAGTGATATATTATCTAAATAAAATAAAATAAACATTATTTTTTACACTAAAAGTATCACATTTTAAATTAGAGTATCATCTTTTACCCTAAAAGATAATCCGTCGCACTCATAGGTCATAACCCATCAAAGAAAAAAAAAAAAGTATTTGCATACTAACAACTATTTGTTGTCAACAACGTCACAATTTAATCTACATTAAATAAATATTTTGATTGTTTTTGTTTATTATTCTAAACTATTTAATTATTCATTTATGCACTTAAATATCAATTTGGGCAATAAATTATATTATTTCTTAAATTATCTGTCCACGAGGTTAAGCCATTATACAAGACCCGTGAAATCCAAGTGGTGACTATAAATAGCCCATATAATCTCATTTGTAAGGTAAATAATAATTCCCGACGCTACAATCTTTTTGGATTTTTTCTAAAATTATTCTGCTGATTTAAATATCAGATTAGGGGTGGCAATTGTTAGAGTTATATTTCTATGGGGGTATTTTTGTATTTTCCTTCTTAGTTGATAAATTTGGGTTTTATCTATATATTAGTAGCCTCTCCCTCCCCATTTGTATTGTATTGTTTTCATTAATATTTGTTGAACTTCTTCAATTCTTCTTCTCCATTTTTCTATCATGTTCATGTGTACCAATTAATCTAACATGGTATCAAGAGCAAGGTTTTAAAAGCATCATCGACTTCGGATCCTGGGTATATCGCGATTACACAATGGAGTATGTTGCGACTTTGTGTTATTCGATTTCCGATCTGTTAGCACTTGTTGGGGTTGCTATCTTTTTTGCCTCAAGAATCGATTATTTGCAATAGTTTTGTTGGTAGAGTTGGCTTGATTTGTTGGATATTTGCATCGATCTATCTAGTTGTTTGGTTGGTATTTACGTTTGATTTTCTGTCATTATTATTATTATGGCCGTGAAAGAGATGATTCGTTGCAATCGATTAGTGTACGCTTGAATGGAAAGAATTATTCATATTGGAATTATGTCATGAGAAATTTTTGAGAGGAAAAAAATTGTGGAGTTATATTTTAACACAAAAGCAACTTTGTTGAGAAAGATAATACTAAATATGTTGAGGAATTAGAGGTTTGGGAAGTGAACAATTCAAAATTATCACTTGGGTCAACAATTCGTGGAGAACTCTATTGGTATGCAATTGGCTAAATATGATCTTCTTTAAGTTTGGGAATATTTGGAATGGTTGTATACTCAATCGAATTTTGCTAAACAAGATCACTGGTTGGAAATAGATATTCGATCTCTTCAAAGAAAAAGATATGATCGAAGAATTTTATTCTGCTGATGATCTTTGGGATCAATTAGCCACCATCAAATCTAGTGAACTTCGGCGCATTTGCCCCCTATATTGCTCGTAGAGAGAGCAACGATTGGTTCGATTTTTGATGGCTCTTCGGGATGATTTTGAGTCCCTTCGTGGGAATATATTGCACCGTCTTCCTCTACCATCGGTTGATTACATTGTAAGTGAATTGTTAGCGGAGGAATTACGCCTCAAGTCTCGGGCGGGAAATGAGTTCTTCATGTTCCTCCTTCATCCGTTTAACTTCTTTGTGCCCCATCGTCCACCTTCTTCGCTTTCGGACCTCACCCAAAGGTTGCGATAATGAGTGTAATTCTTTAAACAACCAGGACATTGGAAGGCTAAATGTCCCGAGTTGAATAAAGGTGGCCAACAACGTTTTCAACGAAAAAATCCACGACCTCCCCAACATCGGTTTGTCCATCCAAATCAACGTGGTTTTAGGCCGCCCCCACCGACTCGTGTTCTTTGCACCTGTACCTCATCGATTATGTGATGTCCGGAACTCTTACCTCCATCGGCCTTCATGGATACAATTGCCGAACAATTTGAAATTTCTTGCCTCATCTCATGCTTTATCGCCTCGGGTTTGTCAACTCCGAGCTCATCGGTATATCTTCCTCTATTTGGGTATCGGATTAAGAGCTTTTCATCATATGTCCCCGATATATCATGTTTTACTTCCATTTCACCCACATATGCAAGACTGTTTATTCACTGATGGTACTTTGTTACCCTTTAGCGAATGATCTGTAGCCACACATCAATTGTCTCTTCCACATGTCTACCATATTCCCAAACTTGCATTAAATCTTGTTTCATTAGCCAATTGTGTGATTCGAGTTACTTAAGTATCATTCTCTCCTACTTCTTGTTGTGTGCGGGATCCAAATTCCCTAGGCCGATTGGGACGGGCGTAGGCACGGAGAGTTATACATTTTGGATGAGCTCGGTACCCTCTATCGCAGCTTCTCTTTGATTTGTCTTCTTTTCGTTTGAGTCATTCATCGTCTAGCTTTTATTTGTGGCATTCTCGTTTGGGTCATGTTTCGTCTTCACGTTTAAGATTTTTGGTTTCTACAGTTCACTAGGAAAATTGTCATCTCATGATATTTCGATTGTAGTGGTTGTAAACCGACAAAATTTTCCGTTTTACCTTTTAATAGGAGTGTTTCTTCTTCTATGCACCATTTGATTTGGTTCATTCGATGTGTGGGGACCTCGCTCCCATTTCCACAAAGGGGGTTCTCGATATTATGTCTCTTTTATTGATGATTATTCTCGTTATTGTTGGGTTTATTTTATGAAGCATCGTTCGATTTTTAGTATATATATACTCCTTTCGAGCTTTTGTAAAAACTCATTCTCTGCTATCATAAAATGCTTTAGATGTGACTTGGGTGGGGAATACACATCTAATAATTTTCGTGAATTGCTTGCTTTGGATGAGACTTTACATCAAACTTCTTGCACGATACTCCCGAACAAAATGGTATTCTTTGAAAGAAAACATAGGCATATCATTGAAACCGCTCGCTCACTTTTACTATCTAGTTCGGTTCAGTGAATTAAGGGGGAAGCCGTTCTTACCATTGTCCATTGTATAAATAGGATTCCTTCATCCATTACATCTAATTTATCACCATTTCGGAGACTTTATGGTTCCACCCTAGTTATTCGTCTTTTTACGAGTCTTTGGTTGTGCATGTTTTGTCCTTCGTCCCCATGTTGAACGCAACAAATTATCTTCTCGTTCAATATTTGTGTTTTCTTAGGATATGGAGAAGGTCGGAAGGGATACTGTTGCTTTGATCCCCGTTGCTCAAAAATTATATGTGTCTCGTCATGTATTTTTTTCTTGAGCATATTCCATTCTTCTCTATTCCCTCTAGTCCTCATAGCATCTCCAAAACTGATCTTGTTCATATTGATCCATTCTCGGATAACACGAGATAGAGACTCATCGACATCTGCTTCTCTCGTCTACACCTACGACACCCCAATCGCTTCCCGAAATTGTGGATCGTTTGCCTTCTCGATATCCCCAACGTACACGTAAGTCCACTCGATTACGACTTTGTTTATTCTTCTTATTCTCCCGCTTTTGCTTCATTTTTGTCCTCTATTCACCAAATTTACGAACCACGCTCCTATAAAGAGGCGATTCTTCGATCCTTTATGGCGGATGCTATGATCGAGAACTTTACGCTTTGCATAAAACAAACACTTGGGATTTGGTATCTTTACCACCTGGTAAACGAGCAATTGGTTCGCGTTGGGTTTATAAAATTAAAACCAAATCTGATGGTTCAGTTGAGCGATATAAAGCACGATTGGTTGCTAAAGGTTATTCACAACAGTATGGTATGGATTATGAGGAAACATTTGCCCTGTTGCAAAGATGACTACCGTTCGTACTCTTATTGCTGTTTCTTCTGTCCGAAACTGGCACATATCTCAATTGGATGTCAAAAATGCCTTCTTGAATGGTGATCTTCAAGAAGAAGTTTACATGATCCCACCACACCGGTTCCTCATAATCGGGCGAAGTTTGCAAGCTTAAGAAAGCGTTGTATGGTCTCAAACAGGCTCCACGGGCTTGGTTCGAAAAATTCTCTGTCGTCTTACTTCACTTGGTTTTAGTTCCATAACCATGATTACGCCCTTTTCTTCAAGCGTACATGTCTTTGGTATTATTCTTCTTTCCTTATATGTTGATGACATGATCATCACCTAGGTGATGATGTTGATGGGATTGCATTGTTGAAATGTGAGTTAGCTTCTCGCTTTGAAATGAAAGATTTGGGACCTTTGCGATATTTCTTGGGTATTGAGGTAGCCCGCTCCCCTCGAGGTTATCTTCTTTCACGATCCCAAGTACATTGCTTTGACATACTTGATCGAGCCCGTCTTCGATACTCGGACGGTTGATACGCCTCTTGAACTTAATGTTCGATATTCTCCTTCGATGGCACCCCATTTCCGATCCTACCTTATATCGCACTATTGTTGGAAGTTTGGTTTATCTAACCATTACGCTGCGTCCGATCTTGCATATCTTTGTTCATATTGTGAGTCGGTTTGTCACTTGCCCCACTACGATTCATTGGGTCGCGATTACTCGTATCTTGCGATACCTCCGTGGCACTCTTTTCGAGAGTCTTTTGTTTCCATCTACATCTTCATTAGAGTTAAGGGCATATTCTCGATGCACATTGGGCGATGATCCTCGATCGAAAATCCACTCTTGGTTTTTGTATTTTTCTTGGAGACTCACTTATTTCTTGGAAGAGTAAGAAACAAAATGTTGTGTCTCGATCCTCCACAGAGTGCGATGTCGGGCGGGCTTCTACTACAATCGAAATAGTTTGGTTACGTTGGCTTCTTGCGAGATATGGGTGTTCATTTGTCCTCACCTACTCCCGTGCATTGTGATAACCAAAGTCTATTCGATTGCTCACAACTCGTTTTCCACGAAAGAACAAAGCATATTGAGATTGATTGTCATGTCACTCGTCATCACTTGCAACATGGGACCCTCGACTTACCATTCATCTCATCATCTTTCAGATTCATGATCTTTTCACCAAGCCGCATCCGACTCCGCTTTCGTTTTTGGTTGGCAAACTCTCGATGATTTCTACTACATCATCATGAGTTTGTGGGGGGATGTTAGAGTTATATTTCTATGGGGGTATTTTTGTATTTTCCTTCTTAGTTGATAGCTAGGGTTTTATCTATATATTAGTAGCCTCCCTCCCCCCCATTTGTATTGTATTGTTTTCATTAATATTTGTTGAACTTCTTCAATTAATCTAAAAGAATGTCGACCGACACGAAACCCGAACACAACCCGACACGAAGTTCTTGAGAGAAACCCGAACCCGAACACAACCCGACACGAAGTTCTTGAGAGAAACCGAACACGAAAAACCCGAACCCGAAACCGACTAACACGAACACGACCGATGTTATCAATTTGTCTAAAACATAGTAATTTTAAATTTTCATTAACTTTCGGTATATTTTAAGCATAACCCGAAATCAAATGAAGTCAAACACGAATCCAACCCGATGAACCCGCCACCCCTATATCAGATGGTCTTCTCTAGGTAACTCTCGAGCCTTCTAACATTTGCTCATATTGTAGATGGGACCGTGCTCAAATAATTCTCACCTTGACTTGCTTTTTGAAGCTTTTTGGAGCTTTAAGTAAATCTGCCAGGTTTTAGGGGCAGTTTCAATTGTAAAGAGATTTAGATAGAAGTTTTACATCACATCCAATCTTGAAATGAGTTTTCATAAATACTAATTTATCAAAGTTGGGATTAAAACTAGCGATGTCATAGACAGTCAATAATTCAATCAGACAATCGGGCACCATCCAATGATTCTTGATCAGTTGGTCAAGGCGAAAAACTCTTCGCCTCTCTTTGGAAAGGCTAAGAGTTCGAGCCCGATATATAATGGTGGAACAATTAATATTAAGGGTTTTAGTGACAATGATGTAGGAAGTTGGAACTTGGTGGAAAACTTTCTGCGACCGGATAAAGAGGAGTCGGCGTGGACAATTACTTGGGGACAACTCCTCGTAATTTACATGTGGCGATTTACATAGGGACCGCGAGGCGTGCGCGATAGATGAGGATATTAAACATGAGATCACGGTTATTAAATAAAAAAAAACCAGTTGCGCACCGACAAAAAACAAATATTTTTCTCTCCTTAGTGGCCCAAAGAAACCTTGAATCACGCCTTAAACTTTGGTTTTATTTTTTTATTTTTTTTTTAAAGTTGGGGCCTTGGGTGTTACTATCCCAATATAAAAAGTTAGTTAAGGTCCTCTCCCAAAAAAAAAAAAAAAAATTGGCGCTATTGATATCCCCTTTTTTATGAGTTTTCACCTTCTAAGTATACTATCCCCTCTTTTTGAAAAATTGAACAATTGATGAGTTCACCCCCTTTTTTTTTTCCAATTTTACCCTTGCACTTATTTTTCCTCCCAAATACACCCAAAATGACAAACCCAAGGTGCGGCGACGGCGAGGAAGAAATTCCACCGGACTTTTTTGTTAAAATGAAAAATATGTAATATCTTCTTTTAGATTACGCATTTTTTAATTTATTTTAATTTTAAATTTAATACTTTAATTTAATTTCGCACTTATAGTTGGATTAGTTGGGTAATTATTGGATATAAGTGTTGTGTAATTGTATTTGTTTGATTCTAGAGTTACCATTTTTTTTTATGGTTTTTGTCGAGTTTGGGGAAGAAGGCGATGGATGGCACGATGGGTGGCGATGGTATACTCGATCTTGCCATAAGGCACAATCGAAAAGTAACTACGATCGTGCCATCGATCGTGCCATCATGCAAGTGGCACGATCGAAAAGTAACTACGATCGTGCCACACGATTAACTACACTGCGATCGTGCCAAGTATCGCACTTTTTTTATTCAACAAGAAATTTTCAAATTTGTAAAAATGAAAAAATAACACACTTTTAAGTTACAAAATTAAGGATATACTTATATTATTCGACAAAATTAAATATTTTCAATAATGTGTGTTTAAAAATCTAGGATTTACAAAAAAAAATCAGTTTTTACAAAAACGTGGGTGAGGTGTGAGGAAGATGAAGTGTATTGAAAATTATTTATTTAAGTAAGGGTATCATAGTCTTTTAAACCAATGGCATTTTTAAAATTATATAAAGGGAATGTCTTATGATTTTGGGGGGTGTCGATAAGCCACCAAAAAAAAAAAAAAAAAAGTTCCTCTCCGACAAGTGTACCCCTTCCTTTATTTTTCACTTTCACATTTGAAGTATAATCTTTTTGTCCACATCAAATTATTTACATCAAATTATTTAATGGGAATAATGTATTATTCTATGTTACATCATACAATTTCACTAACAACATTAATTAGTCTTCGCAGATAATTTAAATACTCGAAGTCGGAATATTTGATCCAATAACTTTTAGTGTTTATAAAGACTGTTTAGCAAGTTGTATTTGTCAATTTATAATTACATACTTGCAGTTTACACTATTATTGGATTCTAACGTAAAACAGTTGGAGAAATACGATTAGAGGTCATATATGAGGCCTCTGTCCATCTAAGTTAATGAAACAAATTATAAAAAAATAAAATATGAATTATTTTCGTGGATTTGAGTTGGGGTTTTAATGTATTTGTCCCATATGTTATATCAATGCTCAAAGGTTTACGACCAAATATCATTTTCCTCTGCAAAATAGACATGGTATAAAATAACATTGATATCCTTTTCCAAAATTCCAGTTACACAAAACTTGCATTCAATAAACCATCCATGTCATTGTTCTCCATTTATACATTAAACATAACTTGATATCAAACAAAAGCTACTGAATTTATCTACCTAAATCCATTTTTCGACATAATCAAACCTGCAAACTTTTCATATAGACAAAAAAATAAAAAATAAAAAAATAAATCAATTTTCCTATATCTATAAGTATAGTCCTATGTAGTATCCTAACCAAAGATTACACCTCACTCTACAATTCAATTCCAGTTTTGGACTTGAAGCTTCAAAAGAATCTCAGTAAAATTAGCTCCAAGCAAAGTGTTGTGTCTGAAAACTATTATTAAGTCATTAATTTCCAGCTCGTTTCAAGTATGCGTATACACCTAAACCAGCGACTACTGCAGCTCCAGCGGCAACAGCACTATATGCCGAAACCGATGCATCTCCTTGAGCATATTCCAGAATTCCTGAGTTTGATCGTCTTCGACGTTGAGAGGTTGTTCCTAAATAGTCTAAATGTAATCTTAATCCCTGTTCAAGGCAATTGCGAAATTCTTTAGTGCCTTCTCCTTTTTTGTGGTAGCATTTATTAGCGTCCAGCAAAATAAGGATAAATTTTAAAACTACTCCGGAGGTCTATTTCAGAAACAAATCAGTTATCTTTCAAAATTATAATTATCCATTTGAGGTATTACAAATACCCCTTGTAGTTTGTTTTCGTTTTACAAATACCCCACTAGGTGTAATTTGTAAAATAAAACCCCTTGTTAAGGGAATATTTGTAATTTTTAAAAGATAAATGGATTTTTATATAATTAGATAAAAACCTCCATGGTAGTTCTTGTAATTGACCCACAAAATAAAAAGCTAATGGAGAATGACAAACAGATAAAGCCTAAGTTAGGAATTTAAAAAAGAAAACAAGGGATAATTACAAAAACTACCCACGAGGTTTAGCCGTAAAGGTCATTAAGGTTTGTATTTACCTAACAAATACTCCATTTGAGGGTGCAATTTGTAAAACATAAACAAATGTAATTATGAAGAATAACTGGGTTCTATTCTTAATTAGGTTAAACATCAGAGGTAGTTTGTAATTATCCCTAAAAACAGCGTACCCAAAAAAAAAAAAAAAAAAAAATCACCTTCCAACCAGCTAGCCTCGCATGGTATACAGCTGCTTGAAGATCACTGTCTGATGCTAGGATAACCTTGTCATTGTCTTCATCTTCATACTGCACAATGGCGGCCAAGGACAAGCATAAGACTTAAAACAACGAGAAAAAGAAAATACAGTGAGAGTTTCGATGCCAAAATCTACCAGAATTTGTGGAAGGTTGTTGCGGTCAATCTCAGCCCCTACTCTCTGAAGGATTGCTGTTATAAGGTCAGTCACGTTCTGTGTATCTAAGCTCAAACAGCAAAAAGAAAGAGTCAGGACAATGAAAGAGTTATTTGTGTTATATAATATGGAGACGGCGAAAGATACAAATCAAGGAGATGCAAAATATTTCCTACCGATTAAGCATTATCGATTGTTCTTGCATGTGCAAACATTTTCTTTTCTTTGCATATAATGTTGCACCATCCCAGAGTGAACTTTGATAATGAAAAAGGAAAAATGACCAGCATTTGAAACTCGGCTCTAGCCTTCAAGACTCAAAGGTTTACACTTTACACGCACTCTTCATGGTGCAAGTTGGTGTAAAACGTTGACATTGATACAATAGGTGCCACTTGCATGCAGTATTATAATTTACATAACTACCCTGAAGTTTGGACTAATTACCAAAAAAATCCAATTTTCTTTAAAAATTGCAGGGTATTGTTTATATTTGTTTTACAAATGCTCCCCTCAAAAGGTGCAATTTGTAAAACCGAAACGAATGTCAAGGAAATATTGCAATTTTGAAAGATAACTGGACTTTTTTGTAATTAAGCTGAACCTATATGGTAATTTTTGTAATTTACTCTATAGCGTTTTAGCAGCAGAGAACTTTCTGTATACAAAAAGGAAGGCAGTGGAGACATACCACAAATGAACCTATGCATTCTTCCATTCCTGTCTTGAATCTTGAAAGAGAAAGTATTGGATGCAGTGGAAGAAGGTTGCGGAACAAATGCACCCGTCTCTCCTCCGTCAGAAGGCATCTTCAAGGAATTCTCACTGAGACATCATTAAACGATGTGAAAAGAAAAAGACAACAGAACAAGAATGATTTTAAGATTTTGACGGTGAAAGAGAACAGCCACCTCTGGGTCTCGCCCTCGTCGTCTGGAGTTAACGCCATTGCAGAATCCCAGAAATTCTGCATCATGGTGTTTGCAGCTTCACTATTAGCTCCTGCGGCACTACCAACCTATAAAAAAGTAAAACAACTTTATGGAGTCCGTTAATCAGCATAAATATGATAGAGTTCTAGCCAAATCTCTCTTCATATATTTACATTTTTCAAATAATTATCAAGTATAACTTTAAGACATTGAAGGCTCCAAGTAGATTTTCTTGATTTCTCAGAATGGGAAAATATGCAGAAATGATTAAAATTCTAGGATCAACATCAGTAATGGAATTCATCCAATAATAAAGTCGATATGAATTCCAATGACGACGATATCAAACACACACAAGCCAAACCAGGCTATGAAGAAATCTTAAACTGCAATAGAGACACACATAACAATAGCACTAATATGCTTAGTTATAACCAAAGTAAGACCGTAGGCACAAATATCACACTAATTGAGCTAAACTCTAGAGCGGACTCTGAATATTATGTCAGAGAGTCAACAGCATCGCGGAAATGCGTCGAG
This sequence comes from Rehmannia glutinosa, assembly GCA_016081115.2. Lineage (NCBI taxonomy): Eukaryota > Viridiplantae > Streptophyta > Magnoliopsida > Lamiales > Orobanchaceae > Rehmannia > Rehmannia glutinosa. Next base: position 315,956 of record JABTTQ020003351.1, on the reverse strand, counting down.
CTCAAATGAAAACATAAGTTAAATTTCTTTAATCTCAACAATGCTTGGTCATAATGCTTCCTGTTCCAACCCTTCCATGGCTTTTAATACTCTGGTAAACAGCTTAGTCACTGTTACCATATATGAAAGCTCAACAAAATCATGCGAAACACCCCACAACTCTTGAGTTTTACAACAATTTCACTCTGTAGCTTGTATCATCTTGATAATTCATAATTTCAATCATACAGTGGCGCTCTAATGCCAACACCGCATTCTAGCGAGCATTTTATCAACACACCTCTAAAACCAGCTAAAATGACAGAAAGAGGGGAGGGGGCAAACCCAGTGCACAAAGCATATGACTAAAAATGACTAATGCGCGGGTCCGGGAGGGGTCGGGCCACTATTGGCCCTATTGTACGCAGCCTTCCCCGGATCTCTGCAAGAAGCTGTTTCCTCGACTCGAACCCATGACCAAGGAAAATATAGCACAAAATATTGGAACGATGCAGTGAAAGACTAGCATGACAGAATCGGGATTGAGGAAAATAACACAAAAAAGATAGCTATTGTGATTCCTCTTGGTAAAGAGAGCACATGACTTTGCTAATTCTCACAAAATGAAGCGACAACCATTGATAAAATGTTTTTGGCCTTACAAAAAGTTGAACATGACTTACTGTGGCTACGGCAGCATGAGTAATGTGAAGCACATCAATGACAGTTACAACCATTCCATCTGTATCATTGCCATGAGTTTATTAGGTAAAATAAGTACTAATCAATACATTTTGTTATAAACTTTCATCAAAAATTCCAGAGGTATATCTACCTCTATCAACAACTGGAAGATGTAAAAACGACCCATCATGCATAGTATGAAGAGCATCGACTATAGGTGAATCCATTGTTGCGCATTCTGGATTTGGAGTCATCACCTGGAGAATTAATGAAGGGAAGGAAAGGAAAGGATAAAAGTCAAATTACTCTCCTACTCATCCATCCCAAAAGCAAAAGGGGATAAAATCATGGGATGATTTAAAAAAAATTCTTGAGGTTCGGGCTAATTATAAAACATCCAGATATTCTTTTAAAATTGCAAAAAAACCCTTGAAGTTTGATTCTACCTTACACTTTCCCTCTTCATTAGCAAAAAATATTAAAAAAACCCCGATATTTATAGAAATAGAACAGTTACCCCATTCAATTTCAGAAAAATAAAACCCGAGGGTTTTTTTTCTTGTAATTTTGAAACATCTCTGTTTTTTTTTTTTAATTAGCCCAAATATCAGCGTTTGTTTTTTGTAATTATCCCTAAAATCATATACTAAAATGGCTTGGGATTATCTAAGACAGGTAGATAGTCCTATAAAACGATGCAGTCAAACCTTAGATTAGATGGAGCAACTTCTGATAACCAAAATGGATGTAATTTTGGTGGAAGAACAATTACTGTGGCAAAAGTGGGAGAAAGAAGGGGGAAGAATGTACCTTCTCCACTAGTGTGGATTCTGGAGGAAGATTGTGTGCTATGACTCTCATCAACATATCCTTTGATCTACGATAATTAAAAGGCACACAATTCAAAATTCGTACCATTTTTATATTTATCGCGTTAATGTAAATATATATTTCCAAAATGACAGAAAGCTCACGTTAGTATCCCCCGAGGTTTGTTATCTACTGTTACAACTGCAGAGCTCGTTCGCAGTTCAACAATTTTTTTTGCAGCAACTAGCACAGTGTCGGTCGGATCAACTGTAACAACCCTAACCACACATATAATAACAATATTTAGGTGACTTTGATGTCCTATATATGGAAATTATCTTCCAATGGTCGTAATGTGCAGAATATAGTTAATAGTACAAGTGAAGATATTACCTACTTTGAATTCTCAGAAATGATAGTAGACAATGAGGGTCTGAACATCCGCTCTCGAAGTGTCTCAATGAATGTGTTAGGGCCTACAAATCAACCAGTTCAACTTATCACTTAAATTGGCTAGTAAACAGATCACTAAATGAAACATTTCATACTCTCCTCATATCCAAACATTGACTTGGCTTTGAAACTACAATTTTGCCTATTTTTTCTATCCCAAACATTTAATTTTGAGGAATTGCTAACATATTGACTTCCTTAGATATAGGCATTCGAGAAATTTATTTACCCAAAACCCCTTTTTCTCCTTGAAAATGTGAATTCATTTTGCAGAAATGACTCCAAACATAACCTGTGTTTAAAAGCATAAGCGGGGCTATGTGCCTTTTTGATAGGGATGGCAATTGGTGACATGACACGATAGCACGCATAACATGACATGATTATAAACACGAATTACTGAGCAAAATGACACGATAAGGCATGACACGACACGACACGAAATTGTAAAACAACACTTATATTAATAAGATAGAAAACACGATAGTGCGACACTAACACGAAACGAATTGCCACCCCAGCTTTTTGATTACCTAGGGGGTACATGACATTTTTAGAAACAAAAGGGGTCTAAAATGTCATTCAACCAGTTTAGATTGGGGCGAAAATAATTGAAATGAAACGTTATCCACCAACCAGACACTGATGTCCCCCATTGTTTCTCAACACCTTCAACAGCAGCTGCAATGGCCTTTCCCTTCTCGGCCGCCCTCTCCATACGAGCGATAGCGTCGTACAAACATTTTGTTATGTCCAGTAGAGCAATCACCTCTCCGTTTTCTACAACAGGTAAATGTCTAAACTTCCCTGTAGACGAATATCATGTTAAAGAGACAATATCATTACCAAGATTTATAGATTGCTAATGCAAATTTCATATTAACCTACCTTGAACCATCTTTTGCAGAGCTTCAACAGCCAAAGTGTCGGAAAGTACAAACACTGGATTCCTCGTCATAACTTTAGAAACAGGTGTTTCCTCCAGATTAACCTCACGAGCAATAACTCTTGTAGCTATATCCTAAATTTAGAAAAAAAGGCCAAATTTCAAATGAAAATTATCATTTTGAAAGAAAGGAAAAAGCCACAAGTGAATTAGAATCAAGTTATACCTTATCCGTTAGGATTCCGCATAATAATGCATTTGAATCAGTCAGCAATAATGCATCGACTCTACGTGCAGCCATCCGATGACAAGCTTCTTTTATAGTTGTAGTTTCGGTACTGTCAAGGCTCTTGACAACCGCAATCTCTTCACTGTTCGTTCTCCTGTCAGTCCACTGTTACAAATGTGAGGAAAACTTGATTGACAATAACAAACACAGCACACACAATAACTCCACAATGGTTTTTTTGCATATGCATCCACTTATGCCTTTCAAGTCTTTAATGATATATTCAATTCTAGAACTTGGTAATCGCAATATACATATAAAGCGCACATGTGCATGTTTATAAATGTAACAATTAATGAGGCAAAATGAATGAATGTATGCATGTTTATATGTATGCATGTGTGCAACTATGTGTATTTTTTTTTCTTTTCAATTTGACACTAATATTTATGGAATGTGTTTGTCTTCTAGAATACACTAAAACAGATTTAGCACCCTAGATGAACAAGCCTGAAAAATCTTGGAATCTGATGATTTAACTAGAATAAAACAGTTTCTGTTCCAAAAGATTATTAGACCTGATAACAATTTCACATTATATCCAGACAAATACAACAAGAAAAGATCTCGGAATAATGTTAACAATTGAATTCAAAACATAATCGAGTCACTATGAAACGCTTACTTTGAGATTGAATTTTTATTAGTCCTTAGACTGCAAAAATCTATTTCTCAACAAACAGCAGTAGCAATAATCCTTCTCAATCTCCACCGTACATTTGGACTGCTATGTGTGATACCTTTGAACTGTATTAGAAAAGTGAAAACTAGAAACAAAATTTAAAAGCTCATTCATACTAAGGGAAAACGAGGATAAAAATTTAGAGCAATAACTTATCTTTCTATTGCAAAAAGATTTGGTCTGAGTAATTCCCATCTCTTAAGATGCTGAATACAGAATGATGTATATACATTCTTGTTTTCCGCTATCCTTATTTCAATTGTCTACCTCTTGCGATGTCTAACTTCAAAAAACATGTGGAAACAGACAAGTTTCTCATTGAAAGCTATTAATCACTTCTTCGAGGTTTGAACTTATAAAATCTCTGTCCGTAAAAAGGTAATTATCCAACTTTCAAAGCTAGTCAAAATTGAAGATATCATTTAAGAGACCTAAGGCAAAAGTCAAAACAATCGAGATTACCATTACATGACAATTGGTAATAGAAAAAAACAAACTCGGGCAAAAGTTAAACTTCTCCGAATTTATTCTCAAAAATTCGTTTCAACCAAATACCAAAATCCACATTTACCGGAATTTTATACTTGAATACAAAGACGAACACAGAATTATATCACTGCTCAGCCACAAACCTCAATAACAAATTAAGAACCTTATTATATCAGAATTTACGCATTACAACTTGTAAACACACATGTAAGCATGCATTAGATACCTTAGAGCCCCAATCACATTTACGAAAAATTGAATATAAATTATAAACGAAATCCATGCTATTCAAACACATACAAGTATTATGAAAATAAAGAGTACCCCAAATCATACATTGCCTTACGTTAAATGCAAAATCAGTTCTAAGAGACAGAGAAAACATGTGTGCTAATTGCTCAGAAAATATAAAACATACATGGAACGGGAAACCGATAAAGATTTGCGATTAGAGGAGGAATCCCCAAATCCTCCGCCGCCAGCGGCATTCTCCGATGCTGCTGCGGCAGCGGCGGCGGCTTTCTTCCTGGCCTGAGACGGTGAATTCATCAATGACATACTTCTCCTCGACGATGAACCCCCTTGACTCATCGTCATCTACTCGATTAACAATAACCTAACCTCCTATAAACCATTCAAATCAATAAAACATCAAAAAATACAATAAAATTCGCCATCCACGATAAAAACTCGTAATAATAAATAAAATTCATTTACCTGGTGTGATTAAGCTATATTAATCGGAAAAATGGCGATTATTACGAGCCAAAGAGGAAATACGTTGATTTGTCTGCTTATTTTCCTGGGAAAATTGGATTGGTTGCGAGGAGAAGGAGAGGGAAAGGGGGAAATGCCTGCTTGAGAAATGAAAGGGGTGACGATTTTGCTGTTTCCTTTTTTTAGGAAATTTGGGATTGTTCGTAGAATATAGTAACGTTTGCATGTTGTGGGGGAGGGGAGGATCAATGGGGAATTGGACGTGAAGCGTAGAAATTGATACATAAAACATAATAGTGAAATTAGGAGTTTATTTGAGTTTTGAGAAAATTGCATTTGCACCCCTCTAGAAAAATGAATCTATACATTAAGCCACTTAAAAATAAGAAAACACACATCATCTCCTAAATTGCTTCTATTGCTACCTAGTCAAGTCATTAGTCCACAATCCACATTCTAGTAGAATTTCAATTTTGTTCATTTCGGATGAGATTTATAACTTAAGCCCCTGAGGGAGTGATTAGTTGACCTTTCGTTTGGTTTTTTTTTTTTTTAAACTTCTGGAGAGAATAGTGTAAAGTTTTATTTTGAAAAATGAGAATTATTTGAGAGTGTGAATGAACATAAGATGATAGTTGATGTGATGTTTTATGTAGTAGAATAGTGAATATATATGATTGATGATTTGAAAAATAAGAGAGAATGAATAGTGTTTGTGATATGATTGTACAGTAATGATGATTGATATATCGAAACAAAAAAGGATGATTGATATTATATTTTTTTGCTTAAATTATAAATAGATGTGATTGATGATTTGAAACGTGGGAATAAGGGAATAGTATATTTTTTGATATATAAGTATAAAATCCATCTAATTTTCAAACTCATTTTAAATAATCAAACCAAAGCCCTCCCACAAAGTTTAAATTGTTTGTTCAAGTACAATATCAAGGATTGGAAATCCCATGTACTATTTTAATTAAATGAGATAAATAAATATTCATCTATGTATATTATACTCGACAAGCGGCGAGAGCCAAAGGGGCCTCCCTAGCCCTAGCGGAGAGCTAAACTTTAACTTTGGAGGGGCCTCCCAAAAAAATAATATTTTAATATAATATAAATATATACGTATAAAGTAATATTTTAATATTATATATATAAAGTAATTAAAATTTTGAAAATTTTGGGGGCTAAAGCCCCCTCATACTACAAGAAGGAACTGCGCCCTACCTGGCCCTCCTGGCGCATCCCAAATTTCTTTTTGTCCTGTTTTTTCTATGAGAAAAAAATAAATAAAAATTATATATTTTCTTTAAGGGAAAAAAATAATTGAGCTAGGGAAAAAGAATATTGGGCTAGGGGCAATTGAGCCGGCTGGCTACTCCACTGTCGACAAGACAATATGAGTTATGACAATAATTTAATATCCTTGTTTCATGCATGAAGCGTGTTGAACTCATCAAATTATTCGACTTGCCTAAATCAACTCCAATTAAACAAAATTACAAAATTTGATTGGTCAATTTTAGGTTTATTACAACAACAAACGGGTTAGTGACAAAAACTTGCATTTAAAGCTAAAATTAAAAAACAAACAATGGGCATCTTAGGAACCCAAGATCAAAAGCAATCAAAATCCATTTCCTTCAACCAAAGTAATAAGCCCTTTACATTTCTTGAAAAAGCAAGCAAAAGAAAGACATAAAAACACACAATCAAATCACATATCAAAACACTTGAACTAGCAACAAACCCATCTTAGAAAACAGTTTTGCCCCCAAATACACCATCACCATCTTCAAATCTTTGGACTCTATAATTTTAAGCAAACTTACCCAAAAAAATGTTGGATTGGGCCCCAATAGTAATCGGGTTGCTCCTATTCGTGCTCCTATCTCCGGGTCTCCTATTTCAGATGCCGGGTAATACCCGCCCCGTCGAATTCGGAAGCTTCACCACCAATGGCAAAGCTGTGATTATCCACACTTTACTTTTCTTTGGAGTTTTTACCATTCTTATTATGGCTGTACGAGTTCGCATATACACTGGCTAGCTAGCTACTTTATATTTTTGTGACATTTCTCTAATTGATTTTATCTTTTAATTTTTTATTTTTATAGTGACTGGTTCAAGATGCTTGCCAGCAAATATATTTTATCATGCCAAATTTTATTTACATACTTACTTTTAGTTTATGAGCAAGTCTCTTGTGAGACGGTCTCACGGATCTAAATCCGTGAGACGGACCTCCTAAAGCGCTCCGTCTTGAGAACATGAACCATGAAAATAAATTTAAAAATAATAATGAACCATGAAAAAACAAAAATAAACCCTAAAAACATGAACCATGAAGAATAAACCCGAAAAACAAAAATAAACCCAAAAATAAAAAATAAACCCTAAAAAACTAAAAATCCTAAAAACCCAAATCAATTAAAAATAAACCCCAAAAACAAATATAAACCCTAAGAAAATTAAAATTTGAAAAAAAAAAAAAAGAAAAACTTTGTGTAAGAACAATCTCACGGATCTAAATCCGTGAGACCGTCTCACGCAAGTTTTTGCCATAGTTTATATATATGAAATAGGAGTTGCATTTTTATTTGATATGTAAATTGGACAGATTGTGATGGGGACATGTAACATGTTTGTTGTTGTGAGTTTGTGTTTGTTACCTATTTTCTTAATTATATTATGAAAACTCTACGTTACTACTTTAGAGTTTAGACATTGTTTCTTTGTTTCTTAATTCATTAATTTTCTTTTAGTAACAAATACTTCGTTAAATGAGAACAAGGGTAGGTGCCGTATACCAGATGAGATCTTCTATTCTAGGATGATGTTTCATTTCCTATCCACCGTACGGATGATTGCCACGTGTATAGACATTACCATATTAATTTTGGAGTTCCAATTATGCATGTTTCCGTTTTTCGAATTCAGTTTACGTCCATAACTCATTTTTCTTCTCTCAAAACAAATATATATTCAGTGATTGCGAATAAGAGTTTCACACTTTCAGTTATAATCTCCTAAATTGTTTATCAATTATTACTTTATAACAACGAATACACACCTATATTAACTAAAAAATGACAAATTGAAATCCTTACAGTTAGAAGTACATCTCACTAAAAATTGACAATACATTTACAGTTAAAAATGTGGGAAATATTTACTGATGGTTACAACGGGAAAAACCTTCAAGATGACTTACAAAACAAAACATAAAATTATAAGAAAAATAAAATCTAACTATTACAAATCTTGAATGAATTCCAACTCGAAGCATGAATCGACATAACTTTATAAGCCGAGTCGGAAGACCTCTTTCCGCAAGACAAATACGTCCCGCTAGTGCTCACGGTTTGACGTAATGTCCTCAAAGATAAAAGCGACTTACGTCTTTTGTGTAGTAGCACCACTAACACAAAAGCCCCATCGAACTAGAATGGTGAGAGAACTGGTTTGCTTGACACGAAAAACCGCAGTAAATCTTGACACGAGATGTTGTAACATTGGGTGGTAACACCCTCTTGGCCAGATTATGAACATCCAACCTCTGCGAAAATCGACTTGCTCTCTAACTTCTCACTCTCTTTCACTCTACTCCCATGCAACAATGCATCATAGACTTATAAAAGCCATCATATTCAACACTTGAAGGGAATTAAAGATAAAGAGTGGGCATTAAACCACATATAACTCCCATGAGTTACAAGCCTCGATTATGACCACTATTTGAGGAGTTACAAACTCCAAAAGTCACATAAACTTAGACATCTCTAATGTCTAGATTCATAGACACACGAACTTGGACACCTCCAATGTCCAGATTCATCAGGCCCAATAGTTACTTGAATTTGGGCGCTCATTTTCAAGTTACAAAACTAATCAACCTGAACCCGAACCCAAAGGGTCGGTCCGGTCCAAGGCCCATTTGTGACCATACACTTGTGTTATAGTATATCTAACCAATAACACCTTCTAGTATTTATACTAGGATAAACTATGCCCATTCGCGTGGCCCACTTCGTGTATTAACTTCTCACTCATCACCGAAATTCGGTTTTGAAAAATAAAAATACTACGAACATCTACTTCCTCGAAAAGTAGATTAATAATTTACAATTCAATTCTTCCAGAATTAAATTCTTAGCCACAAAAATTTGGTCAAAGTCAGTCGACACCCACTTTATCAAAACCAAATTTCCAATAAAAATATATCTCACTAAAAATTGAAAATACATTGACAGAGGTGACCATGACATCTTGCCCGATCTTGGCTTGAAAAATCCGAGGATACTTTTTTGGTAACTCAATTGATAGCTTGTAACGTTAAATTTTGGTTTTGAACAAGGATTAATGACCAAACTGTACTTTTTGTAGTTTTCTTATTGTAAAAGGGTTGAGCACCCCTTTAATTTGCTCCTATGAATAAATTTTTGCCTTGGCAAAAATAATTTATCATTTATATATATATATATATATATAGGGCTTGGTTCTTGTGAGACCATATATTGGGGTGAGACCATGAGATCTAATCTAAACCGTTGCAATTTAACAGTGAATGGATGAGATTGAAATAATAAATATAGAAGCATTACGAACCATTATTTTCGTGTGAGGGTATTATAGTAAAAAACAAAAATTGGCCAATCAATGATAATAAACAAGGTATGCATGATTCAAACTTACCTTATCTAACACCTATAATTTAGGAGATGCAATAAATGATAATCCCCACCAAAAAAAAAATATGATTGAACCATACATTATATTATCACTGCCAAAAAAAAACAATTTATCTTGTACATTGATGCAGGCGTATTTTAACTAAGTATGCAACATGGAGATGAATTACATATATTGATGCAACCTATTTTAACTAAGAATGCACCAAATTGTAACTAAAAATGCAACAAATCGTAACTAACAATACATTGACCCATACAATGAATGCACCAAATTGTAACTAAGAATGCAACCTATTTTAACTAACAATATATTGATGCAACCTATTTTAACCAAGAATACACCAAATTGTAACTAAGAATGCAACAAATTGTAAGTAACAATACATTGACCCATACAAAGGAATGAATTATCGCCGCAATAAAAAAACCTTATCTTATATATTCATGCAAACCTATTTTAACCAAGAATGCAAACAAAATATAACTAAGAATACAACAAATTGTAACTAAGAATACATTGACCCATGCAATGAATTATCGCCGCAAACAAAAAAACCTTATCTTATATATTTATGCAAACATATTTTAACCAAAAATGCAACAAAATATAACTAAGAATGCAACAAATTGTAACTAAGAATACATTGACCCATGCAGACGAATTATCACTACAAAAAAGTGGGAAAAAACTCTTATCTTATATATTGATGCAAAGTATTTTAACTAAGAATGCAACAAATTGTATCTAAATATGAACTATAACAGAGGATGTATCGTGCTAAAAAAAACTGATAAGATCACCCATTAATGCATGAGGGTCGAACAATTAGGGAATCATCACTCTCTCCTTAATTAAAAAACCGATTGAAACGATCAATCACCCACTAATGCATGAGGGCCGAAAAATTAGGGATTCATCATACTCTCCTATGAAATTAGCACGTCAACAATCTCTCTCTACCGAAATTAAAGAGGCATTAATATCTATCCTTAATTAACAACCGACGCCTATATGTAGTTTTACCACCAGGTTATTCTTAGTTACAATTTGTTGCATTCTTAGTTACAATTAATGCATAAGAGTTTTTTCCCACTTTTTTGTAGTGATAATTCGTCTCTGGGTCAATGTATTCTTAGTTACAATTTATTGCATTCTTAGTTACATTTTATTGCATTCTTGGTTAAAATAGGTTTGCATAAAGATAAGGTTTTTTTTCGATTGCAGCGATAATTCATTGCATGGGTCAATGTATTCTTAGTTACAATTTGTTGCATTCTTAGTTATATTTTGTTTGCATTCTTGGTTAAAATAGGTTTGCATGAATATATAAGATAAGGTTTTTTTTTATTGCAGCGATAATTCACTGTATGGGTCAATGTATTGTTACTTACAATTTGTTGCATTCTTAGTTACAATTTGGTGCATTCTTAGTTAAAATAGGTTGCATCAATATATTGTTAGTTAAAATAGGTTGCATTCTTAGTTACAATTTGGTGCATTCACTGTATGGGTCAATGTATTGTTAGTTACAATGTTGCATTCTTAGTTACAATTTGGTGCATTCTTAGTTAAAATAGGTTGCATCAATATATGTAATTCATCTCCATGTTGCATACTTAGTTAAAATACGCCGCATTAATGTATAAGATTAATTGTTTTTTTTTCTTTCTTTGATGATAATATAATGTATGGTTCAATCATATTTTTTTGGTGGGGATTATCATTTATTGCACCTTCTAAATTACAGGTATTAGATAAGGTAAGTTTGAATCATGCATGCCTTGTTTATTATCATTGATTGGCGATTTTTGTGTTTTATTATAATACCCTCACACGAAAATAATGGTTGACAATGCTTCTATATTTATTATTTCAATCTCATCCATTCATTGTTAAATTATAACAGTTTAAATTAGGTCTCACGGTCTCACCCCAATATATGGTCTCACAAGAACCAACCCATATATATATATATATATATACACAATTAGAGTAATTTAAACGAGCCGAACATGTCTAGGCTCGAGTTCGGCTCGTTTATTTTTGGATAGGTTCGAGTTCGGCTCGAGTTCGATCTGAGCTTTTATATTTGAGTTCGAGCTCGACTCGTTTGAAAAATATTTAGTTCGCAAATAGTTCGAGTTCGGATCGTAAAAAGCTCGTTTATAGTGTTCGATGAACTTAGCTCGAGTCCTGGTTCGTAAAGGCTCGAATCCGAGCTCGTTAAAGGCTCGAATCCAAGATCGTTAAAGAAAACTCGAGTTCATTAAATATCAAGTTCGAGTTCGGGTTCGAGTTCGAAAGTTCGAGTTCGAACTCGAGTTAGATTAAAAACCTGGTCCAGCAACAATTAAGGCCGAGCTTGGAGAACACATCAAATTGCTTACAAAAGGTCAATCAAGTACTACACAAAGAAACATTTTACATCCCATTAAACACAAGTTTATCAACAATATTCTTCAATATAGAATCTAAAAATTAAACAAACACATCCCCCATAATCCTCATAAAGTCGCCTCAAAAGTTCCATAATCTCCAACGATGAAAATTCCCTACAATGTCAATAAAATATAAACGAACATGTTCGCGAGCTTAATTATCGAATCGAGCTCGAACACAAGCTAATGAGCACATGAACGAACACGTTCGCGAGCTCAATTAACGAACCAAACTCGAGCCTGGCTCACGAGACCGTAAACGAACCAAACTCAAGCTTAGGCTCGCGAGCCTATAAACGAACCGAACTCGAGCCTGGGCTCGCGAGCCAGAACGAACCGAACTCGAGCTTTGGCTCGAGTCTATAAATGAACCGAACTCGAGCCTGGGTTCGCGAGCCTCAGAACGAACCGAACTCGAGCCTAAGCTCATGAGTCCAGAACGAACATGTTCGCGAACTTTCGAGCCAATACCTATAGGCTCGAGTTCGGTTCGTTTAAAAATTCGAGCTCGAGTTCGAGGCTCGAGTTCGGCTCGTTAAGCTGACGAACGATCTCGAACGAATATTTTGTCGAACCGAGACCCGAATAGCTCGCGAGCGGCTTGGTTCATTTGCGACCATATACACACATATATAGAATAGGTAAGTTGTTGAACAAAGTATTTGTCTAAGCATTGCGGTTAATTTTGACTCAGTGAATCAGACACTTTGTTAGTTTTGTACCTCACGTTTGCGCTTCACCAATTTAGTGCATATATACTTCATGTTTTGTTTTTATAAATTGATATCTATTCATTTAAAAGGACAATAAAGCCCAAAACAATAACTATACTAATAATAACTTTTTGGAAATTAAATTAAATTATAAAACCAATTATAAAATAAATTCATTTAATTAATAAAAAATAAAAATAAAAAAGAAATTCCTAAAAAATTAATGAATTAGAGAAATTAAAATTAATTAAACTAAATTAGTATATTAATAAAAGTAAATTAAAATTTAGTTAATTGAAAAAGAAAAATTAATTAGTTAACTAAATTTTAAAATTAAAATGAAAAATTTAATAATTTAAAATTAATATTAAGATAGAAAATAAGAAAATTATGGTAATTATTTTTTTGATATATTAATTTTAATTAGTTTCTAATTGAATTTTTAAACTTAAAAAATAAATAATTTAATTTAACTCTTATACAATTAATAATTTAATTAATTAAATTATTTATTAATAAGTTATTTCTTAATTACATTTATATTTTAAATTGAATAATTTTAATTAAAATTTAACTACTTAACAAAAATAATTAATCATTTTAATTTGATTAAATTTTTTAAAAAATCCTGGGGGCGTTTTTGTCCTTTCAAATGAATATGTACCAATTTATAAAAACGTGAAGCATAGGTACTATATTGGTGAATCACCAACGTGAAGTACCAAACTAGCAAAGTGCCTATATATTAGGTACTAACAAATCAATAATCCTTTATCTTATATTTCAAATATATGAACATACTTAAATAATCGGTCAAAATTGGGTCAAGATCTATTTTACTAAACCAATTTCCAACAATAAGTGTGTGTATATATATTTGAATATAAACTTTGGTAGGGGTGGGAGCTAGGTGGGAATGAACACATTACCACTATGCAACAAAGCGATCAAATATATATATATATATGTCACGCCACAACCGTGACGCGACAACGATCAATCACTTAAACAAAATAATTCAACGATCTAAACCAATGGTACAAAATTCCAAGTGAAATAGAGTCTAATGCAGTGAGAATAAAATACACACAAGACGAGTTACATCTCAAGGTCCGCAATATCCGAATATAATCCATCAAAATATCTCGAATTTAAACTTACGGTCCAAACTAAAAGCGAGCGAAGGAGTTCAACAATAACCAAATCAAAAGAAAATGTCGCTCGACATCAATGATTATAGGAACTAGTACGACAGGGCGTAATACGAGATTCATCAGTGGTAGGTTCGATGTCTTCAACATACTCCTCATCTAAAGGTTAGAAAACAGGAGGGGATGAGACAAAATCTCGGTGGATGGGGTGATCGTGTGAGAGTGTGGCGATGTATATAGTTAATGCGAGAAAACGGTTGTATGAAAACGCGTAAGGTATGATGCATGTTTTCACACATAGTCCACATAGCGTCGTGATAAATATATATTAAGTAATATACTTATACATTTTAAAAAATATTTCGTGGTCACACAAGCACTATGATTCAGGCAAGACATGTAGGATTGCGTGCGAGTGTAACGCCAATCCTATGCAAACGAGTAAAGGTTGCGTGCGGTTTGTAGCGCCAACCAATGCAATACAAGTAGCGGTTGCGTACAGCATTTGTAGCGCCAACCAATGCAATACAAGTAGCGATTCGCGTGCACGGATTTGTAGCGCCAACCAATCGGGCCCGTTTAACTCGAGAAATCGTGTGAATCGGACGATTCTTTCGTTCTTCCTTGTAACTCCCGTTTAAGATGGTCCAAGACACTGTCACCTTATCGCTCCATAGGTAAAGACAAAATCCACATTGGAGCTTGCAAGGCTCGATTCTCATAATCATGATTATACCTCAAGTACTACGACCCGCTTCCCTTGGACAAACTCGTCCCTCGGTTGCGAGATTAGGGCGATGGGGTCGGAGAGTGGAATAGCGGCCGAGCTGCCCGGGTTCCATCCCGACATATCCACTCCGATCGTGAGCTCGACACACCAAGTTGACTCAGGCAGTAAATTAAATACACGTTCAGGTAGTCAACCAGGCATCGAGTATATTGATTTGGGAAGCCAGTTCATGAAAAGTTTTCGAAAATTTGCGTAAGGTAATTATGGCATTGGCGGAGTTATTTGGATGAAGATGATTATCGAGAGGATAAACAATCTTCGATATCTTGAAAGATTAGGTGGAACATAAGTCCGTTATAGATTCGAAATCGCCAGGAGAAAGTCGCCCCACGATCGCGTATTAATCGGTCAAGACGATCCGATAAATCAAGGAATTTTTGAGAAAATAAAATATTTTAATCAATAAGTAAAGTCAGAGGGTCCAGGGCTGTTTCTTTAAAATAAAAATAATTCGAGTTAGGTCCTTGTAAAAAGAAAATTTTCAATTAGCCCCGTTTTGTAAAAACCAATTCTTTTGGGGTTAAAAATGAATAAATAAATGTCCCGACCTTGAACAATTATTAGGTCAGTTCCAAAATTCTCTAAATTGTTCATAGATTTAGGTTTTTAAAGTTTTGAGGTTGAGTTTTTATAAAATTCTCACATTGGCCCCAAATTTGTTAAAATTGTCATTTCGGCTCTAAGTTTAAAATAATTGGACCTCACAAACCGGAAGGGATTTTAATGTTATTCCAGTTGTAAAATGTCACTAAGGTCAGTTGGATATTGGGACAAAAGTAGTTTTAAAAAGAAGTAAGTATTGGTCCCTTAACTTTTGAAAATCTCATTTTTGTCCCATTTTGAAATAATTGCCTTTAAGGCTTTTAGGGGTCCAATTGTTATGAAATTTGAACCTTGGGTCCAAGATATAATTATGTTATATTTAAATTAGTATTTCCAGGTGCATGGACTGCATAAGTCCTAGAAATTGTATTTTGGTCCTCAAGTTTAATCTTTTACAATTTGGTCCCTCAATTTTTATAAAATTACTTTCCAAGCTCTAAACACTTGGATTTTTGGAATATACTTAAAATATGTTATTTCCAGTCCTTTAAGTGTTAAAATTTCAAATTTTAAAATTAGGGTCTGGTACAGTTTCGAAAATTGCAAAATAGCCCTTAAACTTCTAAAATTTTACAATCTAGTCATTGGGCTTTTTAAGGGTTGATTTTATTTATCTAAAAACTCTTAAAACTTTATTAAAATGTCAAAACATAATTTTGAACCTGAGTTCAGTCCCAAAAATAAAAAATTACAGATGGGTCCCTTAAGTTTTATTTTCTTGCAATTAAGTCCACCAACTTTCCATTTTTGCATTTTAAGTCCAAAAGTTGAAATTTAATAAATTATGCTCGAATTGTCCAGATTATAAATCATTCAAAACATTGATTTCGAGAGTCATACACATTCATATCTTTCTCATACAAAATTTCATCAAGTATAACAATAAAGTGTATATGTATGCCTATTTTTCGATAAATCGCATTTTTGAGCAACGCTTGAGAATTTTTCCAACTTGATACAAGAAAATATCATGCAATACATAATATATATCTCAAGTGCTCAAAATCAAAATACTACATGCATTTTTAAGTAAAACACCTAGAAGTTGAAAGGATTTTTCCACCCACCTTAAAAATGAACTTGTTGGTGAAAGATGAAATAAATCACTCTTGAAGGAGAAGTGATTTAGGTCTGCCCCCTAGGTCAAGGAATACCAAAAAAAATGTAAGAGTTAGGAAATGAGGTTAAAAATTTAAGGAAAAAAGAAAGAGGTGAAGAATATTGGTAAAACTACACTTACCTTGTGTAGTAGATGAAATGAGACTAGTAGAGGTCTCAAAATGGGTCTCTTTGCTCACTCTTAAAACAACTCTTAAGGTCAGCCCCTAAAAGTCCAAAAATGAAAATGGAGTATCAAAATTTTGGAAAATAGAAGAGAAGAAGAAAATGTACTAAAAATCCCATTTCTTACCTTCTAGTCAAATTCCTTCACAATTTCTTGAGGTCTAGTCAAGATGGTTCCAAGTCTCTATTATCTTCAAGTTGTCTTCTTAGTATACCTCAAACCAAAAATCAAACTTAGGTTAAGAAGTGAATAGGATGAGCTAGAAATATCAAAATGGATTAAAGAAGAAAATTCCTTACATTGTAGTAGTTATAGTTTCGAAAATAAAGAAGTAAGAAGAGTTCTTGTGTTTTTGTTAAGTGTTTGAAGAAAGAAGAAAGTGTTTGAGAATATGAAGAAATTATTCTTGAAGATATGAAGAAAGTGTGTTTGAAGATATGAAAAAGTGTTTGTAGATATGAAGAAATGTTTGAAGATATGAAGAAGGTGTGTTTGAAGATATGAAGAAATGTTTGAAGATATGAAGATTGTTTGAAGATATGAAAAATGCATGTTTTGAAGATATGAATATTGTTTGAAGATTTGAAGATGTGTGTTTTGAAGATATGAAGATTGTTTGAAGATTTGAAGAATGTGTGTTTGAAGATATGAAGATTGTTTGAAGATTTGAAGAATGTGTATTTGAAGATATGAAGATTGTTTGAAGATTTGAAGAAGAAGATGAACTTATACTTAGAGAAAATGTTGGAGGATTTTTGGAGAGAAGTTGTTTTTTTTTTTTTTTTTTTGGTTAAATGATGAGTTAGGATAATAATTGGGAAGTTAGGACATAAATTAATGGCTAGGTTACTTTCTTAGGGACAATTGGCCAAAAGCTAGGTTTTAGGGAGAAATTTAAAATTTATTGAGTTGGCTAATGGGGTAGTGGGATTTGTAGAGAAAATTTTTAATTGTAGGCTTGCAAGACATAAAATAAAATAGAAATAAAATTATCAAGATTTTATTTATTATTTTTTTTTGTCCCATAATAATCTAGTTGGGAGATACAAAAAAAAATAAAAGAAAATAGTAATGAAAGAAAAATGAGTTATTTTCCCATTTTAGGTGATAAATTCGAAAATTAGGAAAAAAACATATTTGGTTTCATTTCTTTATAAAATTGAGGAAAAATAAAATGTATAAATATCCATAATTAAATATTTAGAAACTTAAAATAAAGATGTGAAATAAGAAATGTGTAATCGAAAAATAAATTGGAAGTTCGTTGGGATGAATTATAGAATAAGATGAAATATTTGGATAAGGATCGAAATGTACTCCTAAATTTTCGAGGTCTAATATTTCTAAAGTCGTAGTCATCCGACCAAGTATTAGTACTAGAGGAGAATATAAAATCATTATGCTCGAAAATAAGGGAGACGTAATTGACATTGGAAGAAATAAATAAAAGTCGTGTCGCGTTTCATTAATAATAGATTTGTGATACATAGCCGAATAAATAATCACTACATAACACTCAGTATCTCACGTTGTTAAAATTCGGGGCCCCACACGAAATGTACTCCTAAATTTTCGAGGTCTAATATTTCTAAAGTCGTAGTCATCCGATCAAGCATTAATACTAGAGGAGAATATAAAATTGCTAAGCTTAAAAAATGCGAAATGCGTAATTGACGTTGGAAAAAATAAATAAAAGTAGAGTCGCGTTTCATTAATAATAGGTTTGTGATACATAGCCGAATAAATAATCAATACATAACACCGTATCTCACATTGTTAAAATTCGGGGCCTCACATTCACCCATCCTTAAAAGAATTTGGTCCCCAAATTCTCTTGAACAATTCTGGATATTGATTCATCATGTATTCTTCCATCTCCCACGTTGCGTCTTCGTCTTGATTGTGGTTTCGCCATACAACTTTAACCATCGAAATCTCTCTATTACGCAACCGGCGCGTATCTCATTTGGTTAATGATCCAGTTGGTTTCTCAATGTAGGATAAATTTTCCATCATAGGAGGAGTATCTTGGGTGATGATATGCTCGGGATCCGGTTGATACTTCTTTAACCTCGATCGTGGAATACATCGTGCATTCTCGCATCTTGTGCTAGTAACTCGAGCCTCGGTAGGCTAACTTCCGATCCTCTGCAAAATTTGTAAGGTCCAACATATCTCGGGCTCGGCTTGCCTCTTTTCTTCTGGATTGATCAATCCTTTATGTGGAGAGAGTCCGAGAAATACTTCATCTCCGCTTCAAATTCCAAGTCCTTTCTCCTCTTGTTTTGCGTAACTCTTTTGGCGGCTCTAAGGCATGCGGATCCGTTCGATTGATCGGCTTGACCTTCTCCATGGCCTCTGAACTAAGTCGACCTTTGGAATCGAGGCGACTTTCTTTTCTCTTTTGGAGTCCATTGGTCATCAATCTCCTAGTGTAGTGGAGATCTACACTTTCGCCCGTACAAGGCTTCATAGGGTGCCATCCCAATTGTGGCCGATAGGCTGTTATTATAGGCAAACTCGGCCAATGGTACGTGCGAATTCCAACTTCCATGGAAATCCCACGTGCGGGCTCGCAAAGATATCTTCTAGGGTTTGAATCGTTCACTCGGATCGACCATCGGTTTGTGGATGTCTTCTTTGTCTTTGAAACTTAGCGAGTACCCAATTCCTCGTGCAAGCACTTCCTTAATCGGAGACAAACCTCGGGTCTGTCGACACAATGTCGACCGACACTCCATGTAGTCGAATGATCTCTGGATATAAATATACGCAAGTTTACTCGTCAGTCGATTTTCTTCATGGGTAAGAAGTGTGCGATTTCGTAAGTCGGTCTCGACTACCCATATAACATCATGGCGTCCTCCTCGTCCTTGGTAGACCCATCACGAAGTCCATCGTTATGTGTTCCCATTTCCACTCGGGAATTCTCAACGGTTGTAATAAACCGGATGGTTGTTGGTGTTCTGCTTTTACTCATTGACAAGTCAAACATCTACGCAACGAACCCCGCTACCTGGTTCTTCATGTTTACCCACCAATAATTACTGTTTCAAGTCCTTATACATCTTGTTTTCTCCAAGATGTATAGTGTATTTCGAACGTTGTGCCTCTACGAGGATTCTATTCCTAATATGCTCATCACTCGGTACACAAACTCGATATTTTTGAATCTAATAATTCCATCTTCATGTACCGAGAATTCTGAACTCTCTCCCTTAAGTATCTTCTCTTTAAGTTTTTGAAGATGCACATCCATTCCTGCTTCCTTGATCTCGTTCACAGATCGGGTTTAATCGAAATGTTAGCACATGAAATATGAGTATTGGTTCTTGTCGGATTCCAAGTGTTCAGCTCTTCTAATGATTTCCACTCTCGAATCATTAGTCCGGCTAAACTCGCCTTTACGCTCAAGGCGTCGATTACTACGTTAGCTTTCCGGGATGGTATTGAATATCAAAGTGATAGTTCTCAATTAACTCCATCCATCTCCGTTGCCTCGGCTTGAGGTCTTTATGAGAGAATAGATACTTCAAGCTATTGTGATCTGTGAAAATTGTGAATGTTGCTCCGTGGAGATAGTGCCTCCATTTCTTTAACACGAATCATCGCCGCTGCAAATTCCAATTCATGTGTTGGGTAATTGGACTCATACGGCTTGCGCTTTCGTGATGCATAAGCAATGACCTTTCCTTCCCGCATGAGCACTTTGCTCCTTTTTGTTCCCTTTGGAAGGGCTAAGACTGAGTCAGTAGTGAGTCGTTTCTTGACTCTTGGAAACTAGCCTCACACTTGTCATTCCATACAAACTTGACTTGCTTCCAGGTTAGTCGAGTGAGTGGTCCTACTCTCTTGGGAAATCTGAATAAATCTTCGATAATATCCACTTGTCCTAAGAAACTTCGATCTCCGTTCTGACTCGGGTTGTTTCCATTCAACCACCTGTCCTGTACCTTCAAAGGGTCTACGGCGATCCCAAAGGTCTTGGGATACTAAGTGTCCCAAGAATGCGATTTCACTAAGCCAAAATTCGCACTTGCTGAATTTGACATACAACTTGTGCTCTCGTAGTATCTCCAAAACAATTTTCGATGACATTCATGCTCTTTTCTAGACTTAGAGTATACGAGTATGTCATCAATGAATATCACTACGAATTGATCCAAATAAGGTTGAAAGACTCGATGCATCGATCCATAAATGCTACTTGTGCGTTAAATCGACAAAGACATCACTACAAACTCGTAGTGTCCATATCTTGTTTGAAATGCCGTTTTGGAAACGCTTCTTCACGGATCTTGATTGATAATATCCTTGTTGTAAATCAAACCTCAAGTACACCGTCGCTCCTTGAAGTTGATCAAATAGTTCGTCTATCCTCGGGAGGGGATATTTAGTGGTAACATCCGGTCGAGATCGTATAATAGTCACATCCTTAATGTATCTTATCCGTGATACCTAAACCACAAGTCAATTTCCACGACTTAAGCTTGTGCAAGTACTTGAGAATGAATAACACAAGGGTATTATCATTGATCAATATACTTAGTGATTCCCCTACTATCATTTTCCCCAAAGTAATATCATTAGGTGTCTAGATCCCATAATATATCACATCCAAATCATATACTTATCAAGAGATATCCTCATATTCTTCGAGTCTCACCATATCGGACATTCTAATCTCTAAATCACGGATTTTCTAAATCACCTAACATCCAAATAGAGGAATATACGGATATCTTAACACTATAACAGCCCAAAAGAGTTCAAATATTCATCCAAGATTCAACTTAGATCATCTAGTAATGCGGTACCCAATCCAAGGTCGAGAGGAACCTATCTCGGGTCATTTCGGTGTAAGTTTCCATCTTACTAGCCGAGCTCGATACCATAAGCAATCACGCCCCAAACCGTGACGCGACGATGATCAATCACTTAAACAAAATAATTCAACATTCTAAACCAATGATACAAAATTCCAAGTGAAATAGATCTAATGCGGCGGAATAAAATACACACAAGTACGAGTTACATCTCAAGGTCCGACAATATCCGAATACAATCCATCAAAATATCTCGAATTTAAACTTACAGTCAAACTAAAAGCGAGCGAAGGAGTTCAACAATAACCAAAGCAAAAGAAAATGTCGCCGACATCAATGATTATAGGAACTAGTACGACGGTGGAGTACGGGATTGATCCATGGTAGGTTCGACGTCTTCAACGTATTCCTCATCTAAAGGTTAGAAAACGAGGAGGGGATGAGACAAAATCTCGGTGGATGGGGTGATCATGTGAGAGTGTGGCGATGTATATAGTTAATGCGAGAAAACGCGGTTGTATAAAAACGCGTGAGGTATGATGCATGTTTTTCACACATAGTCCACAAGCGTCGTGATAAATATATATTAAGTAATATACTTATACAGATTTAAGAAATAGTTCGTGGTCACACAAGCACTATGATTCGAGGCAAGAAGATGTAGGATTGCGTGCCAAGTGTAACGCCAATCCTATGCAAATGAGTAAAGGTTGCGTGCGGTTTGTAGTGCCAACCAATCGGGTCCGTTTAACTCGAATCGTGTGGATCGGACAGCTATTCCTTCGTTCTTCCTTGTAACTTCTCGTTCAAGATGGTCTAAGACACATCACCTTATCGCTCCATAGACAAAGACAAAATCCACATTGGAGCTTGCAAGGCTCGGATTCATCATAATCATGATTATACCTCAAGTACTACGACCCGCTTCCCTCGGACAAACTCCGTCCCTCGCCTTGCGGGATTAGGGCGATGGGGCCGGAGAGTGGAATAGCGATCGAGCTGCCGGTTCCATCCCCGACGTATCCATTCCGATCGTGAGATCGACACACCAAGTTGACTTATACAGAATTAAATACAAGTTCGGGTAGTCAACCAGCGTAAGTATTATTGATTCGGGGGAAGTATTTTAGGAAAGTTTTCAAAATTTTGCGCAAAGCAATTATGGCGTTGGTGGAGTTATTTGGATGAAGATGATTATCGGGAGGATAAACAATCTTCGATATCTTGAAAGATTAGGTGGAACATAGGTCCGTTATAGATTCGAAATCGCAAGACGAGGAAGTCGCCCCACGATCGCGTATTAATCGGTCAAGACGATCCGATAAATCGGGAGATTTTTGAGAAAATAAAATATCTTAATCAATAATTAAAGTCAGAGGGTCTATGGATGTTTCTTTAAAATAAAAATAATTCAAGTTAGGTCCTTGTAAAAAAAATATTTACAATTAGCCCGTTTTGTAAAAACCATTCTTTTGGGGTTAAAAATTGAATAAATAAATGTCCCGACCTATTATGAGGTCAGCTCCTAAATTCTCTAAATTATTCAGATTCAGGTTTTTTAAAGATTTGAGGTCGAGTTTTTATAAAATTCTCACATTAGCCCCAAATTTGTTAAAATTGTCATTTCGGTCCCTAAGTTTAAAATAGTTGGAACTCACAACCCTGGGAAGGCGTTTAATGTGATTCCGTTGGAAAATATCACTAAGGTCAGTGGAATATTGGAACAAAAACAGTTTTAAAAAGAAATAAGTATAGGCCCTTAACTTTTGAAAATCTCATTTTTGTCCCATTTTGAAATAATTGCCTTTAAGGCTTTTAGGGGTCCGATTGTTATGAAATTTAAACCTTGGGTCCAAAATATCATTATGTTATAGTTAAATTAATATTTCCAGGTGCATGGACTGCACTTAAAATATGTTATTTCCAGTCCTTTAAGAGTTAAAATTTCAAATTTTAAAATTAGGGTCTGGTACAGTTTCGAAAATTGCAAAATAGCCCTTAAACTTCTAAAATTTTACAATCTAGTCCTTGAGCTTTTAAGGGTTGATTTTATTTATCTAAAAACTCTTAAAACTTTATTAAAATGTCAAAACATAATTTTTGAACCTGAGTTCAGTCCCAAAATCGAAAATTACAGAGGGGTCCCTTAAGTTTTATTTTCTTACAATTAAGTCCACCAACTTTTCATTTTTGCATTTTAAGTCCAAAAGTTGAAATTTAATCAATTATGCTCGACTTGTACAGGTTATAAATCTTTCAAAACATAGATTTCAAGAGTCATACACATACATATCCTTCTCATACAAAATTTCATCAAGTATAACAATAAAGTGTACATGTATGCACTATTTTTCGATAAATCGCATTTTTGATCAACACTTGAGAATTTTTGCAACTTGATACAAGAAAATAGCATGAAATACATAACATATATCTCAAGTGCTCAAAATCAAAATAATACATGCATTTTTAAGTAAAACACCTAGAAGTTGAAAGGATTTTTCCACCCACCTTAAAAATGAACTTGTTGGTGAAAGATGAAATAAATCACTCTTGAAGGAGAAGTGACTTAGGTCAGCCCCTAGGTCAAGGAATACCAAAAAATGTAGGAGTTAGGAAATGAGGTTAAAAAGTTAAGGAAAGAAGAAAGAGGTGAAGAATATTGGTAAAACTACACTTACCTTGTGTAGTAGATGAAATGAGACTAGTAGAGGTCTCAAAATGGGTCTCTTTGCTCACTCTTAAAACAACTCTTAAGGTCAGCCCCTAAAAGTCCAACAATGAAAATGGAGTATCAAAATTTTGGAAAATAGAAGAAAGAAGAAAATGTACTAAAAATCCCATTTCTTACCTTCTAGTCCAAATTCCTTCACAATTTCTTGAGGTCTAGTCAAGATGGTTCCAAGTCTCTATTATCTTCATGGTGTCTTCTTAGTATACGTCAAACCAAAAATCAAACTTAGGTTAAGAAGTGAAGAGGATGAGCTAGAAATATCAAAATGGATTGAAGAAGAAAATTCCTTACATTGTAGTAGTGATAGTTTCAAAATAAAGAAGTAAGAAGAGTTCTTGTGTTTTTGTTAAGTATTTGAAGAAAGAAGAAAGTGTTTGAGGAAATGAAGAATTCTTGAAGATATGAAGAAAGTGTGTTTGAAGATATGAAGAAGTGTTTGAAGATATGAGGGAGGTGTGTTTGAAGATATGAAGAAATGTTTTAAGATATGAAGATTGTTTGAAGATATGAAGAATGTGTGTTTTGAAGATATGAAGATTGTTTGAAGATATGAAGAAATTTGTAGAGAGAAGTAGGGGAATATTTAGAGAGAAGGAAAGGATTTTTGCTTGGGAGATTAATGATAGTTAATGGGAATAATTAGAGGTTTAGGGTAAAAAAATTAACTAGCTTTTTTATTAGGGACATGAAGCCAAAAACTAGGTTTTATAGGGAAATTTAAAATTTATTTGTTTGACTAAGGGGTTAGTGGATTTGTAGGAAGACTTTTAGTTGTAGGCTTGGAAGACATAAAATAAAATAGAAATGAAATTATCAAAATTTTATTTATTTTTTTGGTCCAATAATAATTTAGTTGGGAGATACAAAATGATAAAATAGTGATAGAAGAAAAATTGAGTTATTTTCCCCATTTAAAGTGGTAATTTCGAAAATTAGGGAAAAAAGAAAAAAATATTTGTATAAATATCCATAATTAAATATTTAGAAATTTAAAATAAAGATGTGAAATAATAAATGTGTAATCGAAAAATAAATTGAAAGTTGGTTGGGATGAATTAAAAATAAGATGAAATATTTGGATAAGGATCGAAATGTACTCCTAAATTTTCGAGGTCTAATATTTCTAAAGTCGTAGTCATTCGATCAAGCATTAATACTAGAGGAGAATATAAAATTGCTAAGCTCCAAAAATGCGAAATGTGTAATTGACTTTGGAAGAAATAAATAAAAGTAGAGTCGCGTTTCATTAATAATAGGTTTGTGATACATAGCCAAATAAATAATCACTACATAACACCGTATCTCACGTTGTTAAAATTCGGGCCTCATAATATATATATATATATATATATATATTGATGTTGTTTTTTAGGGTAGACCACTCAAGTCAATTGGGTTGTCCAAAATCCTCTTCCCGAGAAAGGAAGTCTTCACGCTAGTCTTCTTCCCGAGGGAGAAGTCTTCTCTTTTCCTCTTCCTGAAGGGGAAGTCTTCTCGTCTTCTCATCCTTGAGCTGGAAAATCCTTTGGTGGGAACTTGCTTGCACACATGCACAAACGTTAGAGGGCCCCGTAGTTGTCCTAGGAGGCCCCTCCGACACTCAAGTCAAGACGCGGTGAACAAGAGAAAATAACGATGAAACGAATCTTTGTAAAATAATGCGTAGGAGAATAATGAATTAATTCACTTACAGATAATAAGAGGAACCTTTTTATATCTGGGAGATGGGCCCCGTGGGCCGTGTAGGAGAATTTGGCTATGGGCCAGTCCGCGTAGGAGAAAACGATCGATGGGTCAAACCCGGACTCCTGTTTAATTATTAAGAGTCCATTAGGCAATTAATATTAAATAAATATATATAAAATGAATTATATATTTAATTAATGAAATACCATTTTTTTCCGTCTTCCCCTGAGTTCTCGTATATTTCAAGTCATGTCCTGGATCCCGATACTTCTTCTATTCCACTTGGAGGCCGAGGTGTTACCAGACGTTCAGTTTCTGTTTCAGTCTTTCCATGTCCACTTTTCTCCACAAAGTTTGATATTCCTTCCTTGCTCCATAGTTGTGCTTTGATGGTGGTGGGGAAGTAGAGTTTGAGCCGGATTCAAGCTCAAGTGATGAGTCTTTTGAGGCAAAGTCCGAAAACGATAGTCCTGAAGAGGTCTGCGCCACCAAGTACTAGCATAAGCCTCCTCCCAGGAGTCTAGCAGTTGTCCCTGGAGAGTTGGCCAGTCGAACTTATCCTTTGTAAGGGTGTTAGCCAATGTTCGAACTTTATATCTTTCAATTTCTCTAAATTTTTCCCCTCCTGGACTTCCATCTCGGGAAGAGAATTTTGGTCAACCTGGTTGCCTTGAGTGATCCGCCTAAAAACAATATCATTTTGGCGTCGTGCATGGAACTTACCGCACATGCACGCAAATATTAGAGGCCCTGGGGTTTTCCCAAGGAGGCCCATCCGACGTTCAAGTCGGCCAAGACGATGAATGAGAGAAAATAACAATGAAACGAATAATGTAAAATAGTGTATGGGAGAATAATGAATTAATTCATTTACGAGATAATATGAGAGACCTTTTTATACCTGGGAAATGGGTCCCGTGGGCCGTGTAGGAGATCATTTGGCTATGGACCAGTCCGTGTAGGAGAACACGGTCGATGGACCAAATCCCGATTCCTTTGAGCTCGAGAATACCGGGCTATACACCCATTTACCTTTTCGATAGCGCTTTGGTGATATCAACATGGATTTAGTGCGGGGCTTGGTAACGATTCGATTTTTCCGGTAGTAGCTAGACCGATTTTCTAAAGAGGCTCACCTTATTCCTTGAAAGAAGACTTAGATGCTATTCACATTCGTTTAATTATTAAGAATTCATTAGACAATTAATATTAAATAAATATATATAAAATGAATTATATATTTAATTAATGAAATACCATTTTTCCCCATCATAACATATATTGGTCGGTCCTGAAAATACCGCCACCCAATAATCCACGCTCCGCCACACGACTGACCTGAGAACCTGCAGCACAACCGTTAGAAGGGGAGCCGGAAGGGTTTTCCGGCGTACCCACTCCGACGCTCAAGTCAATATCGGTTTTAGAGAGAAGAAATATTAAAAGTGCAACAAAGTATATTCAGAGTCTAACTTGCGGCGTACCTTACTTGTGCCCTTTTATAGGTTTTGGAATTAGGGTTGCGTAGACATCAAGCCACACTAAAACCCTAATTAACACACATGCCTAGGTTAATCGCCCGTATTGGGCCATAAGATGGTTAAGCCCATCAGGTCGGTAGGCCTTTAACTTGGCCCAATCGAGGGTCCAAGCCCATCAGGTCGGTAGGCCCTTAACTTGGCCCAATCGAGGGTCCAAGCCCATCAGGTCGGTAGGCCCTTAACTTGGCCCAATCGAGGGTCCAAGCCCATCAGGTCGGTAGGCCCTTAACTTGGCCCAATCGAGGGTCCAAGCCCATCAGGTCGGTAGGCCCTTAACTTGCCCAATCGAGGTCCAAGCCCATCAGGTCGGTAGGCCCTTATCTTGGCCCAATCGAGGGTCCAAGCCCATCGTCGGTAGGCCCTTAACTTGCCCAATCGGGGTCCAAGCCCATCGTCGGTGAGGCCCTTAACTTGCCCAATCGGGGTCCAAGCCCATCAGTCGGTAGGCCCTTAACTTGCCCAATCGAGGGTCCAAGCCCATCAGTCGGCCCATAAGACCAAATTTCTTTCATTAGGCTCGAGAAGTGGATTCGATGCTAATAGGTCGGCCCAATAAGACCACCCTTAGTTGGTCTTCCATCAAGCCTCGGAGGTCGGGCCTACCTAAACAGACCCCATCAATCAGTCCCCCCCAATTATGTTCCGGTAATTTGTCTACTTCCGGACATAATTGTTTCACACATTATACCGACCTCTCTACAGACGATGCATCTCTTCCATTTTATTCTCCCAATCTGCATTTGAGGTCTCAATCTCCACAATTTCACCAATCCCGATATGTTTTTAGGGCTATGCATCCTTCAAATTTTCCAAACCCGATCTAAATTAGGGCTTTTTTCTTAAGATTCACGCGTCCCGATCTAGATTAGAAAATTTATTCCCTCAAAATATGCTCATCCCGATCTAAGCTAGGGTTTTCTTCCTTCGCAATAAGCTCATCCCGATCTAAATTAGGGTTTTCTTCCTTCGCAATATGCTCATCCCGATCTAGATTAGGATTTTCCTCCCGCGAAATATGCTCATCCCGATCTAGATTAGGGTTTCCTCCCTCAAAATAAACTCATCCCGATCTAGATTAGGGTTTTCCATCCCTTTATTTCCCGCTCATTTATGTCACCAAGACGTCCTTTCAACTGACAGGCCGTCCTTTCCTCTTCCCGAGGTCTCATTTAGGCCGTTGGATAAGATTCGAATCAAGGGCGATGATCATCTTCCCGCGTCTTCTATACTTATAAGAGGGCAAGGTAAGGGGGGGACCATTTCACTTTCTAGCAAAAATCTCTCCCCCTCCTTAGGCGATTTCCGACGTGGTTTAGGCGATTTCCGGCGACTTCTCCGACGGTGTTCCTCCACTCTTTCCTCGAAATATAATACCTAGGTACACTTTCTTTTCTTTTTCCTTTCATTTATTTTTCCATTTCAACAATGACCTCATCTTCAACCCATTCCGATCCTCACTTGACCGACCTAGTTAGATGGTGGAAGAATTAGACACTAAACTTAGAGAACACCATCCCATGCGATCCCGAGGCCACGGAATCGGACTCATCCTCTACTCTTTCCCCAATAGAAATTAGGGCATCTAATCCCTTGGCCGCTTTTTATATGTTTTTGTGTGTGAATTTTTGCGTGATTTCTATATTTTTGTATGAATGAGTGTTCGTATTTTTGTGTCTTTTCGTCCCATTTTATATTGTCATATGTTACGTATGGTATTTTTGGTTATTTAGTAGGTTTTCGTAAAAAGAGAACTTAAAACGGACAAAAAGCAGTCGAAACGGACATTATGGGCGATTGATGGTTGGGGATCTTTTGAAGTTGTCTTGTAGCGTCTTGCGCAACGTCAAAATTGAGCGTAAATGCGCGCGCCGCGCAAATGGTGCGGACGCCGCCTTTTCGATTAAGCGCGCAGCCGAGCGACGGCCGCAATGCGCGCCACGCAAGCCACGCGCGCAAGACAGGCGTCGGCACCCGCACAAGGCAAGCTGCGCGCGCGCAACAATGCGCTGTGGGGGTCCTCCACGGCGCGCAACACTGCACCTGGACGCGCACACGGAGATGTTTCTAGAATTTTAAATCCAATTTTCCCTTTCCTTTTTGGATTCTTCCACCTTGTATAGGCTTAGGCTTATAAATAGCCCTTGGGGATCCATAATTTCATACACTTTCATTCATAAAGACTTCTATACTTTAGTTTTTTGGTATTTTTCTCTTGCTTTCAACATTGGGATTGCTTGGATTCTTCCCTTTGAAGTTATTTTTGCTTCTTAATCAAAGAGTAAGATTTCTTCATCTATTTTGTCTGATTTCAATTGTTGGGTGATTATTATTGTTGCATGATCATGTTTGTGATTGTTTTCTTTCCTTCAATTGAGATTATGATCCCATCCCCAAGCATGAACTAATTTCCTTGTTCTAGGATTAGGATGATTTGATTCAAACAAACAAGCATGAGTATTGATTAATTGATCTGCTTTCCTGGATAAATTGCTTTATTTGATAATTGATTGTCGATCAACTTTTGATTGTTTTGGGGGAATAATTGAGATCGAGAGAATATATTATTCCCTGTACTAAATTTATTCAGGGGGTTAGATATGAATCAGAAATGTATTATCTAACCTTAGGTTTAATGAAAATAGCAAATTATGTTGGGATAGCCCTAATCTGTGAATACGAAAGTTATCAGACCTAGGCCTAGTTTTTACATGTTTGTTATATTTTGTTAACCGCATGATCAATTAATTGGTATCCTGCTTGCAAGTTTGATGAGATGAATCCATAATCCTAGACTTTCTTCCAAATCTTTTTCTCCAAAATTTAATCCAGCTTAGTTTTAATTTGTCTTTTTAATTGTTTTCTTTTAGTTTAAATAAATCCAACAAATCTGGTTAGAGTGTTTAGGTTTTATTTTCTGTCAATTGTGATACATAATAATTATTTGCCGGCTAAGTCTTCCTTGAGAGACGACTTGTGGTTAACTTGCTACCCTACAATTGATCTCGTTCTCTTGCGAGGATTGTTAGACTTTTATAGGTGTTTAGCGGTCGAACAAAATTTTGGCGCCGTTGCCGGGGAAGGCTTTAGGCATAATAATTATTGTGTCTATTTTTCGTGTTTTTAGTTTAGGAATTCTTCTTGTTTGCTTTTTGATTTTTCCCTCATTCCACCGGTACGTTTGATTTGTTTTCTTAAGTTTGTTTATGCAAGGTCGTAGGAATCTCAATCTGGAGCTTGCACCTTTCGTAGACGACATTCACCGCGTTCCGAGACGTATAAGAACGAGGGGACAACTCTTCATTTCTAGCGAGGATTCTCGGGACCGCGTTCCAAAGGAAGAACAAACGCAGACGAGCCGGCAATGGGTGACAATCAAGACGGAAACAATGCGAGGCACGCGCCCGACCTTCGATCGTGAGTTCGCGCCCGATTATCGGAACCGCGACCTCTTGCATCACTGGGGACAAGCATCACGAAACTATGAGCTAAAAATATACACTTCAATCAGCCTACCATCTTTTTATGGAATGCCCAATGAAGATCCTCTCAACTTCATTCGGAATTCTATTCTCATCATTCAAACTTTTCCTCTGCGGGATTTGAATGAGGATCGTGAGATCTTGCGCCGCTTTCCATACACTACGAAAGATCGGGCAAAAACATGGTGATGTCTCTACCTCCCAACTCTCTTACTACTTGGGAGGCGGTGTACAATAAGTTCATGGGAAGGTACTACTCTCATCGAAAAACTTCGGATCTACGAGGTAAGATAGCTACCTTTTGTCAAATGGAAGGTGAACTTTTTCATGAGGCATGGGATCGCTTCAAAGATTTACGGACTAAATGCCCACATCATCACTACCCATTGGAATTGTTAAACCAATTTTTCTATGATGGATTATCACATAACTTTCAATATATGGTTGACAATGCTGCTGGGGGTGATATGGGTGTGCACACAGCCCAGGAAATTTATGATATTCTAGAGATGATGAGTGATAATTCCCAACAAAAAAGTGCCCGAGGCAAACGGGCTCTTGTGAATGAAATAGCACCAAGTTACGACGTGACAAAACAATTGGCTGAGTTGACTAAACAAGTTCAATTGTTGGCTACACGGGGGCAACCATCCAACGCCCCTTCCTTTGCCGAGTCATGCGGAATTTGTGGCGAATTCGGTCATGGGGCTAATGTTTGTAATATGGTGGTTGATCAACGGTTGAGGACATTAACGCTATCCAGGGTTTTCAAAGAAAGGCCTCGTAATGATCCCTACGCTCAAACTTATAACCCAGGTTGGCGGAATCATCCAAACTTGATTGGGGAAATTCGCAAAATCCATCTCAAATCCATCGAGGCCTCCTCCCCCCAAGGTCGATCATCAAATCAACCTCGGCCTCCATCAATTGAGGAAAGTTTGAGTTCGTTCATTCGGGTTAGTAAGAAAACTCAAGAGGCCAACATTCAACGGTTTGAGTCCTGTGGAAGCTTCATTCAAACGTCTTGAAACCCAAGTTGGTCAATTAGCCACCCAAATGGGTGAAATTGCTCAACACGTGGTAAATAAAGGAAAGCTACCTAGCCAACCAGAACAAGCCCAAGCCGTCACCGTGTTACGAAATGGTAAGGTTATTGATAACAAAGTTGAAATTCCATTTTCTACTACTTTGACTAACCCCGTAGATGACAAGGAGATCGAGAATGCGTCTAATTCAAAACCTTGCACAAGGAAGAAGAGGGGAGTAAGGAATCTGTCTTGCACAAAACCAACAATCCTTACAAGCCTCCAATTCCTTTTCCAAGTCGCGCTAACGGGCAGCGGGATAAGCGCTTCTTGGATTTCTATAACATGTTATCTAAGGTTAATGTTAATTTACCTCTGCTAGATGTTATAAGAAATGTGCCAGCTTATGTCAAATTTTTCAAAGAACTCGCATCCAACAAAAGGAAGTTTGGCGACAATGAGAAGGTGATAGTTTCTGAAGTGGCAAGTGCGATTCTTCAACACCAATTGCCTCCTAAACAACGAGATCCAGGTAGTTTTGTTATTAAAATTGCAATGGAAAACGGTAAGAAACTTCCGGGATGCTTGATTTGGGGGTCGGGATTAATCTAATGCCTTATTCTATTTTTAAACAACTTGATCTAGGGGAACTGAAGCCCACTAGAATGTGTCTTCAACTTGCTGATAGGTCCATTCGGTACCCTAAAGGTGTTATTGAAGATATTTTGGTAAAAGTGGGTGGTCTCATTGTCCCCTCAAGTTGATTTTGTTGTTTTAGAAGTAGGTGAAGTGCAAAACCAAGCTAATGAGCACACACTTCATTAGGCCGCCCATTTATGGCCACCACGCACACACTTATTGATGTTAAAAATGGGCGCATGACTATGATCGTTCTTCTCGGAAACGTGACTTTCTCTATTTCGATACTAAACCTATCCCCCCTCGCATGCATCACTTGAAAATTGCTCTTTCATTGATTTGATTGATGGGCAACGAAAACACTTTCTTGCATGATTATAGTCTTGACACTTTGTTTCTTGAAAGCGGATGATATTTTTGACGTCATGGAAGACGTATGGGCAAGCCTAAAACGAGGGGGTGATGGAAATATTCGCTTTAGAAGATGTGGATAATAAACCCCAACAAAAACTAGAATTGAAAGAACTCCCTAAACATTTAAAATATGTATTTTTAGAAGCGGTGTGAGCGAGAAGCTGATTATTTCTCACTGTACTTTCTAAAGAAGAAGAGGGAGAATTGTTGGTGGTGCTTAGAAAATTTAAAAATGCAATTGGATGGGGGTTGAGTGATATCAAAGGGATTAGCCCCGCTACATGCATGCATAGAATTATTCTAGAAGAAGGGCTAAGCCTAGAGAAGCTCAAAGAAGATTGAACCCCATTATGATGGAAGTAGTGAAAAAGAGGTATTAAAACTCCTAGTCAAGGGGATATACCCAATTACGGATAGTGAATGGGTGAGTCCGGTGCATGTTGTACCAAAGAAAAGTGGGATAACAGTTTGTAGAAAATGAAAAAGGTGAAATTATTCCCACTAGGACCACGATTGGATGGAGGATGTGCATAGACTATAGGAAGTTAAATGTTGCTACTAAAAAGATCATTTTCCCCTTCCCTTTATTGATCAAATGCTTGACAAACTTGCAGGACATAGTTTCTATTGTTTTTGGATGGTTTGTCAGGTTATTATCAAGTGGCCATCGCACCGGAGGATCAAGCAAAAACTACTTTCACATGCCCGGTTGGGACTTTTGCATTTCGACGAATGCCGTTTGGACTTTGCAATGCGCCAGCAACCTTCCAAAGGTGCATGTTTTCAATTTTCTCTGACATGGTTGAAGACTTCATTGAGGTATTTATGGATGATTTTTCTGTGTTTGGATCCTCTTATTCTGATTGTCTTAATAAATTGGCTAAGGTTCTTGAACGATGCATTGAATGCAATTTAACTTTAAGTTGGGAAAAAAGCCATTTTATGGTGACAAGCGGAATCGTTTTAGGCCATGTGGTTTCAAAAAGAGGGATCGAGGTTGATAAAGCTAAAATTGATATTATTGAAAAATTACCTCCTCCCATTAATGTTAAGGGCATTAGGAGTTTTCTTGGGCATGCTGGATTTTATAGAAGGTTTATTAAGGATTTTTCAAAAATTAGCCAACCTCTTTGTAAATTGCTTGCTCAAGATGCCCCTTTTGATTTTGATGAAAAATGTTTGAATGCCTTTAACACATTAAAAGAGAAGTTGATAACTGCTCCTGTTGTTGTTGCTCCTGATTGGTCATTGCCGTTTGAAATTATGTGTGATGCGTCTAATCATGCTGTAGGGGCCGTCTTAGGACAAAGAATTAATAAACTGCTCCATGTAATTTACTATGCTAGTTTGACTCTTAATGATGCACAAGTAAATTACACTACCACTGAAAAAGAACTATTAGCTGTTGTTTTCTCCTTGGATAAATTCAGATCTTACATTGTTGGGTCTAAGGTAATTATTCATAGCGATCACGCAGCCCTGCGTTACTTGTTGAGTAAGCCACAAGCTAAACCTAGGTTAATTCGGTGGATTTTGATGTTGCAAGAATTTAATGTTGAAATAAAAGATAGAAAAGGGTGCGAGAATGTAGTAGCAGATCACTTGTCTCGTCTCACTCTTCTTTGTGATACTCTTGCTTCTCATAAAAATGAGCGATAATTGATTCTTTCCCCATGAGCAATTGTTTGAGGTTACTTCAATTCCTTGGTATGCCGACATTGTGAACTATCTTGCATGTGGAATTGTGAGAACTAACCTTTCATTTCAGGAAAAGAAAAGATTTTTGTCTACTTGTAGATTCTACTATTGGGATGACCCATACTTGTTTAAAATCTGCAAAGATGAAATTATCCGAAGATGTATTCCCGAAAACGAATGCAGAATGATGTATTGGCCTTTTGTCATGAAATGCATTGTGGTGGGCACTTTGGAGGCCGTAAAAACGACCTTTAAGTTCTCCAATCGATTCTATTGGCCATCATTGTTCAAAGACGCGCATAATTTTGGGGTGACATGCGATAGATGCCAAAGGATGAAATATTAGTAGGAGGAATGAGATGCCTCTGAATAGTACATTGTCGTTGAAATATTTGATGTATGGGGTATTGATTTTATGGGCCCCTTCCCAAGTCTTTTGGTTATGAATATATACTTGTTCTTTATCGATTACGTGTCCCGGTGGGTTGAGGCAATCCCCACAAGGACTTGTGATGCTAACACTTGTCATCAAGTTTGTGCGGGAAAATATCTTAAGCGATTTGGATTCCCGAGCTATCATTAGCGATGGGGAAAACATTTTTGCAACAAGTTATTCAAAAACTCGATGAAGAAAAACGGCATCACACATAAGGTAGCTACACCTTATCATCCTCAAACTTCCTGGGACAAGTGGAGACTACCAACAAGCAAATAAAAGGAATCTTAGAGAAGATCAAATCCTACAAGGAAAGATCAAGCGACCAAGTTAAATGATGCACTTTGGGCATATAGAATGACTTATAAAACATTTTAGGAATGAGCCCCTATAGACTAGTTTTCGGAAAGCGTGTCATTTACCGATTGAAGTAGAGCACAAGGCATATTGGGCCATCAAAGCGACAAATTTTGAATTGGATAAAGCGAGAGCCGAAAGGAAGTTGCAACTTTCCGAACTAGACGAACTTCGCAATGACGCTTATGAAAATGCGCGAATATATAAAGACAAAGTGAAGCGATTACACGACAAGAAAATTGTTCATAAAAATCTCGAACCAGATTATGAAAGTTCTTTTATTCAATTCACGATTGCGTTTATTCCCGGTAAATTGAAATCGAGATGGAGCGGGCCATTTGAGATCATAGAGGTATACCCCATGGAACGGTAAAACTACTTAATCCAGGACACATGAATCTTTCAAGGTAAATGGTCAACGGGTTAAGCCATATTTTGAAGGGGTATCTCGGGCCGAACGAATTGAGAGTATAGCCCTCAAGACGTCACATAAGAACCGTACTCGGTATCGTCAAGCTAAAGACGTTAAATAAGCGCTTATTGGGGAGGCAACCTAATTTTTGTTTCCTTTCTTTTTGTTTTTATTTCTCGACTAACTCAGTATCTAATGATTTGTTTGAGTTCTTTTCCTCTTCTTATTAAAAAAAAAATAATAATAATAATAAAAAAAAAAGAGAAAAAAAAATAATAATAAAAAAAAAACAGGTTGTGCGCGGGCCTTTCTTTTTTTGCGCAACGCGCAAATGCATGACGGAGAACAAGCCGGGCCGCGCGGGGTGCGCAGCGCGCACCAAACACGCAAGACTGCGCGGACGCGCACTGGTGCGCGCACGCGCACCTGGGACAGACAGCTCGTTATCAGCAAAACAGGGGCGATTTTTTCCCAAAAAATTCACTTGCAAATCCTCTCTAAACCCTCTCCAAATTCATCCTATACACAAATTCGACCTCAACATCATCAACACGCTCCGATTAATCGTGTATCACGTAAGTCCAAGCGGCTACGATAATCTAGAGGGGGGGTGAATAGATTATCTCCATCTTTTCAATTTCGCCCTCTTTTAACAATCGAATGCTCAAACAAAATAATGAAGGTGCGGAATGTAAACAACACACGTCGATTTAAAGAGGTTCAACCCACCTAGGGCCTAATCCTCTACCACCCCAAAGATATCCGGGATGGATTTCGAAAAGAAAAAGAATTTTATTAATTACCAAAATTAATACAAATTCAACTTACAACACCTTGAAGAGCACCACACTCTTCTTCAACACCACCTTTGGAGATTACCACAATCTCCCTTTGAAGATTACCACAATCTTCCTTCAACGGCACCTTGTGAAGATTACCACAATCTTCAACCTTGAAGAATACCCGAATTCTTCAACACCTCAAATAAGAAGATTACCACAATCTTCTTGTACCTATCACCTAGATCATCCAAGTGTGCTCTTACCACAAGAACACTCACAAGGATATCTTGTGTTTGAATGATAACCAAAAATAAAGATTACAACTCAATAATGAATAATACAATTTGAGTGCAAAGTGTAATCAAGAATAGCCTAGACCTCAAAGATGTGAAAGTGATAAGCTAGGCAAATTTTACAACAAGAATAATAACAATGAAAGACCAAGTGTTTGCTTGAAGTGTATCTTGTTGTGTTGTATCTCAATTGTTGTTTTGGTTGCTCCAAAACTTCCTCTATTTATAGGAGATGATTGATCAAGCATAGGCTCCTCTTGGGGATTGAAAATCTACTGAAAAATACAATTAAAATCAAGAATATAGTCATTAGAAATCAATCCCACAATTTAAGGAAATGTGTCTCAAACGGTCATATTTTTCTTTGTCAATACACAGGCGACCGTCGCACGAAAATAAGAGAAAATAAGAACACTATGAAAATTACAACAGGCGGCCGGTCGACGTAGGCTTCGACCGGTCGACCCTGTCTCAACCGGTCTCCCTAACAAAAAATACGAAGGATTTAAGTCTGTTTCAACAATGAAACTTGCAGTGGGTCGGCCATTGGCGGCCGGTCGACCGACCGATCGGCCGACACCCGAGCGGCCGGCGACCTGCTTGTTTTTCCTTCATGTCTCATTTTCTGTTTCTAAAAACATCTTCGTGCACGGTTGCCCTATAGAGGCGGCGACCGGTCGACCACGACAAAAATGTTGTCCAATTTTTGTCAAAAATAAAACCCAAGAAATACTCCAAAAATTTAGTAAAAACATTTTAAACCAATCGAGTATTTAGACAACATTTAGGAACCTTGTTAAGGAGTGAAAAATCCATTGAAATAAAATCATTAAAAGTGTTGTCCATTATTATCAAAAATAAACTTGAGGAAATACTCCGGAAAATATTAAAAACCATTTTAAATCATTTAGGAGTATTTGGACAACCTTTAAAAGCATTGTTTTGGTGATAAAATAAAATCATCAAAATTAAGATAAAAACATGTATCAAACAATCTCCCCCTTTTTGATGATTACAAACCAAAACAATTTTTACACAAACTAAGAGAGCAATTTTAGAAATGATTTTCCGGTAAAAACATTTGACCGTTTGGAAGCAACCAAAATTTCCAAAAAATATTAAAGCAACCAAGTAGGGAGTAAATATTTTCAATGATAAGCACAAGCTCCCCCTATCAACAAGCACATCAAGAATAATGTAAGAGCAATAATCCATAAGCTAAAAGCTTTAGCTTTTACAATTTGTTCAAGATCTTATAAGCTCCCTGTCACAAAACAACATTAAATAATATAAGTCCATCAAGCAACAATTGGACTAATAAATCACAACTTATGGCTTTTATGAGCCATAGCTTATAGCTTTTATGACAAGCTTTTTATTAGCTTCTTTGAGCTAATGAGCCAATATCCTGTTTCTCCCCTTTGGAATCATCAAAAACAATGTTAGGATGGTGAAAACACCATACAATAATATTACAAAATACAAAAGGAACGGTTTAAAAACCGTTGAGCAATTAAGGCATAATAACCGAGGAAAATTGGAGAATTGAAACATAAAAGATCCATAAGCTTATTAGTAAGCTAAAAACATGATTTCAAAAAGATTTTAAGACATTTTGAAGCAAGAGAATCATGTAGAAGTTGAAAGTTTTATTGCGACATTTTAACAAACACCTTGTGTGCGTGAAAAATAGAAGAGGTTGTATATAACCTTTGTAAATGGTTCAAGCCAAAAATTTCATATCATCAATCAACCTCATTTCAAAGCTAAAAAAAAAAATCATATGCACCATATGCAATAATTTGTTCATCAATTAAGAAGCTCAAAGTAGATTCTCAAGGTTTCAACCCAATTGAGATAAGCTAAGAATGATCAAGGCATTTCAAATGCCAACAATTGGAGCATCCAACAAGTAATAAGTCATGCTTTCAACAATACATGTATCAAATGTCCCAACATATCCAACTAAGCATAATGAACAAAGCAATAAAAGAAGCACTTTTACCATCAAGTACTTCATACCAATTATCAAACAATGCTTTAGAGTATTTTTACCATCAAATACTCCATCAAAGTCATGATCATTCACAAGTCATTATCAACTTGTAATTTTAACCCTTTAAGAAAGACAAGCAAATATCATTAGTACAAATGAGTTTTACAAAAGTTCATAAAAGTACAAAGCAACTTAAATGAAAATGCTAGAAAGTAAAGGGGTGGGGTAACATCATTCCTCATCCGAGGAGAAGCAAGATCCGGGAATTAAGTCCTTGATGAATTTCTTTAACTTGCCGATAGACTTTTGCATTTTGGAGGTCTTTTGTTCCAAAGCCTCATACCTCGTCTCATGAAAAGCCCTCATCTCATCAAATTCGGCTTGAGTATACCTCCTAGGCGGTTGAGCACCGGTATTACCCTCCGGATTGCTCGGTTCGCCCTCTTCCACCAATCTTGCGGCCCCGGCGTCATCAAAGAAGTCATTAGGATCGGGAGACTCTTGACCTCTTCCTCTCGCCATTTTGGTTGGTCGGATGTCCATATTCTTGATCGTGACTATTTGGGAGATATTATCAATGTCGAAGTCGTTTTGAAATACCTCCGAGTTACACTCCGACGAAGGTAGTCCCGATTGAATAAGAAGTTTACAAATCCAATTTCCCATAACCAACTTCTTATTACCTTGAGTAATGGACTCGATAAGACATTGAATAAGTATGGCACCAAAGTTAAGTGGTTCCTCCTAGCAATCTTATAAGTCAAAAATAATCCATATTGCTAGGCATCTTTCCCGACTTACCACAAATGCAATATGCGACAATGACCGATAAAATACGATGCTCAAGTGTCATTGCCAACAAAGAATACTTTGGCCATACTCCCAAATACGTCTTAACTTCTTTCATCGACACCCCCAACATTTCATCATTCCAAGTCCCACAAGAGAAATAATCCCAACCACCTTCTCTAACATGTAAAAGCCGGCAAATATCATTGGGAGTCCATCTAAAATGACGACCACTTTATAAGCGAATTAACGGCAATCGGCTTTCTTTCATTATCATATTGCACCCACATATTAGCATAAAAATGTTGGATAATATCATCATCATACAAAACATAAGCATGCTCCCATAAATACATCCAACCTTGCTCCTCAAAAATCATCTTATAGTAGGATACTCATTTGTAAATGAACTAAAACGACACATTTTAGTCCGAGCAATAGATTTACCTCCCATCCCCGAATCCTCATAGTACCATTCCGCATACTTATTGATGAAATTAAGAGCATTGCGAGAATTTGGAGCTTGAGTAACAAGAGATTTTTACCTTTCGCCCAACGGCAATTTTCGAGCGAAATTGTTCCGCGGCTCGGTAATTTGGGCCCGAGAGAGAATGGGATTTTGAACATCATCACCTTCTTGAGCCACGTTTCTTTGAGCGGCTCGAATATCCCTTTGTTCGGCCGTCTCGCCGATTTCTCAAGACCCTCTCCGCCCTTTCTTCTCTTAGAAGTGGGATTTTGATCGGTGGAATTTCTTGGAGGAGCCATATATGTAAGATTCTTGTGAAAATAAGAAGATTAGCAACAAGAATCGTGAAAAATGATGAAGAATTGAAGATTTTAAAGAAAAGGGGATGATATACGCTGATAAGGGTTTGGGGGGATTTTTGTTCTGTTTCTGAAAGTGAAGAACAGACCGTTTTAAGCTTGAAAAATAACCCTGGCGGCCGGTCGAGGTGGGGTGCGACCGGTCGAGTGCGGGCGACCGTCGCCCTGCTTTATGGCCGACTCCCCAGGTGATATTTTTTTCTCCCGAGGTTTTCAAAATTCGATTTTTCACCCCAAAAGTTTTAAAACTTTGCAAAAATATAAGTTTGGACTATATCCAACAAATATGGGTTTTAGGAAAACATATCAACGATAAAATTGAGACTAAACACGTAGTGCCTTTTTTAGAGAATATTTGCAAGATCAATTAGGGGCACTTAAGGGGTCAAAATGAAATATCTTGAAAGATATGTGCATAAGCATAATATCGAGTAGACATACCTCGATGGTTTAAGAAACTTGATGACGTAATAGCCAATGAGTATGAAATATGTAACCTACACAATTCTTAGACAACATTTTCATAGAAAATTCAAGTGTAGGCAAATAATATGAGATAACAAAAAGAGCTTATGCTATAAGATTTCATAAGAGATAATAAGCCACATAAGTCTAATAAAATGCTCAAAAGTTTTAGAAAATCATGCAAGGTCTCTTTTTAAAAATTTTGAAACTCATAAATATATAAGAGACCTATAAATACTTGAAGATTCATTTTGCAATTAAGACACAATTAAAAGTATGCAAAAAAAAAATGCATATACAAATGGGGAGATACGGTTTACCAATTACGCCTGTTTCCATGGGTTGTGTCTTTCCCATTGTTGATGATATCTTCCCATTGTTGATTATACGCTCTTCTTGAAATTGGCTTTGTTGAGAGTAGTTTCTCCTTCTTTGATCAAATGAAACGTTCATTTGATGTTTTCTTGGTGGCATGAATTTTCTCCGATTTTTGCTTTGTCGGGTACCTAATAGCACATTGTTTTGTGGTACCCTCATGTGTTTGGGTCCTTTAAGATTAGCTTTGAGACTTTTAGGTCTCCAACAATATTTAGAGCTATTTCTAGCCCGACAAGAATTAGCCGTATGACCCTTTTTGCCACAATAAAAACAAGTAATAATTTTAGGAGCATAATGACCAATATGCATAGTGACTTGATCCTTTTTCATATGATTAACAACATTAGGCTTATGATCAAGTTCCTTATCACAATTATGAATATCAACAATATTGGACATTTTATTGGTACTCAAGTTGGATTTTAATAAATCTTTTTTATGCAATCAATATTCTCAACAAGAGTACTATTTTCTTTTTCAAGGTTTCTAACCTTGTCAAGTGTGGTGGTGTGAGCACATGATAGTGATTCATAAGAAGTAAATAAACTATCCTTATCATTTTTCAAAATATTGAATTCCTTTTTCAAATTTTTGTATCTAACAAGTAAGCTTTGGAATTCATTTTGAAGTTCATCATAATCATTTTGTAAATCACTATAATCATTTTGAATGACAATATCATAGGAAGTAGAGGTTTAAGACATACCTCATTTTCTTCATTGATGCCCATAAAACAATATTCAACTTCTTCATAATTGGAAGTTGTAAGAGGCTTATTCCTTAGATTTGAGCTTGTATGATCTTGAGAAGTAGATGCTTTTGTTTGACTCCTTTCATTTGCAAATACTCCATAGATGGATTCTAATTTTTGCCATACTTCATGTGCGGACTTTATTCCTACAATATGTTCATATTCTAAATTAGTAAATGAACAATACAAAATATTTAAAGCCTTACCGTTTAAGGAGATGATTTTCTTTTCTTCATCATTGAGCTTTTTGAAGCCTTTTGAGGTGTATGGTGTATCTTTCGTAGGAATGGATTCTCCATTGATGACGGTGTTCCAAATATCGAACCCGCAACTTTGTAAATAGCATTCCATTCTTTCTTTCCAAAAATAAAATTTTTAGAACCAAATAGTGGTGGCTTGGTGGTGGAGGTGCCGGATAGATGAGCTTCATTCGTAGCCGTCGATCGTTTCTCTTCACTCGCGATGTGAAACGAGCTTGCCAAAGAGTTTGGCTCGATACCACTTGTAAGTC
Organism: Rehmannia glutinosa; assembly: GCA_016081115.2. NCBI lineage: Eukaryota > Viridiplantae > Streptophyta > Magnoliopsida > Lamiales > Orobanchaceae > Rehmannia > Rehmannia glutinosa. The sequence continues at coordinate 273,243 of JABTTQ020003351.1, read as the reverse complement.
CAAGCGGCTACGATAATCTAGAGGGGGTGAATAGATTGTCTCCATCTTTTCAATTTCGCCCTCTTTTAACAATCGAATGCTCAAACAAAATAATGAAGGTGCGGAATGTAAACAACACACGTCGATTTAAAGAGGTTCAACCCACCTAGGGCCTAATCCTCTACCACCCCAAAGATATCCGGGATGGATTTCGAAAAGAAAAAGAATTTTATTAATTACCAAAATTAATACAAATTCAACTTACAACACCTTGAAGAGCACCACACTCTTCTTCAACACCACCTTTGAGATTACCACAATCTCCCTTTGAAGATTACCACAATCTTCCTTCAACGGCACCTTGTGAAGATTACCACAATCTTCAACCTTGAAGAATACCGAATTCATCAACACCTCAAATAAGAAGATTACCACAATCTTCTTGTACCTATCACCTAGATCATCCAAGTGTGCTCTTACCACAAGAACACTCACAAGGATATCTTGTGTTTGAATGATAACCAAAAATAAAGATTACAACTCAATAATGAATAATACAATTTGAGTGCAAAGTGTAATCAAGAATAGCCTAGACCTCAAAGATGTGAAAGTGATAAGCTAGGCAAATTTTACAACAAGAATAATAACAATGAAAGACCAAGTATTTGCTTGAAGTGTATCTTGTTGTGTTATATCTCAATTGTTGTTTTGGTTGCTCCAAAACTTCCTCTATTTATAGGAGATGATTGATCAAGCATAGGCTCCTCTTGGGGATTGAAAATCTACAGAAAAATACAATTAAAATCAAGAATATAGCTGTTAGAAATCAATCCCACAATTTAAGGAAATGTGTCTCATTGTCAAACGGTCATATTTTTGTCATGTCAATACACAGCGACCGGTCGCACGAAATAAGAGAAAATAAGAACACTATGAAAATTACAACAGGCGACCGATCGACGTAGGCTTCGACGGGTCGACCCTGTCTCAACCGGTCTCCCTAACAAAAATACGAAAGATTTAAGTCTGTTTCAACAATGAAACTTGCAGTGCCGGTCGGCCGATGGCGACCGGCGACCGTTGGGCGGCCGGTCGACGGACTTGGCGACACCCAGAGCGACCGGTCAACCTGCTTGTTTTCCTTCCGTCTCATTTTTCTTTCTAAAAACATCTTCAGTACGGGTTGCCCTATATAGGCGGCGTCGACCACGAGACAAATGTTGTCCAATTTTTGTCAAAAATAAAACCCAAGAAATACTCCAAAATTTAGTAAAAACATTTTAAACCAATCGAGAGTATTTAGACAACATTTAGGAACCTTGTTAAGGAGTGAAAAATCCATTGAAATAAAATCATTAAAAGTGTTGTCCATTATTATCAAAAATAAACTTGAGGAAATACTCCGGAAAATATTAAAAACCATTTTAAATCATTTAGGAGTATTTGGACAACCTTTAAAAGCATTGTTTTGGTGATAAAATAAAATCATCAAAATTAAGATAAAAACATGTATCAAACAAGATCTTCCATCAATGGCATCACATAGATGCAAAAGGGCACAACAGGGGAACTTCTAGGGCTCACGAGGACACCCCAATGGTCCCTTGTTGATTTGGCCGAACAATTCGACGCCCTTTCCCAATCTACTCCGGGAGGAGGGGCAACGGTATACACGGATTAGTCAACGCGAGGTACCCTCTTCTCACCTACTCAATTTACGAATTTTGAATGATTTGGGGTTGAAAGGTGATTTCATGGCTCTTGTTGAAGCTTTGGGTTGGAAGAAATTTATTAAATTGACGGGTGTTGCATACTCGAATTGGTTGTTGAATTTTATACTACACTTTGCTTTTCGACACGCACTTAACGGACTTCACTTGCCGTTTGCTTGGGGTTGAGTATAGGGTGGATTATAGAGTAATGAAATCGATTTTTGGATTTCTACTAGAGGTGTGCGATCTGTCCCGAACTCATTTAATGCTAAACAATTTTGGTTGGAATTGACTGATTTCGATAATTTTTCGAGTAAAGGGGCCCAAATGGTTCATTCAAGACCGGGCTACTTATTTGTTTCATAAATTTCTTGCACATCGCTTATTTGGGAAAGATGAAAGTAATAAGGTGACATGCCCAATTATTTTTTATGTATTGTGCTAAATCCACGTGCAAAATTTGCACTACAGCTTTTGTGTTTGATACATTTTATCGGATTCAGAAGAAGAGTACATACAAATTGGGAATGGGCCATTTTGTGTCACTTATTGCCCTACATTTTGGGATTGCTGATGTTGCTAGTCTTAATTATCATGAGGTGGAAAGAACTTTTATTACTAAGGAAAGTATGCTTGGTTCAGAATTTTTAACTAAGGCAGGGGAATTCCGGGATCCTACTACTCGCAAATGTTTTAACAATCCCGGATGGCGCCTACCGACCTCAGCCTACTACCTTTGGGGACGATAGTCGAGGCGCCGATGATACTGATCCAGATGAGCCACAGGATACTCATTTTGCCGGTCCCTTCCCCCCGGGCCCATCTTCAGCCTCGGGCCAAGGCGACACCACTGTTTTGAATGCCATCCTATCACGCCTTGATTCTATGCAAGGCAACTTCATCCATTTTCAGAATCAGATGACTGATGTGCAGCAGCAGATAACCGGCCTTAACACCCTCATGAGCGATATGAGCGTCGGCTAAACTCACTTGACAAAGCGGGTGCGAAATATTGAACAGAATCGACGCTATCTTTTTCGCCTCTCCACCCCCACCACCTCCCGGGGATGATCAGTGATTTTTTTTCTGTTTCTCTTTTTCTTTCCTCTTGTGTGTTTTTTTCCCTTTGCATGCGGATGTTTTCTATTTTTGCATTTTATTTTTCACTAACTCTCGTTTTTCTTTTAGTTTTTTGTTTTGGTGTTTTCTTCTACATTTGGCTTTTGCAGAATCATAGGCGGATGTACTTTTGATATTACTTAACAATCTCCGAAATTTTCAGGGACGTATTTCATCTCTCCTTCATTTTTTACGCATTGAGGTCATTGCGTGTTTTAAGTGTGGGGGGCTAATTCGTCATTAATTATATAAATTGGTTGCTTGTAATAAAAATTTTACTTTGCCTATTAATTGTCCCCTGGTTTAATAATAATGCTATTCATTAACTTGAAATCGATGCATTACTTTGAGACTCAATTAGGAAATGATATTACGGACTTGATGCATAGGATTTGACTAAGTTGTGAATTAACCCTTATGGTAAACGAGTTAGGCGATGGGTAAACAATACTCAAGGTTGTGGGGTATAAATTACGGGATTTTATTGATGTAAATTGAGTTAAAACTCTTATTTTTATTGTATGGATTACAAAATTGCTAGCCTTGCGGAAACAAATGCAGTATAAGCGCCGAAAAAAATGCAATAAAGAGCGCTAAAAAAAAGGGAACAATTGAGATTATACTCCGCTGGGTAAACTGCTTAGTAACTAGGAGCATTCATGTGCCCCATGTTTGACTTTTACGTAAAACGGTGGTTTACACATGAGTATGGGAAACCACCCTAGGAGTCTTTGGAAAACATCCGAAGTTTACACCTAGTGGATTAATATCTCGGGAAGTCCAAGCAAAAAAAAAAAAAAAAAATTGTTAAGGAAAAAAAAAAAAAAAAAAAAAAGGGGCTAGTACTTAACGTAATTTATACATGAATATAAGGGTTGCGACTTTTGATACAAATTTGAAATTTTGTGAATAAAGCCAAACACTTTGAGTAATTGCTTAACTTTAGCTAAGTGAGTTTATTACGAAGGTTGAGGATCGATGAGGAATAATCCGAGGTGGATGGAACTTGATGTCATGGAATAATCAATTTTCAAAATAAGCATTATATTTCTTGATTAAATTTATAGGCATTATTATTTGCTTGAGGACAAGCAAAAGGCTAAGTGTGGGGGAGTTGTTTTATATGTTTTTGTGTGTGAATTTTTGCGTGATTTCTATATTTTTGTATGAATGAGTGTTCGTATTTTTGTGTCTTTTCGTCCCATTTTATATTGTCATATGTTACGTATGGTATTTTTGGTTGTTTAGTAGGTTTTCGTAAAAAGAGAACTTAAAAACGGACAAAAGCGGTCCGAAACGGACATTATGGGCGATTGATGGTTGGGGATGCTTGAAGTTGTCGCGCGCGCGAACGTCAAAATTGACGTAAATGCGCGCGCCGCGCAACGGTGCGCGGACGCGCACTTTCGCTTAAGCGCAGTGACGGGCGCAGCGCCGCCTTGAGACGCGCTGCCAGCGCAAACCACGCGCAAGACGGGCGCCAGGCACCCGCACAAAAAGTCAAGTCAGCGCGGCGCTGCGCAACAATGCGCGCTGGGGTCCTCCGCGGGCGCGCAACACTGCGGACGCGCACTGAGATGTTTCTAGAATTTTAAATCCAATTTTCCTTTCCTTTTTGGATTCTTCCACCTTGTATAGGCTTAGGCTTATAAATAGCCCTTGGGGGATCCATAATTTCGTACACTCTCATTCATAGCACTTCTATACTTTAGTTTTTTGGTATTTTTCTCTTGCTTTCAACATTGGGATTGCTTGGATTCTTCCCTTTGAAGTTATTTTTGCTTCTTAATCAAAGAGTAAGATTTCTTCATCTATTTTGTCTGATTTCAATTGTTGGGTGATTATTATTGTTGCATGATCATGTTTGTGATTGTTTTCTTTCCTTCAATTGAGATTATGATCTCATCCCCAAGCATGAACTAATTTCCTTGTTCTAGGATTAGGATGATTTGATTCAAACAAACAAGCATGAGTATTGATTAATTGATCTGCTTTCCTGGATAAATTGCTTTATTTGATAATTGATTGTCTGATCAACTTTTGATTGTTTTGGGGGAATAATTGAGATCGAGAGAAGATATTATTCCTGGACTAAATTTATTCAGGGGGTTAGATATGAATCAGAAATGTATTATCTAACCTTAGGTTTAATGAAAATAGCAAATTATGTTGGGATAGCCCTAATCTGTGAATACGAAAGTTATCGACCTAGGCCTAGTTTTTACATGTTTGTTATATTTTGTTAACCGCATGATCAATTAATTGGTATCCTGCTTGCAAGTTTGATGAGATGAATCCATAATCCTAGACTTTCTTCCAAATCTTTTTCTCCAAAATTTAATCCAGCTTAGTTTTAATTTGTCTTTTTAATTGTTTTCTTTTAGTTTAAATAAATCCAACAAATCTGGTTAGAGTGTTTAGGTTTTATTTTCTGTCAATTGTGATACATAATAATTATTTGCCGGCTAAGTCTTCCTTGAGAGACGACTTGTGGTTAACTTGCTACCCTACAATTGATCTCGTTCTCTTGCGAGGATTGTTAGACTTTTATAGGTGTTTAGCGGTCGAACAAAATTTTGGCGCCGTTCTTGGGAAGTCTTTAGGCATAATAATTATTGTGTCTATTTTTCGTGTTTTTAGTTTAGGAATTCTTCTTGTTTGCTTTTTGATTTTTCCCTCATTCCACCTAGGTATGTTTGATTTGTTTTCTTAAGTTTGTTTATGCAAGGTCGTAGGCTTTGTCGAGCACGCCACCTTGATGCATGACCCCAAAAAGCGGCCTCTCGACTTGCAGGCTTTGATCCACAAGCTTATCTGGCTGTAAAATATGATCTTTCCAAAATCATCACTCCTTCTTTGCTCCACTACTCGGGAGTAAGTCCCGAGGTTGTTCCCTTAGAATGTGATATCGGTAATATTCTTACCTCCTCCTTCAACACTTATTTTTCGTTTGTGCTTTTCTAACTCCTTTTTTTTTGCAGGCATCATCTTATCCCGAGTCAGAGCCCGTAGCCGAAGCGCTTCAAGAAGGTGAGCTCTTTTCCCGACCTTCAACCTCCCGGATCAGCGAACAATCGTTGGCTTACCGGCGTCCTGGGTCCCGATCTCCTCATACCACACGGCCCGACTCTGCGAAGATGTTCTAGCCGAGTTCTCGATCCCATCGGCTGTCTTTAATAGGCTCCCGATGGATCCTCCGATACCGAGCTCCTCCTCCCAAGAAGACTCGTGTGGGAACTAGCTCGGGTGAGCGAGCCGATACGAGTCCCATCGATACTCCAAACCGGACATGGATGACCGGGAATTCGATCCTCAAGAATACAAATCCGTCTTTGGCGGCTCGATATCCAGGGTCATTGCCCTTACCCCGACCGAGCCGCTCTAGACAAGCTTTTCGATGCCGATCCGGTCAATTCTTTTTGTGAGGATCAAGCCCGAGCTCATGTCGGGTTATCCGCCCTCATTGCCCGAGCTCGAGTAGGTTTTGCCAATCCCGCCAGGTGAAGGAACTTGAGACCCTCAAGAAGGACAACAAGAAATTGAGGGCTAAGGAGGCCAAGTCAAGCGGCTTTGGCGAAGTGCGAATTAAACGACAAGCTTCTTGGGGCCGAGCGTTCTCACCAATTCCGACCTCAAAATCCAGGAATTGGATAAAGAGAATGCTACCCTTAAGGCCGAGCTGAAAGATGGGCTTGTTCATGCTCGGGAGGAAGGCATCGAGATCGGTCGTCGTGATTTTGTAAAGTCAGAAGAGGGCCGAGCTTTGATTGGCAAGGTTCGGGAGAAAGTTAAGAAATGTTTCTTGAGTTTAGAGGAATTTATCGACATCCTTTCCACGGGGTGATCCAAAGAGATGAGTTTGCCTTCGATCAAGCTGAGCTTCAGCTTCGCGGCAAAGGGATATCTGAATCCCTAGACCGGGAAGGACCCCGAGCTCTTATGCAAGACCCTGAGGGCTTTATCTTTTCCAAGGTTGCCAATGAAGTCAACCTATCCTCAGATGAGGCCTTTGTCAATTCTCTAGATGATCCCTCTTGGCTGGCCGACCTCAAGGCAGCGCCGATCAAGCATTTGCCCCAGACCGAGTCGCTGCATCCCCAACCTCGGGAATCCTCCTCCTGTTCTTAATCCCGAGCTACCCACTATTCAAGAGACTGGTCCTCCTGCGTCGGCAACCGAGGTGCAAAGTAGCCATGAGCCCGAGCTCAGCATTCAGGACTATGCATCAGAAGATCTTATTCTGCAGTAATTTTGTATTTATCCCGATCCGGGATCTTTTTAATCGATTCTGTATTTTTATAGCTATCCCGATCTGGAATTTCTTTTGTAATTTTCCTTTGTATTAATGCAAGTTTACTTTGGACATTTTTCTTTTCATTTCCATTACACCCAAAGTGTTTGAAGGATTGGCTCGGGCGAACTCCAAACACTTGCTCAAATTTTCTAATTTTTTGGAGGACAAGTATCCAAGCTCGAGCTCAACTTGCCTCCGGGCTTATCGCGCCCGAGGTGTTTGGAGGATTGGCTCGGGCTAAACTCCAAACACTTGCTCAAACTTTCTAATTTTTGGAGGACAAGTATCCAAGCTCGAGCTCGACTTGCCTGCTCGGCTTATCGCGCCGAGGTGTTTGGAGGATTGGCTCGGGCCGAACTCCAAACATTTGCTCGAATTTTCTCATTTTCGGAGGACAAGTATCCAAGCTCGAGCTTGACTTGCCTCTCTGGGCTTATCGCGCCCGATGTGTTTGGAGGATTGGCTCAGGCCGAACTCCAAACACTTGCTCGAATTTTCTCATTTCATTTTTTTTTGGAGGACAAGTATCCAAGCTCGAGCTTGACTTGCCTCTGGGCTTATCGCGCCCGAGGTGTTTGGAGGATTGGCTCGGGCCGAACTCCAAACACTTGCTCGAATTTTTATTTTTTGGAGGACAAGTATCCAAGCTCGAGCTTGACTTGCCTCTGGGCTTATCGCGCCCGAGGTGTTTGGAGGATTGGCTCGGGCCGAACTCCAAACACTTGCTCGAATTTTCTCATTTTTTGGAGGACAAGTATCCAAGCTCGAGCTTGACTTGCCTCTCGGGCTTATCGCGCCGAGGTGTTTGGAGGATCGGCTCGGGCCGAACTCTAAACACTTAACGAATGATTTTCAATCTCTTATAGACGCAATCGCTTTTTATTGAAATTCAAAAGAGGAAATTACATCATTACATCATTCAATTCCTACGGATAATATTTTTCGATTGCTAACATTCCATGCTCGGGCGCTTTCTTTCCATCCACTCTTCTTCCAACTCATAAGCTCCTCCAAATAAGACTTTGATCACCCGAAGTGGGCTCTCCCAATTCGGGTCTAACTTTCCCTTATTCTTACTCGCATCCGCCCTCCTTAGAACCAGATCTCCCATTTGAAATTTTCTCTTCATCACCTTACTATTGTAAGCTGCCCTGATTCTCTCTCTTGTCCTCTCCATCTGTAGAAAGGCCATTTCTCTTTTTTCATTAATCAAATCTAGAGCCTCACGTGTCAAAATCTCATTTTCTTTTTCCTCGAATGTCTGAATCCTATGGGTTTCCATCCCAATCTCCGCCGGTATCACTGCATCCATCCCATAAACCAAACTGAAAGGACTCTCTCCCGTGGCCTCCTTTGGGTTTGTTCGGTAAGCCCACAACACCGAGCTCAGCTCTTGCACCCAAGCTCCTCCAGCTCTTTCCAATCTAGTCTTGAGTCCTTGTACCAGAATTCGGTTAGTCACTTCCACTTGACCATTAGCTTGCGGATGTGCTACCGATGTGAAATGCTGACTAATTTTCATCTCCTCACACCAAGCCTTGATACTAGCTCCACTAAACTGTGTTCCATTATCCGAAACAAGGATTCTCGGCACTCCAAATCGGCACACAATGTTCTGCCAAATGAACTTCATCATCGCATCTTCAGTAATTCTTGCCAAAGCCTCAGCTTCAACCCATTTACTAAAATAGTCTATTGCCACCACTAGGAACTTACGTCCTGATGCCGGGGGGAATGGCCCCACAATATCGATCCCCCATTTAGCAAAAGGGCATGCCGAACTCATTGTCATCGATTCTTGGTGGTGATGTATAAATGGCGCATGTACTTGACACTTCTCGCAAGCTTTTACCAATTTAAGCCTCATTCTTCAAATATGGCCAAAAGTATCCAACCCTCAACACCTTCCCGACTGAATTCTAGCTCCCATGTGATTTCCACAACATCCCTCGTGTATTTCTCTCAACACATATTCTCCTCTGTTTTTACCAAGACACCTCAAAGAATGGCATCCCAAATCCTTTCTTAAACAAACTTTCTCCAATCGGACAAAAAACGGGTTGCTCGAATTTTTATTCGAGAAGCTTCTCTCTGTCTTTCGGGAGGTACCCTCTTTTAGGTATGACATGATGGGGACCCTCCAATCATCATCCTCCTCCAAAGACTCTCTACCTCAAGATTTAAGGCGGAAGCTCTTTTAACAAGCAAAGTAATATGCCTCTCCAAAGCACTCAGTAACTCGGCTATCTTTGCCAAGAAGTCGACTCACGTATTTTCCTCCCGAGGTATCCGCGAGATCTGTACCTTTCCCATCCTCTTCTCCAAATCCTTGTATGCATCCACATACTTCTTCATTCGCTCTTCCCGAACTTCAAACTCTCCCATAATTTGTTTATAAACCAACCGAGAGTCCGGATGGATCAAGATATTCGTCGCACCCATTTCTATAGCCATCATAATTCCTCGTATGAAAGCTTCATACTCGGCCGTTGTTGGAAAGTTTACAATCTAATCTCACTGCGCTAAGTCACTCTCCACCCCTTCGACTTATCAACACGATGCCGACCCCGCACTTTAGCCGCCACCGATCCATCCACAAATAAGACCCATGCCCTCCCTCACTTGGGGCTTTTGTCGCCTCTTGCACAAAGTCCGCCAAGGCTTGTGCCTTAATTATTGTTCTACTCTCGAACTCTATCTCATACTCACCGAGCTCAATAGCCCACTTTACTAGCCTACCCGCGACCTCGGTTTGCTTAAACCGACTTCAAAGGGAAATTAGTTCTTACTACAATCTTATGCGAAAGAAAATAAGGCCTCAATCTTCTAGTCGTGGTTACAAGTGCTAATCCAGCCTTTTCAATCTCAGAATACCTGAGCTCCGCATTTCTCAGCACCTTGCTAACATAGTACACTCAAGCTTCAACCGACCCTTCTTCTGTCAATAACACTGTACTAATCCCTTGTTCTCCCACCGAGATATAAAGATACAATGGCTCTCCTGGAATTGGCTTAGTCAACAATGATAACTTAGCCAAATATTCTTTCAATTCTTCAAATGCCACCTGACATTCCTCATCCCAAGTAAATTTCCTAGACTTCCTCAACACTTTAAAAAATGGCAAACTCCGCTCCGCCGAGCGAGAGATGAACCTATTCAAAGCAGCCAATTTTCCTGTCAAGCTCTGCACATCCTTCACATCCCGAGGTGGAGCCATTTCTCTAATTGCCCTCACTTTCTCGGGATTAGCTTCAATGCCCTCCTCCGATTACCATGTAGCCCAAAAATTTACCCGACCTGACCCCAAACGCACACTTCTTTGGGTTCAATTTCATTCGATATTTCTTCAATGTTTCGAAAGTTTCTGCTAGATCTTTAGTGTGGCTCTCAGCCTTCACACTCTTCACTAACATGTCATCAACATATACTTCCATGTTTCGCCCCAACTGGTTTTGGAACATCTTATCTACCAACCTCTGGTAGGTTGCCCCCGCGTTTTTCAAACCGAAGGGCATAACGACATAACAAAAAGTGCCAAAAGAAGTAATAAAACTTACCCGCTTCTGGTCCTCTTCTGCTAGCTTGATCTGGTGGTACCCCTGTGAAGCATCCATCATGCTAAGTAATTCGCATCCAGAAGTCGAGTCAATTAGCCGATCTATCCGTGGGCAATAGATAATAGTCCTTCGGACAAGCTTTATTCAAATCTCGGAAATCCACACACATCCTCCAGTCGTCCAGATTTTTGGGAACTAATACGGCATTGGATAACCATTCTGGAAATTGTATTTCACGCACATGTCCAGCCTCCAACAATTTCTCTACCTCTGCACGTACAATCGCATCCTTCTTGGGGCCAAAATTTCTCTTCTTCTCGTTTCACAAGGTCGGTATGAGGGATTTATATTCAACTCCGTGCTCGGCTATACTAGGGTCAATACCCACCAGCCCTAGCCGACCATGCGAACACATCAATATTTCTCCGAGAAACTCGATCAGCTCCTCCTTCAAGTCCTCCCTGAGGCGACTCCCGATCTTGGCGACTTTACTAGGGTCGCCCGACACCAACTCTATGGTTAACAATTCCTCATTCGGCATGACATGTTCCACGGATCCTCATCTAAATTGATGAGTTTATCCTTGCCCTTGCCATCATCATGAGCCACTCTTCTTTCTTCGCCATTTGAAGACTCTCTACGCACAACTTCCTCGCCATGTATCGATCCCCTCAACCTCTCCAACCTGGTCATCCACGGGAATTTGATCTTCAAGTGATATACTTGACACAACCGCTTGAAAAGATTGAGGGAAGGTCTCCCAATCATCACATTATACGACGATGGTGCATCAACCACCGTAAATCGCACCATCCTAGTCTTCTTGTATTGTTCCTTACCCAAAGAGACGGGTAGAGTAACCATTCCCAATGGCTGGATCGATCCCCCCGCAAAACCGACTAGAGACGTATCCACCATCTCCAAATCCACCTGCAAATCCATCTGCCTATAGCACTCAAAAAAAAGTATGTCAGCAGAACTACCTGTGTCCACAAAGACTCTCTGAACATCGTAGTTTGCTATGGTGGTCATTTGTGATAACGAGAGCATCGCTTTGAGGGGTTGCAATGCCCGGCTATCCTTCGCCCAAATCAATATTTGGCCCCATAGACACTGTTCCACCCTCATCCGCTCTTGAGCACGCTCGGCTAGCGGCTCTCTTACATAGCTCTTCCCTCGGCCCGTCGCGAGTCTCCACCGGATGGGCCCCTATAACCATTTGAATCACCCCCTTCCGCGGCGGTGGAGAGGAGATCCTGTTCCTCATCTGCCTTCTTCTCAGGTTCCTGCCTCGGCTGGTAATTATTGTGACCCTTCCGATAATTACCCTTAGACTTCCTCTTATCCATATACACAAATTCCTTCAGGTGACCCGCCTGGATCAGTCTTTCTATCTCATCCTTCAAGTGGGTACACCGATCCGTGGTATGCCCATACTCATTGTGGAATCTACAAAACTCCTTGCACTTCTCCTTCCTTGCGTTTCGGCAAAGATAAGTTTTCGCCACCTCAAATGGGATGGCGCTCAATCGCAATAAAAACATCCCCGGGAGCTACCAAGGTGTATATCTTTCATACCTAGGCCTCCCTCCCATCGGATCGGTTTGGGAGGTTAGGCTTCTTCCGGCACTCTTTCATCTTTCTCATCTTTCCTCTCCTTTCTCTTACTTCCTTCTTCGCGCTTCATCTTCCTCGGCTTCCTCCGCATTGATGTACTTTTCACCACTTGCCAGAGCTCGTCAAATGTGCGTGTCTTGGCTCTATCACCAGGGATTCAAAGAAATCCCCATCTTTCAGACCCTTGGGCCAAAGCATTAGCCAAAATATCTTGGGTCGCCAAGGCACCTCCAACTTCGCCTCTGTAAACCTCTTAATATAGCTCCTCAAGCCTTCATCATCCCTTTGCTTGATCTTGAACAAAGTCGGTATTTTCTAAGTACCTCCTCGCACTGTAAATTGGTGCAAAAACATAGAGCTGAATTCATCAAAACTCCTGATCGAATTCGGCAACAACTGACTAAACCATTGTTGGGCTGACTTAGTCAATGTAGTCGGAAACACCCGACACATCACTCCATCGGTGAACCTGTGGAGCATCGCGGCATTTTCAAAACGGCACAAGTGATCCCAAGGATCCGTGGTGCCATCATATTCAAAATTCAGCGCACGATACGAGGGAGGGAGTTCATCAGCCATAATCTCCGCTGAGAAATGAGTTCCCCTCCTCGATCGCTCAACCACCTCCGACACCTTCTTTCTTCAACTCTCTCATCTCCCTACGCAGATCATCCATCCTCTCACTCCAACTGATCCGTCTCCGTGTCATTGTTTGAGTAAAGGCCGCGGGAGGCGGTCTCCTCCACCACCAGGTGCCCTTCGACCCGCTCTCCCCGGGGAGGCCTTATCTCATGCCTGTGTCCGGCTGCGCCACACAAGTGGTGAACCACTTCTCGCATCCGACTATCCACGCCTCTTCCACGGCCTTGATATAGGAAGCCATCCGCATTGGAAAAACCAGGTCCCAAGCCATTCACTCCCATCATGGTATCGGAACTCCGGCCACCCCTTGCGGAGGCAACCAACTCCCACACCAGTGCAAGCGGCGGACGCGCGCTCCCGACCACTCACCACTTCCGCGTCTCAATCGGAACCTCGTCCGGATCATTCTCCAAATTCCTTCGTACATCCTCCATAGCTACCTTGAACTCACGTCTTAAAACTCAAATTCCCACGAGACGGCGCCAATTGGTCGGTCCCCGAAAATACCGCCACCCAATAATCCACGCTCGCCACACGATCGACTGAGAACCTGCAAAGACAACTGCAATGTTAGAAGGAGCCGGGAAGGGTTTTCCTGCCGCTGCACCCACTCCGACGCTCAAGTCAATATCGGTTTTAGAGAGAAGAAATATTAAAAGTGCAACAAAGTATATTCAGAGTCTAACTTGCGGCGTACCTTACTTGTGCCCTTTTATAGGTTTTGGAATTAGGGTTGCGTAGACATCAAGCCACACTAAAACCCTAATTAACACACATGCCTAGGTTAATCGCAGTATTGGGCCATAAGATGGTTAAGCCCATTAGGTCGGTAGGCCCTTAACTTGCCCAATCGAGGGTCCAAGCCCATCGGTCGGTAGGCCCTTAACTTGGCCCAATCGAGGGTCCAAGCCCGTGCCGGTCCCTTAACTTGGCCCAATCGAGGGTCCAAGCCCATCGTCGGCCCAATAAGACCAGCTCTTTCATTAGGCTCGAGTGGATTCGATGCTAATAGGTCGCCCAATAAGACCACCCTTAGTTCAAGTCTTCCATCAAGCCTCGAGGGTCGGTCGGCCTAAACAAATGCCCCCATCATATATCATGTATATATATTCACCTTTAGAAAAAGTGAGATAAGAGCACAAACAATCTTTACCAACAACATCAATGGCTTTGCCTGAACAATGCAGACTAAAATGGACCACCAGTGTCTAATCTGACAAACAAAAGTATTTCAACTGGACTATAATTTTGAATGTAAAGGGTTTTCTCAATTAATGTCACTTCTTACGAATAAAAGTAAGCTAAACTGGAGTAGAATTTGATTAGTTAAGGTTTCTTTGAGTCCTCTCAGAATTTGGAACCTTTTTTTTAAGTCAACTTTGTGTTTCAATATAATTTTTGCTGGGTTGATAATGGTCTATCTTGTCTGCCCAAACAAAAATTCCAAAGGGTATTATAAGTACAAATAAACGTGTCGACCACCCAATTAAAGTAAAAAGGATCCAGAATTTAAAAAATGGGGTACAATATATATTTGAAAAAAATACACATAAAAATTGTTTTAATATTTAAAGTCGTACAAGGAAATGTTGTTTAAATTTTTACAAAAGCTAATTGTGCAACAATACATGAAAAATTAATACACACATATAAAGGAATTAATTAGAATAATGAAGAATACAAAATATAGTTTTATAATATTATTTATTGTATTAGATTTATTTTTTATGGATATTTTTATTTTTTTGCAAATTTTTCCATGTATTTTATTTATTAAAATTGATAAGTCAATCTTTAATTTTTAAAATTTTACTGCGGGGATTTGTATCGCACTATTTGGATTTTCTAATTATTTTTGTCAAAACAGGGGTACAATTTTTTTTTTCCCAACTAAAGGTTATTATTTGATTTTTCACAAAATTGGGGGTACGCGTGTACCCCCATCCCGCCACATAGATCCACCGCTTAAAGTACCCAAAGTAGTCTCACATAGGCTCAAAATACTCTCGTTAATTTCTTGCTAATTAAATTTAAGAAATTTAAATGCATTGGTTATGACATCGGCATTACATAATTCTAACTAGAAAGCATGTACATAGCCATAAGTATTCATTCTAAAAGTCTTTATTATTTAAAGGAATAATGATGCGACATTAAAATGGACACCAAATAAAATTACATTTTCAGTGATTCTTTAAACCCTAAGTATCGGAAATTTTGTTCCAAATATTCAGGATTTTACTTATGATCTGCAAAAACAACAAAGACATAGGAGGGTCGATGGGGTTCGCATCGTAGACTATCCGACGCTCAAGTGAGAAATATCATAATAACTTATCAAAGTAATTCATACATATTAAAGTAATGTAGCAAAGATACCTATACCTTACCCTTTTCAAAAGAGGATGGCCTCTATTTACAAGGGAACTAGTTAATTAAGATAATGATCATATCTCCTTTTTGGATAAGTATCACTTAGTCACCTAATTAGATAGATTTGAAATAATCATATTCTCTTATTTAATATTAGGTAAAATCATTTTACTATTATGCCAATTATAACCATAATAGAATCTATATTAGTATTTGACTTCATATGTAATATTGTGACCCAAATATTAGAGTTGGAAAGAGGTTGGGCGGCCTGAGCTAGTGAGCCAAGTCACAAAATCGGGTTGGAGTCCGACCGTCCAAAATTTTATCGAGTTGCATTTCTTGTGGCACAACCCAAACCAATAGATGTATTTTTGGTTAGGTCATTCTCGTCGATTGAGCTTCGGTCGTTTGGTTCATTAGGCCAATTTCATTTTTGCTTCTAAAAAATAAAGCCTGGTAGGCTAACTCTATATGCGGCCGGGTAGACCGCGTCCAATTTCGCCATCTCCACCAAATTCTTCCGATCTATTTTAATAGGCCGATTTATGGAGTATCAAATAATTTATTTTAAGTATTGATCCTAGTTAATATATATATATATATATATATATATCATTTTCCACCTTAGCACTCAGTTGAAATTTACTTATTAGCTAGGATTTAGGAATGGCAATAGATTTGCTCAAAAAGAAAAAAAAAAAAATGGCAATAGATGGAATTCAAATCTGAGTCATCTGCTTTCGATGGGTTTTTAAAAGTATAAATAAGTTTCGATCGGACGGGTCTCGATCTTTTAATTATTTTTAAACTCGACCCACCTTAAATCTGTTTTCTTATATTATTATATCTTGAGAAAAATTCACTTTTGCTCCTATTAGACTTACCCATGATGATTTTAGTCTCATGTCTTGAAAATAGTCCCATAGAATTTTTTTGTCTCACTAATGGTCCCACCATTAAAAAAATTAACGGTCAAACCTCACAAATTGAAAGTCAAACATGTAATTTAGGACTAAAAGTGAGAACAATGGCACTAAAATCATCAGGTGCTCAGTCTAATGGGACCAAAAGTGAATTTTCTCTAAAAACTAAATATAACTAATATCTATTTTAAAAAACATATTATCATTAAAGTTACTATTTTTTATTTATTATAATTAAAAATTGACAAGTAAATAAAATGATAAAATTTATAATTCAACTTATATAAAATAAATTTTCTGGAAAATAATTTTTAAAAATAGATGTTAATTAAGTTTTTTTTGTTGTAATACAAAAAAAAAAGATTCAATACATGTATCATTTATTTTAATTAGAAAATTAACAAAGTAATTTAAATGATAAAATTTATAACTCAAGTTATAAAATTTAAATTTTCTAAAAAATAACTTTTAAAAATAGATATTAATTAATTTTTTTTTGTGAATGTGTAATATGAAAAAAAATCAAATACATGCATATATAACCCAGTGCATGTATGTGTATATATGTAAAGTTTGATTTGTTTTTGGGTCCCTATGTTCTTGCCCAAGGATACTGATAACCAAGTGAATGTATGTGTATATATGTAAATTTTTTTTATTTTTTTGAGAAAATGTAAAGTTTGATTTAGAAACATAAAAAATAAAAATATAATATTTAAAAATAAAAAAATAAAACACACTAGAAAATATATTTTTAGAAAAATATTTGAAGGACAGAGATTTTTTTAAATTTTCGAGTGGGACATTCACAATATTAATTTAAATAAATAACGCAAAATGTAAAATTTAAAATAATTTTTATCATCAATAATATTAAATTTAACCAAAAAAAAAGAATAATGAGACCATTTTTGGTGAAAAATTTAACTTTGGTGTCTTATGGGACCATTTTTCTCGTTAAAAATTTAACTTTGATGTCCTATGAGACCATTTTTGTCATCATAACGGTTTCCGTTAATTATTTAACAGAGCAACACCAAAATTTCAGTTTTACAGTCTTATGGGACTATTTTTGGTGAAAAATATCGATTTGGGACTAAAAGTGAGTCTAATGGGACTAAAATCATTCTGGGTTAAGTCTAATGGGACCAAAAGTGATTTTTTCTCATTATATCTTTATTTACTCCTTTAAAAAATTGTATTTTATAGAACTGAACTCGTCTAATGAGTCCAATTTGGAGCCGACAATTTCAAGACAATGTAAAATTAGAGTTCTTAAACTTTGACGGAAATAATCGGTGCGAGAATCAAAACCAACCGCGCATTCATAATCTTCGAGATAATCTTATTTGTCACGTTGCACAAGCTAATCGGCGAAACTCGGTCCACTTCCGAGGGTGAGGAACCTTCGAATGAGAACGTAGACGGCATGAGATTTCCCGAGAAGAAATCAATCACGGCATCCTCAATATCCGTCCGACGAAATCCCAACAACGCCGAAAGAACAACGATGAAAATCCTCGGCCCCGAAACACTAGACGGATCAATCCCAAAACCGCATCACGGACCTCCTCCCGGGCGGTCGGCATAGCACAAAGTCCCTCCATATCAACGGAATCGGGTGCCGAGGAAGAACTCATCGACGGGAGTGGTCGGATACTCCAAATCAAATATCATTTATGAAATATACGTTGAAGTTAGCATAAATCGAAATTAAAAGGTACATATAAACCAAAAGTCGGTATTTATGAAAAAAACATTATGTGCCAAAATATCATTTATTTTAAATAGGAGAGAGCAATTATCTTTATATATATACATAGTCTTGTTACGCTTAGACATTTTCTCGGAGCACTATTCGCTACTTTAGGTCACCGTGATTAGTGTTTAGAAGAGTAGATTATTTACGGCCCCACAACGGGCTTATGTTGTTGCTTGCATAATACACATTCTTCTCCTCGGGTTGAATCTATCCCTCACCTCTTTTTAATGAATGATATCTTGTTCGATCTGTGGAATCACTTTGTTCCTTGGTTTGACACTACACTTCCACACACTAATGCGATATGATATTGTTCCTCATATTTTGGAGTAATCGCACACACGAGATCACACACGAGGCACTTGAGTTTCCTGGTTCCTTGCTTGATTTTATGGTTTGTCCGGACGGAAAGGAATAGTGTCAAGCATCGACACCTTCCTTTCTTGACATCTCACATTATTTGGCGGTGGAGCGGTATCTCCGGATTCTTGTTTCGGTCGGCGTTTGAGCCCCTCGAAATGGTCTGGATGCTTCTCTACAGTGAGTTTTTTGCAGGGGAGTGATCCACCACAGGTTCCACGCAGGTCGAGGATGGTGATTTGGCGAGCATCTCAGTCTCCTCAGATCAAGCTGAACACGGATGGTTCGTTTGATCGAGACACATTGATAGTTGGTGGTGGGGTATTGATACGAGATCATTCAGGTAGACTCATGTTGGCGTTTCATAGTTCATTCCAGGCGGTGTCTAGCTTTCATGCCGAGCTACTAGCACTGGAGATGGGACTACAACATGCCCGACGGTTTTCATTGCGATTTGGATCAAGTTGGATGCGCGGCGGTGGTCACCACGATCACATCCGGTTGCTTTGGCTCTTTGCGGGTTTACCATTCACCGATTCGCATTCGAACATGCCGAGGACCTTCAATATTCGATTTCCCACATACACAGAGAGAGGGAAATCGACCAGCAGATCATCTAAGCGGGGTTGGGAGTCACGCCCTTGCGATCATTTTGTTTATGAGGGCACGATTTCTCACCATCTTCTAGCGCTCATTCGGATGGACCAACCGGATATCCGAGCTTTAGATTTTGATTGCGCATTAGTTCTCCTTGTATTTTTAGATATCTCAATATGATAGTACCGTGTAGATATCGTAGTGATAGGTTTCTGTTTTTTGATTTTCTCCCCGTGACGGGACATGACATTGTATGATACTTTGATTATTTGATCTACAAGAGGGATCATGCCTCAATCCCCCACTCCCCCCGGGTGCTATTTTGCCAAAAAAATAAAATAAACCAAATATATTTTTGAAAGATAATAGTTTTAAATGATAGCGTAGACAAATCTTTGATATTTAGATTACTTCTTATCTCTTAAAGTTGTTATTATCTTTTAATTGTAATCTTTTAAATTCAAATATTCAAAATATATTATTAATTCATCTTTAATTTTGTAGATAGGAATGCCATATGAATAATTATAAAGTAGACATGTGGAATTTGGAAAATGAGAAGTTGACACATGTCAAAATTAATGAGGCGATGACATGTGTCAACTTTGTTTTTTCTCTTTTAGTATATAGGGTTGATAGTAAGAGAACGGAAATAATACTATTAAATATGGAAATTAACGTGGACTATATATTTGAGACATACCAAAAAGGAATACTGGACTATATATTTGGGACGGAAGAAGTAATAATAATGCTTAAATTTGTTTTCTTTCAAAGCATCATTTATAATTAATTAGGAGTATATTGGATATTTTTATACGATTCTTAATATATGTGTTTATTTTTAGAAAGTCATTTATTTTGAATAGGATGAGTATATATTATACATGTCACAAAAAGAAGAAGATAGCCACGTCTTAATGGGAATGAAACTAAGAAAATGTGGGTTCCATTTTTCGGTAAACAATTGGTTACAATAAGAATTCTCCCACTTTTTCTTGCCATCTCAAAGACTATGTCACGGGCCTAGCCATTTCGCCCCCACACGATGCCACAGCGCGGCGCCCTGGCCCACCCGGGGCCACTTATCCTCCGGACAACCACCGGTTTCGCCACCGCTTGAGCTCATCAGAATGCGGCTCCAAAGATCCGACCGATTTGGGTAAGGATGGCCAATTCCCTTCTTCACCGTCAAGTCCACGACTAGCGACAAGCTCCCCGAACTTAACCGGTAGCTCGCTGAACATCCGGGGTCATGTACACGTACCCACAAACCACCGATCAAGCCACATACATCATTCACAAAGACAATCCACCAATAGTCATAGCGAAAGACACCCCAATGTCACGGGCGTGACATCCTCCCCACCCAATATGGTGTACGCCCTCGTACACGGTCTACTCCACCTCGAAGTGCATCAACGGCGCCCCCTTGGCGGCCACACGCCTCCCCTCGCACACCAATCGCACTCGGAGACCGGAGAGGATCGTTAAAAATTAACGGTCAAACCTCAAATTGAAAGTCAAACATGTAATTTGGGACTAAAAGTGAGAACAATGGCACTAAAATCATCAGTGCTCAAGTATAATGGGACCAAAAGTGAATTTTCTCTAAAAACTAAATATAACTAATATCTATTTTAAAAACATATTATCATTAAAGTTACTATTTTTTATTTATTATAATTAAAAATTGACAAGTAAATTAAATGATAAAATTTATAATTCAACTTATATAAAATAAATATTCTGGAAAATAATTTTTAAAAATAGATGTTAATTAATTTTTTTGTGAATATGTAATACAAAAAAAAAAAAAAGATTCAATACATGTATCATTTATTTTAATTAGAAAATTAACAAAGTAATTTAAATGATAAAATTTATAACTCAAGTTATAAAATTTAAATTTTCTAAAAAATAATTTTTAAAAATAGATGTTAAATAATTTTTTTTTGTGAATGTGTAATACGAAAAAATCAAATACATGCATATATAACCCAAAGGCATGTATGTGTATATATGTAAAGTTTGATTTTTTTTTTTTGGTCCCTATGTTATTGCCCAAGGATACTCGATCTCATATAACCAAGTGCATGTATGTGTATATATGTAAAAATTTTTTTATTTTTTGAGAAAATGTAAAGTTTGATTTAGAAACATAAAAATAAAAATATAATATTTAAAAATAAAAAAATAAAACACACTGGAAAGTATATTTTTAGAAAAATATTTGAAGGACAGAGATTTTTTTAAATTTTCGAGTGGGACATTCACAATATTAATTTAAATAAATAACGCAAAATGTAAAATTTAAAATAATTTTTATCATCAATAATATTAAATTTAACCAAAAAAAAGAATAATGAGACAATTTTTGGTGAAAAATTTAACTTTGGTGTCTTATGGAACCATTTTTCTCGTTAAAAGTTTAACTTTGAGGTCTTATGGGACCATTTTTGTCATCATAACGGTTTTCGTTAATTATTTAACGGAGCAACACCAAAATTTCAGTTTTACGATCTTATGGGACTATTTTTGGTGAAAAATATCGATTTGGGACTAAAAGTGAGTCTAATGGGACTAAAATCATTTTGGGATAAGTCTAGTGAGACCAAAAGTGAATTTTTCTCAAGATATCTTTATTTACTCCTTTAAAAAAATTGTATTTTATAGAACGGAATCGGTCTAATGAGTCCAATTTGGAGCCGACAATTTCAAGACAATGTCAAATTTGAGTTCTTAAAAACTTTGACTTTAATACGATGTTTAGACAAAACCACCGCAAACTCATCTCTATTGTGTGTGTATATATATAAAGATAATTGCTCTCTATTTAAAATAAATGATATTTTGGCACATAATTTTTTTTTCATAAATACTAACTTTTGGTTTATATGTACCTTTTAATTTCGATTTATGCTAACTCCAACGTATATTTCATAAATGATATTTGATTTGGAGTATCGACCACTCCGTCGATGAGTTCTTCCCTCGGCTTCCGATTCCGTTGATTTGGAGGGACTTTGTGCTATCTGCCGACGCCCAGGAGGTCCGTGATGCGGTTTTTGGGATTGATCCGTCTAGTGTTTCGGGCCGAGGGATTTTCATCGTTGTTCTTTCAATTTGGGGATTTCGTTAGACCGATATTGAGGATGCCGTGATTGATTTCTTCTCGGGAAATCTCATGCCGTCTCTTTCTCATTCCGAAGGTTCCTCACCCTCGGAAGTGGACTGAGTTTCGGCCGATTAGCTTGTGCAACGTGACAAATAAGATTATCTCAAGATTATGAATGCGCGGTTGGTTTTGATTCGCCATGATTATTTCACCGAATCGGTGGCTTCACTCGGACGTGTTATCTCGGATAACATTTTGCTTGGCGCAGAGCTTATCCATAATATCAACATCGCCATGAAGGTTCCTAATGTAGTGATGAAATCGATATGGCTAAAGCTTATGATAAGTGCGGTGGAATTTCTTGTATCTTGCCATGATTCATATGGGCTTCCCCGTTCGGTGGATTGATATGATAGGCAGTTGTATTGAGCACTGCGGCTTCTCTGTTCTGGTTAATGGTAGCCCTTATGGATATTTTCCTTCGACTCGAGGCGTGCGGCAGGGAGATCCTCTATCTCCTTCATTGTTTGTTCTAGCGGCAGAGTATTCATCCCGGGGCTTAGATTCCATTATTAGACGGCACCAGCATATGATTTATCGGACGCGGCAGGGTTTTCTAGTGACGCATTTGGCCTATCTTTGATGATGTGGTAATCTTCACTAAGGCGTCCGAGATAGTCTTGTTACGCTTAGACATTTTCGAGCACTATTCTCGCTACTTTAGGTCGGTGATTAGTGTTTAGAAGAGTAGATTATTTCGGCCCCACAATGGGCTTATGTTGTTGCTTGCATAATACACATTCTTCTCCTCGTTGAATCTATCCCTCACCTCTTTTTAATGAATGATATTGTTCGGTCCGTGTGGAATCACTTTGTTCCTTGGTTTGACACTACACTTCCACACACTACGATATGATATTGTTCCTCATATTTTGGAGGAATCGCACACACGATCACACACGAGGCACTTGAGTTTCTGGTTCCTTGCTTGATTTTATGGTTTGTCCGGACGGAAAGGAAAGGAATAGTGTCAAGCATCGACACCTTCCTTTCTTGGCATCTCACATTATTTGGCGGTGGAGCGGTATCTCTCGATTCTTGTTTCGGTCGGCGTTTGAGCCCCTCGGATTGGTCCGGATGCTTCCCTACAGCCGAGTTTTTGCGGGGGAGTGATCCACCACAGGTTCCACGCAGGCCGAGGATGGTGATTTGGCGAGCACCTCGGTCTCCTCGGTCAAGGCAACACGGATGGTTCGTTTGATCGAGACACATTGATAGGCCGGTGGCGGGGTATTGATACGAGATCATTCGGGTAGACTCATGTTGGCGTTTCATAGTTCATTCCAGCGGTGTCTAGCTTTCATGTCGAGCTACTAAGACTGAGATGGGACTACAAAGATGCCCGGCGTTTTCATTGCGATTTGGATCGAGTTGGATGCGGCGGGCGGTGGTCACCACAATCACATCCGTCGTTGCTTTGGCTCTTGGCAGTTCATCATTCATCGATTCGCATTTAGAACATCTTGAGGGACCTTCAATATTCGATTTCCCACATACATGTTTGATAAATGGTTTATCATGATTTTGATGATTTTGATTTTACACCAAAACAATGGTTTTAAAGGTTGTCCAAATACTCCTAAATGATTTAAAATAGTTTTAATATTTTTCGAGTATTTCTTGAGGTTAACTTTTGATAAAAATTGGACAATATTTCTCTCTCTTGTCGACCTGGCCGCCCCATAGGGCAACCCGTACCTGAAGATGTTTTTTGAAACAGAAAATGAGACGGAAGAAAATTCAAGCAGGTCGACCAAGTGCCGCCTGGGCGTCGACAGTCCGACGGCCGCCCGTCGCCAGGGGTCGACCGGACTGCAAGTGTGCAAAATCTCCTGTTCTATTTTTGGAGAGGTCGACCGGCTAGGGGTGATGTCGACCGGTCGAGCACCCCCTCGACCGGTCGCCCCGTGTAATTTTTCAGTACTATTTCAAACGTCCTTTTGTGCGCAACCGGTCGCCCTTTAGTTTGACAGCAAAATTATAACCGTTGTGCAGCAGACCATTCTTCCTTAAAATGTGGGATTGTTCTATAATCTGATTTTTGTATCCTTATGAGACAACCATATTTATTTTAATCTCTTTGTCTTATTTGTAGACAAAAGAAAACATGGAGGAGCCCATGAAGGAGCCTATGTTGGAGGAGCCTTTGGAGGAGCCTATGTTGGAATTCAAATTTGAAGGCTCTCCTATAAATAGATGAAGGCTTGAGGGATCAAATACAAGACTTGATAAAAACAACAAGAGATATCACAAGCACATAATCTTTGTTATTCATTTCAACATTCTTGTTGTAATAGCCTAAGTACTATCACTTTCACATCTTGAGGTCTAGGCTTTCATTCTTGATTACACTTGCACTTTTGAGTTGTAATATTTTTTCAAAGTGTAATCTTGATTGTAATTCATCAACCAAACACAAGATATCCTTGTGAGTGTTCTTGTGGTAAGAACACACTTGGGTGAGCTAGGTGTTAGGTGTAAGAAGATTGTGGTAATCTTCTTGTTGAGGTGTTGAAGAGTGTGGTGCTCTTCAAGGTGAAGATTGTGGTAATCTTCACAAGGTGCCGTTGAAGATTGTGGTAATCTTCAAGTGAGATTGTGGTAATCTCAAAGGTGGTGTTGAAGAAGAGTGTGGTGCTCTTCAAGGTGTTGTTGTAAGTTGGTGTTGTATTAATTTGTGGTAAATTAATAAAATCTTTTTCTTTTTGAAATCCATCCCTGGATATCTTTGGGGTGGTAGAGGATTAGGCCTAGGTGGGTTGAACCTCTTTAAATCGACGTGTGTTGTTTACATTCCGCACCTTTATTATTGTCTTTGAGCATTCGGTTCGAAAAAGAGGGCGAAATCGAAAGATGGAGATAATCTATTCACCCCCTCTAGATTATCGTAGCCGCTGGACTTACAAGTGGTATCGAGCCAAACTCTTTGGCAAGCTCGTTTCACATCGCGAGTGAAGAGAAACGATCGTCGGCCTCTACGAACGAAGCTCATCTTTCCGGCACCTCCACCACCAAGCCACCTCGGTTTGATTCCAAAAATTATATATTTTGGAAAGAAAGAATGGAATGCTACTTACAAGGTTGCGGGTTCGACATTTGGAACACCGTCATTAATGGAGAATCCATTCCGATGAAAAATACACCACACACCTCAAAAGGCTTCAAAAGCTCAATGATGAAGAGAAGAAAATCATCTCCTCAAATGGTAAAGCTCTTAATATTTTACATTGTTCACTTGCCACTTTGGAATTTGATCATGTTGTAGGTATTCGATCGGCACATGAAGTATGGCAAAATTAGAAGCCATATATGAAGTATATGCAAATGAAAGGAGCAACTCAAAAACATCTACTTCACAAATGGATACAACATCAAACTCAACAACATGGGATAAGCCTTCTACAACCTCCCATGATGAACAAGTTGAACAATGCCTCATGGGCATCGAAGAAGAAAAAAACGAGGTAAGTTCTAAACCCTCTACTTCTTATGACAATGAATTGCAAAATGAATATAGTGACTTGCAAAATGATTATGATGAGCTACAAGATGAATTCCAAAACTTACTTGTTAAATACAAAAATTTGAAAAAGGAATTCATTGTTTTAAAGAATGATAAGGATAGTTTATCTACTTCCTATGAATCACTATCATGTGCTCACACCACCACTCTTGACAAGGTTAGAAACCTTGAGAAAGAAAATAGTACTCTTGTTGAGGATATAAATTGCTTGAAAAATGATCTATCTAAATCCAACTTGAGTACCGATAAGATGACCAATATTGTTGATTGTTGTGATAATTCGAAACTAGAACTTGATCATAAGCCTAAGGGTGTCAATCATATGAAAAAGAATCAAGTCTCTAAGCACGTTGGTCATTATGCTCCTAGAATTATTACATGTTTTTATTGCGGTAAAAAGGGTCATACGGTAAATACTTGTCGGGCTAGAAATAGCTCCAATTATTGTTGGAGACCTAAAAGTCTCAAGACTAATCCCAAAGGACCCAAACACATAAGGGTACCACAAAACAATGTCATATTAGGTACCCGTGAAATAATGATCGAAGAAAATTTATACCGCCAAGAAGACATCAAATGACCGTTTCATGTGATCAAAGAAGGAGAAACTATGTTTGACAAAGCCAATTTCCAAGAAGAGGATATAATCAAAAATGGGAAGAACACAACCCTTGGAAATGGCAAAGACAAGATGATTTTCAAAGAAGAAGAGACCATCAACAATGGAAAGGACAAAAATTTTGGAGATGGAGTAATTGGAGAGATTACTATCAACATGAAGATTTTCAAAAGGAAAATATCATCAACAATGGAAAAACCCATGGAAACGGCATAATTGGTAAACCGTATCTCCCTAATTAAATATGCATTTTATTTGTCTATTATGCATGTTTTTATTTGTGTCCTACTTGCAAAATGAGTTTTCATGTATTTTAAATTAAGGTCTTCAAAACTTATTTGTTTTTAAAAAGGAAGACCTTATATGATGTTTTTAAAACTCTTGTGCATTTTTGTAGACTAAAGTGTATTATCATCTCTTATGGATTTTTATGGCATGAGCTTACTTGTGATATCTCTTAGCCTACACTTTTATCATTATGATTTGTGCTAGATTTGTTTTAAGAATTGTGTAGGATTTACATATTTTCACAAATGGCCATTTTCGTCATTATTTGTCAAGAAAAGGCATAAATTATCGAGGTATGTTTACTTGTGTATTTCTTACTCTTATAGACTCGATATATGTATTGCCATGTGCCTATGTGCTTGTTTTTCATAGTATTTCATACAAATGCCATTAAGAGGATTTTTTAGATTTTTTGAAAGGCATTATTCGATATTTAATTGCACATATTTGCTTTGTCAACTTTTGTTCAAATACTTCTTTTAAATGAGGTCTCAATTATATGCTATTGGATTCTCAAATTTCAAAAGAGACCTTTTGTAGCTTTCTTAAGCTTATTTGAACTTGCATGATTTATTAGACTCTTGATGATATTCTAAATGCATAGTATGTGTTTCTTGCTTCATGATCTATATATATATATAGTGTCTATTCCTACTATGCTCTTTTGCAAGAAATTTTGTGATTGATGATTGAAGCATGTTTTTACACTTGGGCTATTTTTTCTTGTATAAGCGATGCCGTTAATGAGTTTGTTAAGTTGTGTAGATGAGAAATGAAGTACTCCAAATATTTGGATGTAAATGTTCTATTATGAACACCTTAGATCAATTGGATGCCCTATGATGATAGTGATGAAGAAGATAAAAAGGGTATTCCGGAACAAACTCGATGACCAAGGCAACATTGGTCGAACTAAGGCAAGGTTAGTAGCTCGAAGGTATTTTCAAGAAGAAGGTAATCGATTTTGATGTAACATTTGCACTCATAGCACATTTTGTAGCTATTTGCATTTTACTTGCCCATTCTTGTTTTAAGAAAATTTCAAGCTTTACCAAATGGATGTTAAATCCAAATTTCTAAATGGTTTTATTCAAGAAGAAGTCTATGTAAAACAACCTCCGGGGTTTAAAATTTTCTAGGCCAAATGATTGTTTTTAAGGCCTTGTATGGTTTAAAACAAGTACCCCGTGTATGGTATGATAGACTTAGCTATTTTTTGCTAAATGATTCTACAAAAGGTAAAGTTGATACTACTCTCTTTGTTTGTGAAAAAGGGCAATATTGTTTAAACTTGTGCATATTTATGAGAATATTTTTGGTGCTACTAATGAATATTTGTGCAAGATATGGTTTTCTAAGTTGATGCAAGGTGTACTTGAAATGAGCATGATTTCTTGATTGGACTTCAAATCATTCAATGCCAAGTAGATGGTTACATTTCAAAAGAACTCTTGAAGGAGTTAGGCATTGAAGAAGGAAGAATCATTCCAACCTCTATGGCTATCAATGAAGAGATTGACAAAGGTTGAGAAAGGCATGTCGGTTAACAAACAAATTCGAGGTATGTCTTCTTGTATTATTCCTATAGAATCGACATTCCATATACCTTATGTCTATATGCTCGACTTCAAAAATTATCCCAACGAATCTCATTAAAGTACCATTAAAAGAAATTTTCAAATATTTGAAAAGACTTCTTCTTATGACTTGTTGTATCCAAAGCTTTAAAACGTTATTATTTTTTTTTCGGGATAACAAGTTCGGTATCTATTATACGGTTATTCGTATTCAAAATTTGTTCGTCATAGTCGAACTAAACATATTGAGATTCGATATATTTTTAAGGGATTGTGATTTTTAACAAAAACTTGAGATGTGTTTAATTCCGTCTCAAGGATAACTCGCGACTTTTGATCGTTAATCGCCGAGTATTTTACCTCATTTCGAGCTTGATTATGACATAATGTATATTGAATGAGGTCTACGTTTGCATTTTGCACGTTTTAAAACCGAGGGGCGAAAATCGGATTTTTGGATCAAATTTCGGATTTTCAAAACAAAAACCAGAACCACTGGCTGATCAGGAGGTAAGCCGACCGGCCAGCCAAGCCGACGTCGCCCATGCCATGCCACTGGACCGGTCTCCTGGATGATTTTTTGGCTAAAAATAGTTCTGTTTCCAGACTTCGCCATTTTGGCTTATTTTGTCCATTTTTCGTCCCCTTCGCAAATTGCACACAAATTTCACTCCAAATTTGTTTTATTGCATACATTTTATATTTTGGGGATTATCTAGCTCGGTTATAATCATCATTGCTCGACTTTACCGATTGAATGGTAAGAATTTCACTATCTTTAGCTCAATTGGGTTGAACCTCGAGTTTGTGGCTTATATGTATTTTTTGATGTAATTCATATATGTTTGTGATGAGCTTATTGATTGTTGATGAATGATATTTGTTATATTGTATTTGGTGATGAAAAACTTGGCTTGATTTCATTTACAAGGGCTATATATAACTTTTTCTATTTTTGACGCCCGCTAAGTGTTTGATAAAACGTTTCAATGAAAAATTCATCACCTACACGACTCTCTCGATTTCAAAAGTCTCATATATTTATAGAGATCATGTTTTCTGCAAATCAAATGATTTTTCATAAGCTTCTACAAGTCGTATGATTCGACTCTTCTATTTGGTTTAAAAACTTCAATGTTCAAATGGCTCGATACATCGGTTTACTTGCGCACTTTGATAAGAATATATGATGTATTTATCGTGCTAACATTCTTTTTGATGATTCCAAAGGGGGAGAAACAGGTTATAAGCTCATTAGCTCATAAAAGCTAAGATAAGCTTAACGAAAAGAAGCTATAAGCTATGGCTTCATAAAGCCATAAGTTGTGGATCATATTTAGTCCACTTGGTGCATTATGGTTATGTATGAATCATGGTCCATTGGTTATAGTATGGACTTATATACGGTTCTAATGATGTATCTTTGACAGGGGAGCTTTTAAGTTATTGATACTTAAGCTCAATATCGAAAAGCTAATATTTTAGCTTATGTCTAAGTTGCTTCTATATAACTCTTGTTGTGCATGTTGATAGGGGGAGCATTTGCTATATGTGTTTGAATATCTCTACTCCCATCCATGTGTTCTTATTGCATGGAATGTTGTCGCTCACAACGGATAGTTCTCTTTAACCGGTAAAATTGTTTTGTTTTCAAAATCGACCTCGTTAAAATTGTTTTGGTTTGTAATCATCAAAAAGGGGGAGATTGTTTGATAAATGGTTTATCATGATTTTGATGATTTTGATTTTACACCAAAACAATGGTTTTAAAGG
The DNA here is from genome assembly GCA_016081115.2 of Rehmannia glutinosa. Taxonomy (NCBI): domain Eukaryota; kingdom Viridiplantae; phylum Streptophyta; class Magnoliopsida; order Lamiales; family Orobanchaceae; genus Rehmannia; species Rehmannia glutinosa. Next base: position 243,346 of record JABTTQ020003351.1, on the reverse strand, counting down.
TTGTCCAAATACTCCTAAATGATTTAAAATAGTTTTAATATTTTTCGGAGTATTTCTTGAGGTTAACTTTCGATAAAAAATTGGACAATATTTCTGTCTCTTGGTCGACCTGGCCGCCCTATAGGGCAACCCGTGCAAGATGTTTTTTGAAACAAAAATGAGACGGAAGAAAATTCAAGCGTCGTCGACCAGGCCGCTCACGGCGTCGACCGTCCGGTCGGCCGCCTCGCCTGGGTCGACCACTGCAAGTGTGCAAAATCTCCTGTTCTATTTTTGGAGAGGTCGACCGGCTAGGGGTGATGTCGACCGGTCGAGCACCCCTCGGCCGGTCGCCCTGTAATTTTTCAAGATTATTTCAAACGCCCTTTTGTGCGCAACCGTCGCCCTTTAGTTTGACAAAAAAAATTATAACCGTTGTGCAGCGAGACCATTCTTCCTTAAAATATGGGATTGTTCTATAATCTGATTTTTGTATCCTTATGAGACAACCATATTTATTTTAATCTCTTTGTCTTATTTGTAGACAAAAGAAAACATGGAGGAGCCCATGAAGGAGCCTATGTTGGAGGAGCCTTTGGAGGAGCCTATGTTGGAATTCAAATTTGAAGGCTCTCCTATAAATAGATGAAGGCTTGAGGGATCAAATACGAGACTTGATAAAAACAACAAGAGATATCACAAGCACATAATCTTTGTTATTCATTTCAACATTCTTGTTGTAATAGCCTAAGTACTATCACGTTCACATCTTGAGGTCTAGGCTTTCATTCTTGATTACACTTGCACTTTTGAGTTGTAATATTTTTTCAAAGTGTAATCTTGATTGTAATTCATCAACCAAACACAAGATATCCTTGTGAGTGTTCTTGTGGTAAGAACACACTTGGGTGAGCTAGGTGTTAGGTGTAAGAAGATTGTGGTAATCTTCTTGTTGAGGTGTTGAAGAGTGTGGTGCTCTTCAAGGTGAAGATTGTGGTAATCTTCACAAGGTGCCGTTGAAGATTGTGGTAATCTTCAAGTGAGATTGTGGTAATCTCAAGGTGGTGTTGAAGAAGAGTGTGGTGCTCTTCAAGGTGTTGTTGTAAGTTGGTGTTGTATTAATTTGTGGTAAATTAATAAAATCTTTTTCTTTTTGAAATCCATCCCTGGATATCTTGGGGTGGTAGAGGATTAGGCCCTAGGTGGGTTGAACCTCTTTAAATCGACGTGTGTTGTTTACATTCCGCACCTTTATTATTGTCTTTGAGCATTCGGTTCGAAAAAGAGGGCGAAATCGAAAAGATGGAGATAATCTATTCACCCCCTCTAGATTATCGTAGCCGCTGGACTTACAAGTGGTATCGAGCCAAACTCTTTGGCAAGCTCGTTTCACATCGCGAGTGAAGAGAAACGATCGTCGGCTCACGAACGAAGCTCATCTTTCCGGCACCTCCACCACCAAGCCACCTCGGTTTGATTCCAAAATTATATATTTTGGAAAGAAAGAATGGAATGCTACTTACAAGGTTGCGGGTTCGACATTTGGAACACCGTCATTAATGGAGAATCCATTCCGATGAAAAATACACCACACACACCTCAAAAGGCTTCAAAAGCTCAATGATGAAGAGAAGAAAATCATCTCCTCAAATGGTAAAGCTCTTAATATTTTACATTGTTCACTTGCCACTTTGGAATTTGATCATGTTGTAGGTATTCGATCGGCACATGAAGTATGGCAAAATTAGAAGCCATATATGAAGTATATGCAAATGAAAGGAGCAACTCAAAAACATCTACTTCACAAATGGATACAACATCAAACTCAACAACATGGGATAAGCCTTCTACAACCTCCCATGATGAACAAGTTGAACAATGCCTCATGGGCATCGAAGAAAAAGAGGTAAGTTCTAAACCCTCTACTTCTTATGACAATGAATTGCAAAATGAATATAGTGACTTGCAAAATGATTATGATGAGCTACAAGATGAATTCCAAAACTTACTTGTTAAATACAAAAATTTGAAAAAGGAATTCATTGTTTTAAAGAATGATAAGGATAGTTTATCTACTTCCTATGAATCACTATCATGTGCTCACACCACCACTCTTGACAAGGTTAGAAACCTTGAGAAAGAAAATAGTACTCTTGTTGAGGATATAAATTGCTTGAAAAATGATCTATCTAAATCCAACTTGAGTACCGATAAGATGACCAATATTGTTGATTGTTGTGATAATTCGAAACTAGAACTTGATCATAAGCTTTAAGGGTGTCAATCATATGAAAAAGAATCAAGTCTCTAAGACGTTGGTCATTATGCTCCTAGAATTATTACATGTTTTTATTATGGTAAAAAGGGTCATACGGTAAATACTTGTCGGGCTAGAAATAGCTCCATTATTGTTGGAGACCTAAAAGTCTCAAGACTAATCCCAAAGGACCCAAACACATAAGGGTACCACAAAACAATGTCATATTAGGTACCCGTGAAATAATGATCGAAGAAAATTTATACCGCCAAGAAGACATCAAATGACCGTTTCATGTGATCAAAGAAGGAGAAACTATGTTTGACAAAGCCAATTTCAAGAAGAGGATATAATCAAAAATGGGAAGAACACAATCCTTGAAATGGCAAAGACAAGATGATTTTCAAAGAAGAAGAGACCATCAACAATGGAAAGGACAAAAATTTTGGAGATGGAGTAATTGGAGAGATTACTATCAACATGAAGATTTTCAAAAGGAAAATATCATCAACAATGGAAAAACCCATGGAAACGGCATAATTGGTAAACCGTATCTCCCTAATTAAATATGCATTTTATTTGTCTATTATGCATGTTTTTATTTGTGTCCTACTTGCAAAATGAGTTTTCATGTATTTTAAATTAAGGTCTTCAAAACTTATTTGTTTTTAAAAAGGAAGACCTTATATGATGTTTTTAAAACTCTTGTGCATTTTTGTAGACTAAAGTGTATTATCATCTCTTATGGATTTTTATGGCATGAGCTTACTTGTGATATCTCTTAGCCTACACTTTTATCATTATGATTTGTGCTAGATTTGTTTTAAGAATTGTGTAGATTTACATATTTTCACAAATGGCCATTTTCGTCATTATTTGTCAAGAAAAGGCATAAATTATCGAGGTATGTTTACTTGTGTATTTCTTACTCTTATAGACTCGATATATGTATTGCCATGTGCCTATGTGCTTGTTTTTCATAGTATTTCATACAAATGCCATTAAGAGGATTTTTTAGATTTTTTGAAAGGCATTATTCGATATTTAATTGCACATATTTGCTTTGTCAACTTTTGTTCAAATACTTTTTTAAATGAGGTCTCAATTATATGCTATTGGATTCTCAAATTTCAAAAGAGACCTTTTGTAGCTTTCTTAAGCTTATTTGAACTTGCATGATTTATTAGACTCTTGATGATATTCTAAATGCATAGTATGTGTTTCTTGCTTCATGATCTATATATATATAGTGTCTATTCCTACTATGCTCTTTTGCAAGAAATTTTGTGATTGATGATTGAAGCATGTTTTTACACTTGGGCTATTTTTTCTTGTATAAGCGATGCCGTTAATGAGTTTGTTAAGTTGTGTAGATGAGAAATGAAGTACTCCAAATATTTGGATGTAAATGTTCTATTATGAACACCTTAGATCAATTGGATGCCCTATGATGATAGTGATGAAGAAGATAAAAAGGGTATTCCGGAACAAACTCGATGACCAAGGCAACATTGGTCGAACTAAGGCAAGGTTAGTAGCTCAAGGTATTTTCAAGAAGAAGGTAATCGATTTTGATGTAACATTTGCACTCATAGCACATTTTGTAGCTATTTGCATTTTACTTGCCCATTCTTGTTTTAAGAAAATTTCAAGCTTTACCAAATGGATGTTAAATCCAAATTTCTAAATGGTTTTATTCAAGAAGAAGTCTATGTAAAACAACCTCCGGTTTTAAAATTTTCTAGGCCAAATGATTGTTTTTAAGGCCTTGTATGGTTTAAAACAAGTACCCGTGTATGGTATGATAGACTTAGCTATTTTTTGCTAAATGATTCTACAAAAGGTAAAGTTGATACTACTCTCTTTGTTTGTGAAAAAGGGCAATATTGTTTAAACTTGTGCATATTTATGAGAATATTTTTGGTGCTACTAATGAATATTTGTGCAAGATATGGTTTTCTAAGTTGATGCAAGGTGTACTTGAAATGAGCATGATTTCTTGATTGGACTTCAAATCATTCAATGCCAAGTAGATGGTTACATTTCAAAAGAACTCTTGAAGGAGTTAGGCATTGAAGAAGGAAGAATCATTCCAACCTCTATGGCTATCAATGAAGAGATTGACAAAGGTTGAGAAAGGCATGTCGGTTAACAAACAAATTCGAGGTATGTCTTCTTGTATTATTCCTATAGAATCGACATTCCATATACCTTATGTCTATATGCTCGACTTCAAAAATTATCCCAACGAATCTCATTAAAGTACCATTAAAAGAAATTTTCAAATATTTGAAAAGCACTTCTTATGACTTGTTGTATCCAAAGCTTTAAAACGTTATTATTTTTTTTTTTCGGATAACAAGTTCGGTATCTATTATACGGTTATTCGTATTCAAAATTTGGTTCGTCATAGTCGAACTAAACATATTGAGATTCGATATATTTTTAAGGGATTGTGATTTTTAACAAAAACTTGAGATGTGTTTAATTCCGTCTCAAGGATAACTCGCGGACTTTTGATCGTTAATCGCCGAGTATTTTACCTCATTTCGAGCTTGATTATGACATAATGTATATTGAATGAGGTCTACGTTTGCATTTTGCACGCTTTAAAACGAGGGCGAAAAATCGGATTTTTGGATCAAATTTCGGATTTTCAAAACAGAAAAAGAACCACTGGCCGAGGGTAAGGCCGACCGGCCGCCAAACCGCCGACCGCCGCCCATGCCCGGACCGTCTCCTGGATGATTTTTTGGCTAAAAATAGTTCTGTTTCCGGACTTCGCCATTTTGGCTTATTTTGTCCATTTTTCGTCCCTTCGCAAATTGCACACAAATTTCACTCCAAATTTGTTTTATTGCATACATTTTATATTTTGGGGATTATCTAGCTCGGTTATCATCATCATTGCTCGACTTTACCGATTGAATGGTAAGAATTTCACTATCTTTAGCTCAATTGGTTGAACCTCGAGTTTGTGGCTTATATGTATTTTTCTTGATGTAATTCATATATGTTTGTGATGAGCTTATTGATTGTTGATGAATGATATTTGTTATATTGTATTTGGTGATGAAAAACTTGGCTTGATTTCATTTACAAGGGCTATATATAACTTTTTCTATTTTTGACGCCCGCTAAGTGTTTGATAAAACGTTTCAATGAAAAATTCATCACCTACACGACTCTCTCGATTTCAAAAGTCTCATATATTTATAGAGATCATGTTTTCTGCAAATCAAATGATTTTTCATAAGCTTCTACAAGTCGTATGATTCGACTCTTCTATTTGGTTTAAAAACTTCAATGTTCAAATGGCTCGATACATCGGTTTACTTGCGCACTTTGATAAGAATATATGATGTATTTATCGTGCTAACATTCTTTTTGATGATTCCAAAGGGGGAGAAACAGGTTATAAGCTCATTAGCTCATAAAAGCTAAGATAAAACGAAAAGAAGCTATAAGCTATGGCTTCATAAAGCCATAAGTTGTGGATCATATTTAGTCCACTTGGTGCATTATGGTTATGTATGAATCATGGTCCATTGGTTATAGTATGGACTTATATACGGTTCTAATGATGTATCTTTGACAGGGGGAGCTTTTAAGTTATTGATACTTAAGCTCAATATCGAAAAGCTAATATTTTAGCTTATGTTTAAGTTGCTTCTATATAACTCTTGTTGTGCATGTTGATAGGGGGAGCATTTGCTATATGTGTTTGAATATCTCTACTCCCATCCATGTGTTCTTATTGCATGGAATGTTGTCGCTCACAACGGATAGTTCTCTTTAACCGGTAAAATTGTTTTGTTTTCAAAATCGACCTCGTTAAAATTGTTTTGGTTTGTAATCATCAAAAAGGGGAGATTGTTTGATAAATGGTTTATCATGATTTTGATGATTTTGATTTTACACCAAAACAATGGTTTTAAAGGTTGTCCAAATACTCCTAAATGATTTAAAATAGTTTTAATATTTTTCGGAGTATTTCTTGAGGTTAACTTTCGATAAAAATTGGACAATATTTACCTCTCTTGGTCGACCTGGCCGCCTCTATAGGGCAACCCCATACCTGAAGATATTTTTGAAACAGAAAATGAGACGGAAGAAAATTCAAGCGGTCGACCGGCCGCTCGGCGCGATCGGGCGTCGGCCGACCGGCGCCTGTCGGTCGACCGCACTGCAAGTGTGCAAAATCTCCTGTTCTATTTTTGGAGAGGTCGACCGGCTAGGGAGTGATGTCGACCGGTCGAGCACCCCCGACCGGCCGCCCCTGTAATTTTTCGATCTTATTTCAAACGTCCTTTTGTGCGCAACCGGTCGCCCTTTAGTTTGACAAAGAAAATTATAACCGTTGTGCAGCGAGACCATTCTTCCTTAAAATATGGGATTGTTCTATAATCTGATTTTTGTATCCTTATGAGACAACCATATTTATTTTAATCTCTTTGTCTTATTTGTAGACAAAAGAAAACATGGAGAAGCCCATGAAGGAGCTATGTTGGAGGAGCCTTTGGAGGAGCCTATGTTGGAATTCAAATTTGAAGGCTCTCCTATAAATAGATGAAGGCTTGAGGGATCAAATACGAGACTTGATAAAAACAACAAGAGATATCACAAGCACATAATCTTTGTTATTCATTTCAACATTCTTGTTGTAATAGCCTAAGTACTATCACGTTCACATCTTGAGGTCTAGGCTTTCATTCTTGATTACACTTGCACTTTTGAGTTGTAATATTTTTTCAAAGTGTAATCTTGATTGTAATTCATCAACCAAACACAAGATATCCTTGTGAGTGTTCTTGTGGTAAGAACACACTTGGGTGAGCTAGGTGTTAGGTGTAAGAAGATTGTGGTAATCTTCTTGTTGAGGTGTTGAAGAGTGTGGTGCTCTTCAAGGTGAAGATTGTGGTAATCTTCACAAGGTGCCGTTGAAGATTGTGGTAATCTTCAAGTGAGATTGTGGTAATCTCAAAGGTGGTGTTGAAGAAAGAGTGTGGTGCTCTTCAAGGTGTTGTTGTAAGTTGGTGTTGTATTAATTTGTGGTAAATTAATAAAATCTTTTTCTTTTTGAAATCCATCCCTGATATCTTGGGGTGGTAGAGGATTAGGCCCTGGTGGGTTGAACCTCTTTAAATCGATGTGTGTTGTTTACATTCCGCACCTTTATTATTGTCTTTGAGCATTCGGTTCGAAAAAGAGGGCGAAATCGAAAAGATGGAGATAATCTATTCACCCCCTCTAGATTATCGTAGCCGCTTGGACTTACAATACACACGAGAGGGGAAATCGACCGTGGATCATCTAGCGGGGTTGGGAGTTCTTGTCATTGCGGTCATTTTGTTTATGAGGCACGATTTCTCACCATCTTCTAGCGCTCATTCGGATGGACCAACTGGATATCCGAGCTTTAGATTTTGATTGCACATTAGTTCTCCTTGTATTTTTTAGATATCTCATTATGATAGTCTATGTAGATGTCGTAGTGATAGGTTTCCTGCTTTTTGATTTTCTCCCCCCGTGACGGGACATGACATTGTATGATACTTTGATTATTTGATCTACAAGTAGGGGATCATGTCTCAATCCCCCCACCCCCCGAGGTCTATTTTGCCAAAAAAATAAAATAAACCAAATATATTTTTGAAAGATAATAGTTTTAAATGATAGCGTACACAAATCTTTGATATTTAGATTACTTCTTATTTCTTAAAGTTGTTATTATCTTTTAAATTTGTAATCTTTTAAATTCAAATATTCAAAAATATATTATCAATTCACCTTTAATTTTGTAGATATGAATGCCATATGAATAATTATAAAGTAGACATGTGGAATTTGGAAAATGAGAAGTTGACACATGTCAAAATTAATGAGGTGATGACATGTGTCAACTTTGTTTTTTCTCTTTTAGTATATAGGGTTGATAGTAAGAGAACGGAAATAATACTATTAAATATGGAAATTAACGTGGACTATATATTTGGGACATACCAAAAAAGGAATACTTTGGACTATATATTTGGGACGTAAGAAGTAATAATAATGCTTAAATTTGTTTTCTTTCAAAGCATCATTTATAATTAATTAGGAGTATATTGGATATTTTTATACGATTCTTAATATATGTGTTTATTTTTAGAAAGTCATTTATTTTGAATAGGAGGAGTATATATTATACATGTCACAAAAAGAAGAAGATAGCCACGTCTTTGTCCCATAGGAATGAAACTAAGAAAATGTGGGTTCCATTTTTCGGTAAACAATTGGTTACAATAAGAATTCTCCCACTTTTTCTTGCCATCTCAAAGACTATGTCACGGGCCTAGCCATTTCGGCCCCACACGATGCTCATGGCGCCCCGTCTACCCGGCCACTTATCCTCGGGACAACCACTCGGGTTTCGCCTGCCTTGGGCTCATCAGAATGCGGCTCAAAGATCCGACCGGTTTGGGTAAAGATGGCCAATTCCCTTCTTCACCGTCAAGTCCACGACTAGCGACAAGCTCCCCGAACTTAACCGGGTAGGCTTGCACGAACATCCGGGGTCATGTACACGTACCCACAAACCACCGATGAAGCCACATACAGTCATTCACAAAGACAATCCACCAAGTAGTCATAGCGAAAGACACCCCAATGTCACGGGCGTGACATCCTCCCCACCCAATATGGTGTACGCCTCGTACACGGTCTACTCCACTGAAGTGCATCAACGGCGCCCCGGCAGCCCACACGTGTGCCCCTCGCACACCAATCGCACTCGGAGACCGAGAGGATTCTCCCGGATGATCGCCACCCAACATGTTCCGTTCCCCCGCTACTCCACCACCCTCTTGGTAAGAGCGCTTGGCGCAACCACGGAATACAAATGTCGGGGCGGCTCGATACCACTTGTCACGGCCTAGCCATTTCGGCCCCCACACGATGCCACAGGCGCCCAGGCCCACCCGGCCACTATCCTCGGGACAACCACTTTGGTTTCGCCGCTTGGGCTCATCGAGAATGCGGCTCCAAAGATCCGACCCGGTTTGGGTAGGGATGGTCAATTCTCTTCTTCATCGCAAGTCCACGACTAGCGACAAGCTCCCGAACTTAACCGGGTAGGTCTCACTGAACATCCGGCGGTCATGTACACGTACCCAAAAACCACCCGGGATCAAGCCACATACGGTCATTCACAAAGATAATCCACCAAGAGTCATAGCGAAAGACACCCCAATGTCACGGGCGTGACAACTAGCTCTAGATTAAGCTAAAATCAAGAATTAATTGTAAAGAGACAAAAAAGATTGAAAATGTTTTTTTAAAGGATACAATTAGAATTAGTGAAAACAATTTTTGCAATCCAAACTTTGATCGTTTTTACGTTTTGCGACCTAAATGTTTTTCACCTAATAACAACCTCAAGGCCTAAAATTAAATCCACTCAGTTTAGGTTGCAAAAATTTCTTTTCCCTTTGAATTATATTAGAATTTGTAGATGTGTGGAAGCACGTACACACATCTTTCCTAATAATATTTTACGTATTGTATCTTGACCGACTGTTATTATATATATAGTGTGCAGTTTAGTCATCCAGTCACAAAATTAATTAAATATGATTATTGTTTTTAATTTATTGTGAGTAATCTGTTGGCCAAGAAATATTGGCCTATTTAATATTTTTGTCACAAAAGGTCCTAGTCGTCGCTAATATTCTTTTTGTGTTGACACGATGTCGCAACAAATTTGTTGCCCATACTTTGTTGCCAATACTTTGTCGCAATTGGCCTATTATTAGCGACGACAACCTTTTAATTTTCAAGGTAGACTAATAATTATTAGAAATGACTATAAAATATATCTTTGTGAAAACATATAAAATAAATGCATATCTAGAGTTTTACATAATAAAAATTGAAAAAAGTTCTCAGGCGGAAACTAACAGCTAATAATTTCCATCGTAAAACCAAAGGATTTGTTATAAAAATACCCATAAAGTTTAGCCTATTTATAAAAAGATTAATTATATTTTAAAATTACAAATACCCTCTTGACGTTTGCTTCAGTTTTACGAATTGCATTTGCACCCTGAATAGGGGCATGTTAGAAAAATACAAACCTCAATGAATTATTTGTAACACTTAAAGGGTGTGCTTGTAATTTTAAAAGGTAATTGATTTTTTTATAATTAAACTAAATTTTAGGAATAATTATTGTAATAATCCCTAAACCAAAAGTAAATAATAGGAATTTACATTAGACACGACTCACAAAAAGTTGATTTCAGAAAGCACCAACCTGTTTTTCCATTAAAGCAGAAAATTGTACTAGGTGTAATTGTTTTAAACTACAATCATTTCCATCCATCAAATAAACCCTATTTTTTCCTTTTTTTTAAAAAAAAAAAAAAACTTTCCTTTAGTTTTGTTGGAACCCAATATGTCCAATCCCTCCCATCAATCACTCTGCCATCAATCATAAAATCATGAATTGGAGGGACACGTGTCGAGATCTCATAAGTAGGGTCATATTTACTATGTTAGCTACGTTTCGTTCTGTCATTGCTCTTTCCTCTGTGCCAAAACCTAATTAAAATTACACTTAAAAATGAAAACCTAAATTAAGATTACACTAAAAAAAATAAAACCTAGATTAAAATTTACACTGATTTCCAAAAGAAATGGGTTGTCCTCCCCGTCGGTACTCTTTTTGTCACGTTACAAGGTGAACAAAATTTCAGTCAAGAAGACAAAGTAAAAGGGCGGAACAGGAATAAATTTGGGGTGACTCGATCACGAAAAATAGAATGAACCGGATAAAAAAATCATATAAATTATAATTATTTTTTTTTTTAAAAAATTCTAATGTAAAAAAATTCAAAAAAATGGGAACGGCCCCACCCTCCCCCTGCCCTTGACAAAGTATGTGACAATAGTGCAAACTATTATTATTAATATATAATTCAAATTTACATATTGGATTAATCGTATTAACTGCGTAATATTCAATAAACCCACATACCACTTTCTCCTACGCGGTTCATAGACTCGCCTCCGACCAAGTATGTAAAGGTCCTCATTTTTACTTGTAAGTATCTAACTCATAATTCATAATTAATATTCAAAAGATTCAATTATTGTCTTATTTTTTTTTCTCTCGCTCACCGTCTAACTTGACCGTTGGAGAAGACTCCTTGGCAACCACAAGGCTCGTCTAATGTTTGCGTGTGTAGGCAAAGTACCGGATAAGACTATCGACTTTGGGAGAAAAAGACTTGACTTTATCAAAAATCCTAATTTGGAGTGGTCTCTCCTAATAAGCAGACCTCAATTCCAATATAAGTATTTCACATTTGAATCGGATAAAGAAAATGGGGCAAAGCCCATAATACAATAAAATTACCTGTGAATCTTTGATTGATGTACATAGGACAAAAAAATTAAAAAATTGAAGGGCAACTTTGAACATTTGATTTAAACGGACAATTTTCAAATTCCGTATAATTTACTGTGAATTTTGTGATTATAAAGAAAATAAGGGGCCCATCCCGGTCCAGTGGCCCTTATGCATGTCATGTAGTATACACAATGTTGCATTAACACAAAATTTTATGAGAAATACCACAAATTATCCTGATTTTTGAAAAAAAAAGACAAAAATACCACCCTATCACTAATATACCCCATTGGGTCCTAAACTTCCCAAATATATCCACCCCTTGGCCATTACTTTTCTTATCGGTTTTTTACCCTCCATTCAAAGACGGGAGAAGAGGCGGAATACAGAAACAACAACAATTATTACAACCACAACGTCGGGATGAGCGACACAAGGTTCAGAGGCGGTGCCACCGTGAGCGGTCGCGAAAGGTACGGCGGCGAATCTAACGGTTTTGGTTTCGGCCGCAGGGAATGAGTGACATGAGGGCCTTGAAAATGGGAAGTACTTTTATGACGCGTCGAAGACCGAGAAATATAGCAGAACCATACCTATGAGAGCTTGAGAGGGGCTCAAACAGAAATGAGTATAATAATGGGAATTATTATGGAAATAGTGAAAATAATGGGTATGGATTTAACAGTTGAAAATTCCATGGGAAGATATTAGAACCAAGAGTTTCAAGATGAAGAGAACAACATGCCTTGAAATTTGCAAAGAAAAAAATGAGATGAGAATACGATTTCCAATTTCTTTTATTAATTTATCGGATCTATAGACTTTACCAAAGATTTATTAATTCTTTTCCTTTTAATTTCCAATTTCGTCTTTTTATCAGAATGTAAATTTTCAATTAAGATCCTCTATTTGTGTTTCTTACATGTCATTTACTTAGTTCGTGGAAGAATACGATGAAACATTGCATGGAACAAAGGATCCTCTATTTGAAGTTTTTCGTTTGTTTCGATGTTGTTTCAAGTTGTTTTTTTATGTTTTTGTATTTCCATTTATTTGTTCTTTTTATTGTTTTTTATTTGTTGTGTTATGTATCCGATCGTGTATCTTTTTTTTTATTTCTTTTGTAGTGAATGTGAGATTTTTGTTGCTTGTTATGCCGAACACTTTATTGGTGGGAAGACTATGGACGTCGAAGCATTTGAGATAGAGAATGAACAAGTAAGGCTCGGTCATCCGCCACAATCATGCTTTAGTTGAAGTGCAAAATGGTGATGACTATGACAACGACATTGATTTTCTACCTCCACTTCCTAATGATTTTAGAGAATTGTTGTTATGTAAATCTTAATGATGATGTAATAAGTTGAAACATGTAAGAAACATAAATGAAACATGTAAGAAACAATTGTGAAACATGGGATCATGTGATAAAAGTTTGTAGTAATTTGCTTTTAAATTTAGAGAAATAGTGTAGTTTTTCCCCATATACTCTTCTTGATTTTTTTTTTTTGTCATCCCCAGTAAATGTTGATTTTGCTTCGTTTCGATATCCGCATGCGTAATCTTGAACTAAAGATCTCACGTACTCTAGCAAAGTTGTTACTAGTAGGTTTTTCCCCGCTACGATTGATGCATTCAATAATTCTACGATGTTGGAAGTCAATACAAAGTAATTTTTTGGTCCGGTGGAGTGAGTCGTGTCCATTTCTCGTGAGCCGATGATGGAAAAGTAAGCTCAAATTTTCTCGAATTGAATTTGTTGTTCCAAGATTTCTTTTAGGCGGCCAAATGTGCGAAATTGGAATCGATATTCTTGTTATCTCAAAGTTGGTATACTCTCTATTTTCTTCTCATTGTCCATTGTGGCATACCACAACCGAGTTTTCACCATGCAACCGTGGAATGCAATGAAAAATTTGCTAAGTGAAACATATAAGAAACATAAATGAAACAGTATGAAACAATAAAGAAACAACAAACATGCTTGAAACAACAAAGAAACAACAAGATACAAAAAGAATCCAACGCAAAAATCAGTTTAAAATGGGTATTTTTGTCAAAAATCAAATGAAAAGTGAGTATTTTTGTCAAAAATCGTGAGAAATGGGTATTTTTGTCCAAAATCGGCGGAAAATGGACATTGTGCGGGGGATTGTGTATGGAAAATGGGGTATTTATATCCTTTTCCCAAATTTTATATTATGGATGACAATGGCTCGGGTTTGAATTGGATTTGTTTGTATTCGAGATCCGATCCATTAAGGGTTTTAAGGATCCGATCTGTAGTCCAATTCAAATCGTTTGGGTAGGTCGGCCCTTTAAGAAATGAAGTCCAATTCAAACTCATTACACTATTACAACTCATTACAAATGGAGTCAATCTCGGGTGGATCCAAGTTTTACCTAACTCATTGTCATTCCTATTTAACATTGTCATAGTGTATAAAAAAAAATAAAGTTAGAGTCACTATAAGAGACTTATGTCTCTTGTCGGGTGGAGGTCGTGATTTCTAACCGCACTGATCATCAAAATGCCCCCCTCCCCCCACCCCCGGGGCATATGCGGGATGGTGAAAGACTTGGTAGAAACTCATATTGAATATAGTATCCTTGTGAGTTCGATTTGGGGGGAGATCAACTATATTTTGATTCTAGCGGATCAAATATACTTGTTCTCTTTATTTAGAAAGACTTGGTTGTACGTCAGCAGACCCCATCAAAGACATGCACAAGAGGCCGGAGTTGCTACCCTCAAGAATAGTCAGACGTAAGCCATAAAATTGAGTTGCAAAAATAGAAAAATACTAAAGTTAGAGTTCTACCCATAACTATAGCTTTTTTTTATTATTTTCTTATTCTTGAATCCACGCCTATTGTATTGAACCTTAAACTTAAAAGTGACACACACATTGTTGGTTAGAGTGACTAGACATCAAATATATTTTTGCACATAAATCCCCTCGGAAATTGGAGAGTACTCACGAATGACAACAAACCAGCCAGCATCTTAATTTCGCTGTCGTTATAGTCACCTGCAGGAGGGGGCACATTTACAAATCTATGCATTTTTTTTTTTTGAGGGGCAAATCTATGCATTGAAGTTAAGGAACAATTAACAAACTTGGGACAAGACTATAATATGCTATGATTAATTATGTCTTAATTAAACTGTCCAATTATAATGAGACACCCTAGAGTAAATACTAAGGATGAAGATGAAAAAGAATAGACATCTATATTAATATATATGAATGTGACATTAAATTGGGATTAAATGCAAAATTAATCTTGTAATATTTGGGTGATGGCATTTTAGGATTTTTATTTTTTAATTTGCAATTTAGGATTTTAATTTAAAAAAATCGGCAAATTGATCGAGGAATTTTGGCCAGAAAATTAAAGAAATCATAGGATTCGCCGACGTGATCGCCACCTCACCGCACCAAATTGGGAATTTTCAATTTTTCTGCAAAAATGCTAATTAAATTAATTTTTAAATTAATAATATTAATATGTTAGAAATACACCGATCCGGATATATCTTCTATCACGTACTTTCGTACAAAAAAATATTATTAAGTATACCTACATACCAAACATCATCTCACTTTTTAACATATACATCTTCTCAATTTTAGCAATCCACCCAAACATATGCTCAATTTTAACCAAAATAACAATACACTCCAAAAATCTCAATAGAAATAGTGAAAATAGAAAATTGATCTCAATGAAAACACGGCCATATATGCACCGATGAGCTCACTTATTAGGCAAGAGGTGTGGTCAGGTTGAGATCTCATATTCCACTTTTCTTATTCCACTCCTTATTCCATATGTTGGACGGAAGATACATGTACATTTGTGACATCATCTCGGATGGGATCTTCTATTCCAAAATCGTATTTTATTTCATATTCCAATCAGTGTGGATGATTGACACGTGTATTACACTTACCATGTTAATTTTTAAGCATAAATCAAGTAAAAATTATAGGGTTCTAAAATGTTAAGTGCATTACACGTGCCAATCATCCACATGGTTGGAATATGAGATGAAACACTTTTGGAATAGAAGATCCTATCCGCATCTTCGCATACGTGTCTTTCATCCAATACAATGTATATGGGTGGATTATGTAATATCATTCCGTAGTTGGCCATCTCTTCGCAACTTTTCTTTTCGTTTTTTATTAGAAAAAAATGAAAAAGTTATAAAAAAACGTGAAAGACATGCCATTAAAAAAAAAAGTAATACCCTATTAGTTCCTCTTGTCATCATGCTAACTAGGTTACATCGCAATATGAGATTATAAGTCTCTATATAAACCTCATGGGGTACAACTTACATGTGTAGCCCTCCCAAGAATCTTTTGAACATGCCTTGTCTTTGCTAGCTTTCTCTTTTCTTTAATTTGTCTTCCCATCTAAACATCCTTAAATTTCCCACAATTTGTTGAGAAACTCTACATAGGTAAACATATATTTCCCCAAGAAAGTACTAGGTAATTTTCTGTACAAACACAAACACATTATATTAAAAACAAATTTAAAAAATGGGGAGAGGGAAAGTAGAATTGAAGAGAATTGAGAATCCCACAAACAGACAAGTAACATTCTCAAAGAGAAGAAATGGATTGCTAAAGAAAGCTTTTGAACTGTCCGTACTATGTGATGCCGAGGTTGCTCTCCTTATCTTCTCGCCCTCTGGAAAGGCATACCAATTTTCCAGCCATGAGTAAGTATTTCTGATTTTTTATTCAAAGAATTATAATTATTTTTTTCTAAATAATTTTGGCTTATCTATCATAGGAAGCCTAGCTTGTGAGGTCTATGTTGTTGCAAATTTCCTTTTTGTCGACCCAAAATATCCCCATACCAGCAAGGGATGCAGAACCCATACATTTTTCGGACAACGGGACATTCGTCTTTTCCATGGATGGTCCTAATTTCGGGGGAGGAGGGGCAACCCCCAGATTTTCTTCTGCACTGGAACATTTGTTCTTTACATGGATGATCCTAATTTCTAAGGGACTATGGGATATGTTGTAGTGAATGATAGGACATCTCTCACTCGGCGTTAGACGAGGTTTGAACCCATGATATTGAGATTGCAATTAATGCAACTCAAACTATTAAGCCAACCCCTGGGTTGTTGCAAATTTTATTTTACTTATTTTTTTTTTCTGAGTTGAGGGTTGGCAACATACAATATAGTTCTACAAATTCTGTATTTTTGGTTATGTAATTAATTTTCAAACGTATCGGGACTGTACTATATAATTAAAAATGACGCGTTTGGTTTTTGTTGTCGCAGCATGAATAGGACCATTACGAGGTACAAAATTGAAGTAGGAATAACCAAATCAGATGAACAAGGGATCACATCCATGGAGGTACGTACCTCAAGTTATTTTTTTAACATATAAAATTGTAATATATTAATTTTCAATTGATTCATGCTGTAAATTCATGGTATTTTTCCTTTTTCTAATTGGTTCTTGATTTTTATTTAAATTAAGTGTTATATACATATAGAAGGAAACATGCATCTTTTAATTAAGAAAAAAAAATTCTGACTCATTGTGCAGGTGTGGAGAAATGAAATTGAGGAATTGAGGAGAACAGTTGAGGCTCTGGAAGCAAGAGAGAAGTGTGTTTTCATGCTGGATTCTCCACTAATTAAACCTTCATAATTAATTATAATCATAATTACTATTTTTCAGTACGATTTAAATCATCTTATTGATTTATATCTGACTTTAATTTGTAGTCATTTTGCTGGAGAAAATCTATGTGGGCTAGGCATGAAAGAGTTGAAACAGTTAGAGCGCCACTTAAGAGTTGGTGTGGAACGCATTCGTTCAAAGAAGGTAATTCTTGAAACAATTTTTTTCATCAATCTATCCAAAATAATAAAAAGGATCAAATTAAGTCATCAATATAATAATAATATTTATTTGACAAAGACTTGGGTTAGACTGACTAACGGGTGTTTTTGTTAGATGGATCTAACCCGACCAAATTTTTTTGTAATTTCACGCAAAGGTGTGGCATTTTTCGTAATATTTTAGGGCGGTGTCATAGGATCTCCGACTGGTGCCATAATTTTTCTCCCGAAAAGTATTAGAAGTACATCCAAAAAGTATTAGTAATCCCCCTGAAGAATATTTTTGTAGCCCTCATGAAAAGTATTGATTTTTGCATCAAAATTATTAATAATCCATCTAAAATGTATTAATTAACCCCTTGAAAAGTATTAGGCGTGACTAATATTAGGCAACCCTCAAAAGTATTAGTTTTTCCCTTGAAAATATTAACAATCTATTGGAAAAGTATTAGTAATCCTCTGAAAAAATGTTAGTAGCCCATTGAGCGATCTTTTTGGTAATTATTATGAAAAGTATTGTTTGTTTCCCAAAAAGTATTAGCATTCCTCCTAAAATGTATTAATATAATCTATTGAAAAATATTAGATGTTTCGATTAAAGATATCAAATATTTCTTTTGAAAAACTATTAGTAGTACTCCTAAAAATTATTAGTATCCCTCCTAAAATGTATTAAGCGTTGGCCAACGGGTGTTATTGTTGTGGTGTTAGTGGTTGTGCAGTCAATAGGTAAATAGACCCAGATCGAGTATTTGAATCCGTCTAACGAATTAGATATGTTCGACGGTTTGATATGAGACTAACCCTATTTATTTTTGTTTTTTCATAGAGAAAATCGAATACCTACTACTCTCGGTAGTCACTACAATAAAAACTAATTTATCTACGAGAAAAATTTATCGGTAAATATTAGATAATCAGAAAGTGTAATATTTACCAAAGAAAAATCGATCTCAAAATCATGGTAAATATCTACAATTAATATTTATGTCCGTAAAATTTAAAAATTATTGGTAATTTGTCGTTAATTGGTCAAAGATAATTTGAAAACAGGTTTGTAGTGAGTTATATATTTCAAACACATGCAATACTATTATAAAAACAAATAAAAAACATTAAATTAAGTGGAAATGGGTCAAATTGGCCATTTCCAACTTGAAAAGATTAAAAATAACCAATTTTTTCAAACACATCTTTTTTAGCCATTTTGGGGTGTGAAATGACATTCATACCCTTTAAGCATATTACACTAGGTCATATACCTCTCTTTCTCATTTCACTTTGACTTTCACTTTCTCTCTCTCAAGAAGTGTGTTGTATTTAAATTTCAAAGACAAATTTTTCCAGTAATTTCCGACAACCCATTTTTTCGATCGGAATCTCGAAATAATATAAGCATTTTGTTCTCTAACTCATCCTTTACTCATTTCACTATCGTATTTAGTTTGAGGTTGGATGTAGAATAGATTTGAAAACCATAGACATGAAAAAAAACCAGTTAAATAAGCTCGAATAACAACTCGCAAATGTAACTCGAGATTCACTCGATTTGAGTTACATCTAACTCGAATCGAGTTACAAATGACTCGATTTCAAGTTAGATCCATATAGTCGCCCGTCTCGATTCATCCACCAAGATCTGTCTACGAGTAATCGGAGCATACCCTGGAGGTCAAGTATGCGTCCGAGTCGAGTCGAAGTCCGAAACGCCCCAAACACCCATTCCTAAACTCATCTAAATTGCCCGACCGAGTCAACTCCTCCTTGATATCCGCTATCAAGTGGCACTTGGAGTACACATTCGTTTTCCTTCCACATGCGAGAACCCCATTTTCATTGCCAATTCTTCAAAAAAAATACAAACATTCATTAATGGTTTGTTGTCATGTAACTTCGAAATCGAGTTACATGTAACTCAAAACCGAGTCACCTTAAAAAGTGAATTGATTTCGAGTTACATGTAACTCGCAGATGCCTTAAAAACGATTTAATTGTGAGTTACGTGTGTAACTCGATTTCGAGTTACAAGTAACTCGCAATTGATTACATTTGGATTGCAAGTTACATGTAACTCGATTTGAGTTCTGAGAAAAAAGTAACTCGATTTCAAGTTACACTTGTAACTCGCCACCCGTCCGTCTTCTTCCCCTCTCACTTCCGCCATTAACAACATCCCAAGCTCCCCCAAACACAAAAATCCCCTATAAAACCCTAGAATTTCTAAAAAAAACTACAACAAATCCTAACCTAAAACCACTATAGACTAACTAAATCAACAAAAAATATGAAATTAAACAAAGGTCGAGTTGGGGGTTTACCTGGTTATCGATCGATTTGGTCGCCATCGTCGTCATCACCGTCGCCGTTCAAGTCGAGGGTTTCAAGATTGGGGTCATTGTTGTTGCCGTTCGAGTTGTTTGTTTGGTTTGGAAAGGTTTCACTCGAAAATAATGTGATGGTAAAACCACTAAAGAACAGTTATGTCTTTCCGCACCCCAAAATGGTTAAAAATATGTGTTTGAAAAATACAGGTAAAAAAGAAATCAATTGGCCAAAAAGGCTAAAAAAAAAAACCACTGTTAAACTAATATATAAGTAGAATGGTGGGCAATTCGAAAACCACGTGATTAATTACAGATGAGTCTCAATCTTATCACTTGAATAATAGCTCTTATATATAGTTCCCATTTCAAATAGTTGTGATGTTAATCATTTACTAGATTAACTCACATAATATCATTCCACTACAGAGGCGTATCATTATGGAACACATAAATTATCAAAAGAAAAAGGTACACCTCTAAATTTAAAATTAATCTCTTTAAATTTAAACACGCGCCCTCTGCACATACACAATGGCAAATTAAATAAAATTAATCATCAATATATCCCCTTTTTTTTTGTGTGTGCTAATGCAGCATAAAGACCTTCAAGAAGAGAACAATCATCTCCAAAAAAAGGTGACCATTTTTATACAGTACTTGGCATTTTCATAAAATTATGCTTAATTTTTTCTTGTCATAATAATCACTTTCATAATTTCTAATTAAGTTCTGTTTATTTTCTGTTTGAGATGAAGCTACATGAGCTTGAAGAAGCTAGCACAAGCTCAATCATTCTTGAATCAGATGCAACCAGGGTATTCCAAAGGTAATTATGATCAACATAATTTTAAATAATTTGAAATTCCAGAAAGAAAAAAAAAAGGGAATAATCAAGAAAACGGTTTAATTATGTCTTCTGAACTCAAATTATAATAGTGTAAATAGGCTTTTTAGCCATTCACGTTTTCAAAAGATGAAAAAAAATAGTATTTTGTTTAAAAAAATAACGACATAATCTTCTTATATTTCTGGTGAGTTATAACTTGGCCAATCAGAAAAAGATTGATGTGGTGCATTTCGCATACCGATAAATGTTTCTTCGTATCAAGAATGTTTCTCAGTACCGGTCCCAAGAAATGAAGAAAATGGCAGAATGGACAACTGAACTAAAAAATGGTTAATTTTTAAAAAATATGTTTGAAAAATATTTTTGTTAAGGACAAAGGCCAAAAACCCTGCGGACTCATAGTGTATGTGATCGAATAGTAAAACCACTTCGGCTGTTTAATTGTGGGTATTAGTATCTATATTAGGATCACTATTCTACTTTTTTTTAAATAAATGGAAATATATAAAAATAAAGGAAAAAGTCATCATCACAAGCCGATCGTAGCAAAAGAAAAAATAATGCTAAATCAGAGAAAAAACAACAAAAATAACTTAAGAAAGCAATTTAAATGAAGGGCGTCTCTTTCTAGAGGATTTTCGAATAGCAATTGCATTTGTCTTTTTAGCACGCGCTCGAGTATCATCTTGATGGTCTGATAAATTTGATTGGGATATAGCATGTGAAATGTCGGCGAGATCCTTGAACCGCAATTGTCATAGCTTTCATAGCTTTTGAGGAATCACATGAGTGAATATCAAATGGAGTAGTTGATGAGTCACTTAACGTGGTCTTTAAAGCTTCCAATTTATCGACATCAACTTGAAAATCAAAGTTAAGAGGATAACTTGATATTGGAGATATTGAATCATGAGTGAAGCCAAAGCCATCTCATCACTCTCTTTCATTGCGAATTTAATTCAACAACATTGAATAAACCACAATAGAGTGATCACTATTCTACTTATTACTTATTAGTAGTAAAAATTGATACACTTTGAATTAAATGATTATTATTATTTTATAAGTTGCTTAATTCTTTTTTCTCTATCTTTCCATATATAGGATTGAATGAAATTAGTTTCATCAAGAATAATCAGCTGCCAATTTCCATACATGGAGGATTGGTGAGTATGCATGGGGCTGCAGCAAATTAGCTTGAATTCCTTCTCTTTCTTTTTCAATTTTTATCTTTCTTTTTTTTTTTTTTTTTTTTTTTTGTGTTTGTTGTTGTTTCTTTTTCCACTTTTGATGAATGGTTATGTATCCAACATATCCTAGTGACTGTTACCACAAACTCCTTTTTCATTTTATCTTTTTCTTGTGCTTTTAATATTTTTTTCATTTCTAGAAGAAATAATTTTATTAAACATAATAATTCAAATATTAAGATAATTGTAAAGATATAGACAATCGTTGTGGGTAATTTCATCGTAGGTACATATTTACCTACACAATCTAAATATGTTGGTAAAATAGCTACATTATTTATGTCGATAAATTTAAAAATTGTCGATGATCCGCTTCGGTATAATCAGGGTTGTTTTGTCGGTATTCTCAGTAGATAACTTTAAAATTTAGTGACAACATTGATTCTCTTAAATTTTGTCAGAAATCAAATTTTTCTCAGTAGTGATGGTATTAGGGCAATATTCCGGTTTTTTAATTTAAAATCCCAATCGAGCTCCCAACATGTGGGTGGACTACGCCTGGAAAGCTGAAAAATAAAAATACATGAAAAAATAATAAAAAGAGAAAAACAATGAAATGATTATAAATTAATCATTTTTAGAAGATTATATTAACTAATTAAGTATTATTTACAAAAGAAAAATCTATATATCGCGAAAAATCTTATTTATGAAAATTAGGATGTGCTGGAACTCTAATTATCAACTGTTTTAGTCATCGACGAATTTATAGGGATAATTTGATCATAATTACAATTTGAATATCCCGAACAATGTTATTGCCTATATTAGTCAAAAATTGGACTGTCAAGTATATATGACTATGTCATGTATTACGTACGCAGCATATATATTTCACATTTCAATTTTAATATAACACACACATACACATATTATCATTTTTCAGAAATAACTTTTTTTTCCCCAGTTTTCCTCCTAAGCATTCATCAAATAAATTGCACCAATATGATTATTAGGCTTCAAAAGTCCAAATCAACTTCCGTTGATACCATAACATCTAGGCCCAAACCCAGATTCTAACCTGACCCATCCCGCCAAAAAAAACTGCCACAATTAACAATCGTCTTCTGAGCCGGTCCAATTGGACTAACAGCCGGTTCTACTTGCTCCAATCATAAGGGAGTCGCAGGATCGGGTGAAATGGGTCTATAGTGGCCAGTGGGTAGGTAGTGGGCCCACAAATTGGCTCTGTTGCTTATGTGGCGCCTAATGTCGTTATTGCCGTGGTGGTCTAGGACGGCGGCTTTTTGAGAAGTGACAGAGAGCATTTTTCAGAAAGTTGTTAGTTCATCTCCAGCTAGTGGTGTCAATTTCAGGCCGATCGCAAATCCGTATGACGAACCTAACACGAAATTAATAGGTATGGGTCAGATTTCGTGGGTCCGGGTCGAAAATGGGTCGAACCGAATAACCCGCCAATTAAACAGGTCGGGTTCGGGTCGACCTACTACGACCCATTTAACCGTTTAATCCGTTTGTGAATTTAAAAGAAAATTAAGTAAATAATTAATTGTAAGAAAAAACAACAAACAAGACATATCCTTAAAACTTAAATGATAAAACCTCCTTAATTATGTATTTGTTATTATTATGCATGTTTTTTTAATATTGTCCCTAAAATATGATCAGTGTGTTATGTTATTTATGCAATTATGTTATTTCTTTTTGTATGTTGTGAATTGTGATATTTTTTTATTGATTGAATAGTGTAAGATAGTTATTGATTTAAAAAAAAATTATTCAGTTAAAACTTTTAAATATATAGGAAAATAATTTTATTAGATCAAGTTACGCTGGTGGTCCGGTTACTCGTGAAATAAATAGGTCGTCCGGGTTCAAGATTCGACACGAATAATTAAACAGTGCGGGTCCGGATCGGCTATTTCTAACACGCGAACCTACGAACCCGACCCACAAACCCTGACTCACCAAATTGACATCCCTATCTCCAAAGACTACTCTAAAATAGAGTAGTGTTGCACCAAACACCCTCCCAAAGACACGGCGCCAAATGTCAAAGCATTTTGGCGTTTGCTATACAATACCACGCCAAAATAGCGTAGCGTCAGAGTCGCGCTTACTTTTTCTTTTTGATTTTTTTATTTAATTTGTTATATCTTTATTTAACATTAAATATTATTATTAATATTATATTTCAGTTAATCTATTACAAAATAATAGTAAAATTAATGTTATATTAATTTCATTAAATTTAACTTTTTTTTAAATTTGTTTACTTTTCAAAATAATATTAAAATTAAAATTATATTATATTCTATTTTTTTCAATTTGATTAATTTTGAAGATAAAAAATTAATAATATTGTATTAAATAAAATTATTTAAATAATATTTTTGTCAATTATAAAATAATAAAAATAAAAATAAAGGAAAGAATCTTATAGAATATTCTTTTTGGTGCGTAAAATAATAGTGCAGATCATTGGAGATGAAATATAGTTTTTCTTATTTGAGTAGTGCAAACTCTACACCAAAATAGTATAGAGTGGTGGAGATGGTCTTATATCTTCAATTCGGAAATTGCTCTAACACTTTGCGGTTAAAGCCGGCTGCGTCATTTTGAATATGCGAACAATTTTGCGTTAGGATGGCGCATCAATATAATTGCGCTAAAGTTTTTCTATTTTCTTTTTAAATTAATGAATTTAGTATATAAAAATATGTACTAAAATAAATAATATGGAATATTCATTTTTAGTTCATAATATAGTACAAAGTGGTGAGAGTGCAAATTATGCACTAAAATAATGCAAAATCTGTACTAAAATGGTGTTAATGTTGGAGATGATCTTATAACAATCAATTATAAATTGATTTAAATAAAATTGTTTTAAAATGATTATTTTTAGTATCTCTAAGACTATTTCCAGCAGTTTGCATCATTTTAGAGCATATTCTGCAGTATTTTAGTATAAAATTTTCAATTTTAGTGCATATTTTCATACGTTAAATCATTGATTTAAAATAAAAATATATATTTAGCGCCACTACAATGCTACATTATTTTTGGCGCAAAATTATTCACGTCTTCAAAAATTGTGCATACTTTGACGCAGTGCTAGATCAAACTTTGCTCCAAATTGAAGATATAACTTTTTGGAGATGTTTTAAGAGCGATTTGTTGGAAATTTTAATTTGGACTAACAAATGTTAATTAAATGTGCATATATGTCTTACGGTATAATCCAATTAAAGTGATCTACTAAAGTTTTAATTTTGGATTATAAGGGTATCAAATTGTTATGAGATTAAATGTGTAGATACTATTAGGAGATTTTCTATTTGTTGAGGGGTCAAATAGAAAATAATGGGTACTTACCCAAAATGGTTATGGTCCTCGGACGACGGTTCTTAAAAGGCAAAAAAAGGTTTGTCTCCCTTACAGAACGTAATACAAAACTCTCGAACCGCTTGTCTGGAAGACCAGGAAACCAAATCAAGATTTTTGAAGCCCTAATGGGTTTAAGTACGCTTCCGAGATTCGATCAACCTCTTCATATCTCTAATTATCATGTTAGATCTGTTGAAGCATGCTTTTGTGGATTCTTTGTGAATTAAAGCATACCCCTTTTGTGTTCTAGATTTCTAACACACATTCCCTTCAACCACAATTTTCACTTCATTTAATCCAAATGACAAAAATATTTTGAAGTTGAATTTATAAATATTTTGAAGGGGATGCCTTGTGATCAAGCCGGATTTCTGCAAAATTTTAAAACTTCAAAAATTTATATAGGCCCATAATTATTTGGAAAACCTAAACTTGGTCCCGATAGTTAGCTTAATAAATACAATAAATTTATTTCTCTAAAACTTAAACTAGAATTAACTCGGTATGTCAAAATATTCAAGAAATTAGACGAGTCGATATTTTAATAAGATTATTATAAAAAAATCGTAAATCAGCCTTTGTTATTGATTTTCTTAACTACAAATTGATGGAGATATGGTATATCTTTTTAGGATTTTATATTATCTTATCTTTTAGGAAGTGATTTGTGTTTAGGAGTCTTTTATTCTCGGATTATCTTTTAATGTTTTCTAATTAAGTTAGGACTTTTAGTTTGGTCTTATAAATAGTTGTTTTACTATTATTTTTAGAGAGGTTGAATATTATTAAATTTTGAGAGTTATCTCTTGTCCAAGCAATACGCGTTCTTGTGAGAATTATATTGTTTTGTTCAATACTTCTGGTATTCTTGCGAATCAACGGTAGTATTTGTGTTCTTTGTTGTTCATGCTTCCGCCTGCATCAGTTAGTATTCAGAGACCAGTCTATGCACCCTAAACCTTGTTGTCTAGACCGAATCCACAAAGTATGAATGACACCGCACAGATCTATCAGCAGATCGACTTGCTGACAAAACAATTTCATATCGTGCGCATCCAATTTCAAGAAATCAAGAGACTTTTGGAAAAATGATTTTTTTGATGGTTGTGAATTTGCCTACGATATTGTTCCCCGCCATCCCATTGGAAACTTATTCCACGGGCATGGATGCTTTATTCTCAAGTGACATTGAAGATGATGGCTATAATGGGCCACCAATTTTTGATGAAAAAATCGACTATACTATCATGGAGGTTGGCTGCGACGAGCCTCCAAAATTTGACAAGGAGATTGGTGGTTATCATGGGCCACCTATCTTTGATACGGAAGGTGACGATACAATTTCGATGGTTGACTACGAAAAATCGCCGAAATTTGACGAGGATGCTCGTGGTTATGACGGACCACCAATTTTTGCCCATAAAATTGAGAATTTCCATACGCATGAGGTCATCCAACATGATCTTAAGCCGAAAGTTTTTGTTCAATACTAAGAAGGAAATATCACCATTTAAGGATATTGATTTTGGATTATCAATTTTCTTCAAGCCTAGGGAGAGATTCATTGGGATCGTGGAAATCCCTTATTATATGGCTCCAGGGATGCTGAAGAGAAACTATGGACGAGAAATGGATTATTTTGTTTTTGATCTAACTCAAATATATTTTGATATTTGCCTTGTTTTCTATCTCGTCATCCTCGCGCCCTCCATAGTTTAACCATTATTCTAGTGACAATCTCCTTCCGATTCGAGGACGAATCGTCTCGACCCCGAGAGAGTGATGGAGATATGGTATATCTTTTAGAATTTTACATTATCTTATATTTTAGGAAGTGATTTGTGTTTAGGAGTCTTTTATTCTCGGTTTATCTTTTAATGTTTTCTAATTAAGTTAGGACTTTTTGTTTGGTCTTATAAATAATTGTTTTACTATTATTTGTAGAGAGGTTGAATATTATTAAATTTTGAGAGTTATCTCTTTTCCAAGCAATACGCGTTCTTGTGAGAATTATATTGATTTGTTCAATACTTCCGTATTCTTGCGAATCAACTGTAGTATTTGTGTTCTTGTTCACGCTTTAAATCAGATCGCTTGGTATTCGAGAGACCGCCCACGCACCCCGAACCATGTTGTCTAGACCGAATCCACAAAGTATGAACGAACCCGCAGATCCGTCCGTCAATGCCAGATCGACTTGCGACAAAATAATTTCATATCGTGCGCACTCCAATTTCACGAAATCAAGAGACTTTTGGAAAAACGATTTTTTATGGTTGTGAATTTGCCTACGATATTGTGCCCCCGATTCATACCATTGGAAATTATTCCACGGGTATGGATGTTTTATTCTCAAGTGACATTGAAGATAATGGCTATAATGGGCCACCGATTTTTGATGAAGAAATCGACTACACTATCATGGAGGTTGGCTATGACGAGCCTCCACTATCATGGGCCACCTATCTTTGATACGGAAGTTGACGATACAATTTCGATGGTTGACTACTTAAAAATCGCCAAAATTTGACGAGGATGCTCGTGGTTATGACGACCACCAATTTTTGCCCATAAAATTGAGAATTTCCATACGCATGAGGTCATCCAACATGATCTTAAGCCGGAAAATATTTTGTTCAATACTAAGAAGAAATGTCACCATTTAAGGATATTGATTTTGATTATCAATTTTCTTCAAGCCTAGGGAGAGATTCATTGGGATTGTGGAAATCCTTTATTATATGGCTCCGGGATGATGAAGAGAAACTATGGACGAGAAATGAATTATTTTGTTTTTAATCTAACTCAAATATATTTTGATATTTGCTTTGTTTTTCTATCTCGTCCTCCTCGCGCCTCCCATGGTTTAACAATTATTCTAGTAACAATCTCCCTTCCGATTCGAGGACGAATCGTCTCGACCCCGGAGAGAATGATGGAGATATGGTATATCTTTTAGAATTTTACATTATCTTATATTTTAGGAAGTGATTTGTGTTTATGAGTCTTTTATTCTGGTTTATCTTTTAATGTTTTCTAATTAAGTTAGGACTTTTAGTTTGGTCTTATAAATAGTTGTTTTATTATTATTTTTAGAGAGGCTGAATATTATTAAATTTTGAGAGTTATCTCTTCTCCAAGCAATACGCGTTCTTTTGAGAATTATATTGTTTTGTTCAATACTTTTGGTATTCTTGCGAATCAACGATAGTATTTGTGTTCTTTGTTGTTCACGCCCGCCTCCGCATCACCAACCTCTCAATTATTAGTACCTTACTTTTTTGATATTTTTTTATATTAACATATTAATCTCAAGTTATTAATTTAAATGATCAGTAAATAATAAAAACTACGCCCGGCATTTTACCTAACTACAAAAAAAAAAAAATCGGAAAACCCCTTGAGGTTTATTTTTATTTTATGATTACTTCATCAACAGGTACAATTTATAAATAAAAAATATCAAGAGATATTTATAATTTTAATACATAATTAAATTTTTTTGGAGTAAAATGAAATCTTGAAAAAAATATTTGTTATGATTCTATTTAAATTAATAATAGTCGGCACCACCTCGTCCTCGTGTATTTGACCCTATGACCTTTTGGCTAACCATTTGTGGATCTCAAAGGTTTGTTACTTTTTTTGAATTTTATATTTAGACCTAAGTTTGATTTCAATAATTAAAATGCATTCGTGTGCATATTCATTTATTATTCGATTCCACTCATTAGGCTATAAAATTGTCGACCATATGGGACAACAAAAATAATGCATAAAATGTTGGTATATGATCATGGGAATCTATGTTTTCTTCTTGTCCTCAAATGCTCTGATCGATTTCCCAACCACTAAAGGCATTAGATATTACAAGGAACATCTCACCAGATAATTATACATTATATAATTCATAATTGTAAACTAATTAGCCCATTAGAATCTTAAAGCTTGCAGCCTTTCACTAATTAATATATTTCTTGTTATTATTGGAGTACGAGTTAGATACTTTGTAAAGTAATATTTTTAAAATGAAACAATGGTAATGATTGTCAAAACTTTTCAATAATTCTTCTAAAAGTAGTTTATAATTATCTTGTCACCTCCATTATATATCAACTTGCTTCCAACTGTATTTAATGACTTGGTCTTCTTATTTTATTTTATCTTTTTCAATTTTTGATTTTTCTTTATCACAACTACTCATCATAAATTACTACCTAATTATGTACTTTTGAAATAAAAATTGTTTATTCAATATTCAAATGAGATTATTGAAGGACAAGTGTGTACAGCTATTTACTAGCCCAAAAAGTATTTGACAAGAAAAAAAAAAAAACATATATTGTTGGTAGAGAACAAATATATCATTAACTAAAACCACACCTTTTGTCTTAATATTTAAAATTCTTTATAAAAGAAATAAAGTGATAGAGGACCTTTAATTTTTAGGCTAAATTACACTTTGCCTCTTGAAACATACAATTTTTTTTTTCTTTTTTAACTCTGTACCCCTAAACTGATCAGTGGTTTTTTCATATTATATTCCTATGGAGGTGGTAAAATGTATACGAAATTTTAAATTCAGGGGTAAAATGTTACAAAATATGTTTAAGAGGACGAAGTAAAAAATTCGCGTATATATTTTAATGGTTTTGTTGGAATTTGGTTACATAATGGGTGTTGACCGATTTTGACCAAATAATTAAGTGGTTTCCATTAGTGAAAAATGAAAATAAATTATTTGTAAAAATTCTACTAAGAGAGTAGATGAGAATAACATTTCGAATTTCTCAAAACCAATTCCGGTGAATGAGAAATTAATGCTAAAAACTTAGCCACTTAATACTAGAAAATGGTATGAAAAATGAAAAATGTGGGGAAGGAGAAATGCTCTCCCCACATAGAAAAAGGAGGCAAAAATTGCTCACTTGATATATCCCAAGTTGGATAAGTTGGACTTATGGGTTTATGCCTTGGGGCACCTAAGTTTTTAAAGAGGTGAGGACCTACATGCGCTTATGGGTTTGGTTCAAAAGCACACCCGCCCGCCGGCTCGGTCCCCCCGGTCGGGTCGTGGGTCAAGGGTCGAGGGCTTGGACTTCGGCTTCAAGGCCATTATTCTTTTTCGACCAAAAACTTTTAAAATTAATAATTAATTAATTTTAATTAACTAATGAACGAATTTCCAACTGAAGTGCTTCGCATCCAAGCACGGGAGAAAGTACGGCTCGTGCGTCGGTCGTGGTCAAGATGAACTTGTTTGAATCCGAAGACGGGCGACGACGCACGACGTGCGGCCAAGTTGTGCTTCAAGTCGAAATTTTGCCGCCTTCGTTCACATCCGAGCAGAGAACACACACGGGTCGTGTGCCTGGCCCGGCGCTTTGATTTAACCTCGACAGATGCGCTGTTTTCGGTGTAAACATGTCTTTTGAGCCAAAAGACATGATCTTTCCATACGGGCACCTTGTTGCCTATATAAATCGAGCCCTGCAGATGGAATGACACATGAAATACACGAAAAACATAAGATTAAAACCGGTTATTGCATTCGAGCATATTATTTTTTTCCCTGTTCCGGTTTTTGCAAGTCGCTAAGCCAAAATTGTTAAAGTCGTTGTATCTTGGGACGAACGCAGAACCGTAAACACTTTGTATATGAAGCGTTTTTCGTCTTGACTCTTGCGGCAACTAAATCTAATTCAAGCCTTGACTCAATATCCAAATACTAAGCCATTTTTTCTTAAACAAAACCTTCCGAAATTTTTACCGAACAAGTTTTAGTGTCCACAACTTTTTTGTAATCCTTATAAAACCCTTTGGGTCGCCATGACATAATGATGATGGCAATGATGATTAAGTTTGGCATCAAAATTAGGTTTTCCAAGCTGGCAAATCACCTAAAGCTAGTAGTCATAATTGGGATTTAATTGAATTTTATGGAGAAAGTGACATCTTTCTGCCAATGCAAAAATGTCATCAACCACTATGTTTCCATTAGAAGACCTAATGACAAATTTTATTTTATATAAATACCGACTTATCAAATCAGGCAAAAGACTACCACAATTTCAACATCAAATATCTCTTTTGATCTTCTCTTTCGATTTCCCCTATCTATTAGGGTTTCTCTCTCTCTCTCTCTCTTTGCCTTTCAGATTTCATATCATCACAAATCGAGATAGAGAAAGAATTTAAGAAAGATCTTCAAAATTTCCACTTATGTGAAGATGCAATAAAGGTAAATTGTGTTAAAAAAAAAAAAAAAATTGAGCAATATTTTTTCAGTGTTGTAGTTGTCTAGTTATGATGTTGGAACGGCTCAATCAAATCAAATCTCCCAAGAATTGGGTCCTTTAGTTTGATTGAGCCGTGCCAATATCATGCAATTCCATTTTCCCATTTTTCTTTGGACAATTTATATGTGATATACACTTGGTTAATTATTATTATACTGTCCCTATGAATTTCTTTCTTGGAAATCTAGACAATTTTTTTTTTTTTGGGGGTGTTGAAATTATTATTGCTATTAACAGGGTAAATTGCAATTTTAATCCTGTCATTATAGGGGTTGAGCATGCAGAAATCATAGTTTGCAAAAAGTCATGTGATTTTCAAATAGTTCTCGATTTCAGTCCGTAGTTGAAATTAAGAAAATTTGCCGAAAAATCATTTCTGGCTAAACCTCTGCTGATGTGAAATCAATTTTACTTATGTAAACGCTCATCCGTGTGAGTTCACTTGTTATTGGGACAAAAATTCAGGAAAGAAAAATTTACTTGGAGGATGTCATATAAAAGTTTTAACTGGAAATGTGCACATGTGGTTTTTTTTAAAAACTTTTCGATTTCCACCGACCAAGTGTCTGAAATCGAGAACTTTGAAGAATTATATGTATGATTCTTTTGTAAATTGTGATTTTTGCAGGACTATTTTTATCAAACCCTATACTTGTAACTATAAGCCTAAAATTTCAATTTACCCCTATAAGGGCGTTTTGTTTCTCGTACAAGTGAAAGATCAAGGAGGACATGGGAAAACTGAGTATAAAAGCTTCAATCTGAGCATTTTCCCAGAGATCTAGTGGTCTTGTTGAATATATTTTTCATATACACATTTAATTTGGAGAATCTTAGTATATGTTAATTTATATCCTTTTTTTTTTATTAACTGCATATATTCCTTGTTATTCAACGCAGCTAACAAGTATAATTGCTGATTTTTTCAAGACATGTTTTATTTCTTTATTAATTATTAATGTGTTAATTATATTCTTAGTTTTAATATGTTGAGTAAGTAGTTTGGTCAGTATTTCCTATTTATATATATACTTGCAGGAATAAAGCCCAAAATCTCCCATGTCAAATAACAATCATGTGAATTCAAACTGTAGTATATATTTGTTCTTTTGTTTTAATTTGCATAAATTTTCACAAGTTTTACGATATATTTTCTTCTACGATTGATCAGGGAACACATGTTTACTTTTTATCTCTTCTGAATGTGAAAAAAACAATATAATGTTATATAATGATATTCTCATTTACATCAACAATATTGCTAGACTACTTCATTAAGTATTAAGTGGCTAATTTCTTAAAAGCTTAAGAGGTTCTGAGTTCGAATCTCACAACAACGTAACACATACAAAAATGTCTCACGTGCAAGGTTTCATAAGCATTAATCAATCGTTTGCACATGAAGTGACGTAGTAGAGTAATTAAATATTAAGCCCACTGCTATAAAAAGTGTCCGATTTCATGTTCCACATTTCTAATCCATTGTATTGGATGAATATATGGCATAATGGTCTATTCCACATTTTCATATTCTACTTCGTATTGGATGAATGACACATGTACAATTGTGACATCATCTTGTACACATATCATTCATCCAATGTGGAATAAAAATGTGGAACATGAAATCTCAATCCTTTTAGAAGTTTAAGCTTTTAGTATTAGTAACTAGAAGAAAGACGATCTAGCTAGCAAAAGTAATTTGTGACCTCTCAAACCACATTAGTATTATGTCCGGCGTCTTTGGTTGCACCCCTAATAATAGTAGTATGCATGTTGTTACCCATGAAGATCTTTAATAAGAGGGTGAACTTTTTCTTTATGATAATCTTTGCTATGATGGATTTACTCGTTTGTTTTCCAGTTTTGTGTAAATAGGAATAATATTCTTCACTTGTTTTATGGTTATATTTGGATCTTGATTCGAGTTGTAAGGAACATGTAAAGAAGAAAAGGAATTGTCTAAATTCAAGATTCAAACATAATGTAAAGCTTAATTGCGTTTTACTCCTGTAACTCTTAGGGGTTGACATTTTTAATCCTCGTAACTTCTTGATATTGCGCTTTCCCTCCTGACGATTTTAGCCCTTAATCGAATAGCAACTCCAACTCGTAATTAACTTTTAACGCTCATAGGAATTTTGGGTATTTTGGCTAAAAAACAATGGTATTGAGGAACAAATAAAATACTAAGACACCTGGTTGGACAAAAACACAAAAATCAAAATTTGTAGGACCAAAGAACTTATAGGATCAAAGTTGTCATAATCAAAATATTACGTGATCAAAATTGTTACCTAAAATATTTACAGAGCCAAGATTGCAAGCCTAGTTAGGACCAATTTTGCAATTAAGCCCATAATGTAAAAATAAAAGTTCAAAAACAAAAAACACTGGAGTTTAACTTAATATGCTCTTATTTTCATGTCATATAAATTCATATCTCAGACAGGTTTAGATTAATTTGCATGAAGCAAGACTAGTATTGTTAACGTGAGAAAGTGAGAGATGAAGAAAAGGAAAGAGATTCCATACATACTGGTTGGTGTTTTTTTGACCAAAATGGGAGAGACTGAGTATTTTTTTTTGTTGTTTTAGTTTTATTAGGTATAACAATATTTAATAATAGGTTCAATCGAACTGGTGTGCTTATAAAATAAAGGCAAAAATAAAAGAATCGGAATCTATTTTTAAAATGAAAAAGAGGTATATAAAACAAAATACGTTTATTTTCAAGTTCTTAAATTATATCAAAAGTATAAAAAGTGTACTTGCATAAAATTATTTGTATATTTTTTCTTCTTTTTATAGGGTTTTTCCCATTCTTTTATAGGGTTGTTGGGGTTTATCGGGCTTGAGCCATTTCGAAATGATTCAAACATGTTTCGCTAGCACAATTTTATTACTTCTTTTATTAATTTCTAAAGTTATTTCAACTAAAGTTGTTTTAAACATGCTTCAACATGTTTCATGATTGTTTGATAATTGTTCTTACCTATTCCAGCTCAGTTATACATGGCTTAGTGAACCCAATACTTCTTTTATGTTTCTCATAATTCTTTTATTTTTCTAAACTCTAAATAATTAATTACTGAACTGCATACATCATATCTATACTAGAACTTCTTCCTCAATTAATAAAACAAAACATCAATATAATATGTGCAAAGAAAGAAAAAAATTAAGAACACATAAACAAGAATGAAAAATAACCACATACATCAAATTCTAAATTCACCTCACTTTAATAATCTTGAACTCCTTCCTCAAATAATAAGACAAAACACCAATATGATGCAAAGTATAAAAAAAAAAGGTAAAAACATAGAAACAAGAAGAAGAAGAAGAAGAAGAAGAAGAAGAAGAAGAAAAAGAAGAAGAAGAAAGAAGAAGAAGAAGAAGAAAGAAGAAGAAGAAGTCAACAACTCATCAAGATAGTATATGTTGCGAAACTACAATTGGACTGAGAAGCATAAGATATTAGAAAAAATCACAAATTAAAACCATGTATAGATATTGTTTGATTGTTTCAAAACTATTTCTAATTTATTTCCTAATTGTTTCTAATTGTTCTCGCAACATAAAGATGAAGAGAGAAAATAGAAAAGCGTAAAAAAAAAAAAACATAAGCCTTAGGTGTGCGAAAATCAAAACCGTACAAAAATCCATTGAGCGTACAAAAGTCCTTTTTCCCAAAAAAAAGGGTATTATATGGAATGTTCCCTAAAAAAAAGGGGTTAAGGACAAAATACCCAACAATTCCGAAAAATGACACGTTTATGCTCTTGGTCAAATATCTATATATTTGTACACTCCCGCCTTTTTTCAAACAAGGACAAAAATACCCAACAGAAGTTTTGGAAAAAAGGACACATTTACGCTCATGGTCCTTTATCCGGATATTTGTATGCTTTCGCCTTATTTCCAAATATTTTACGTTCCTCGACAATTTTTTCGAATTTTTTGACGACGTTGTTTCATGGTTGTTTCAAACATGTTTCATCTAATAAAATTTCAAATAAAATAAATTTTTGCCCCCATTATATAATCAATATTATGCTCGAAACCTTATAAGCAATCAAGAAATATACCAATAAAATAACACATATTAAACAAACTACAATGAAAATAATATAGAACTAACACATGAATGGAAAAATACAATTCGGTTATTGATCCAATTCATAGAAAACATCGAAAACAACAACAACATTGGAAACGACATAGAAACTACCCAAAAACAACAGAAAAATATAAAAACAACACATGAACAAAAGAGCTTAAAAATAGGTAAAAGTTACATTGAAACATCGGCCATAACTTGGAAACAACAAATGAACATGAGAAAATATTAAAAATAGTATAAAAATAACTCATAAACAACATAACAATATATAAAACAACATATGAACAAAAAAAACCGTAAAGAATAGGTAAAAATTGCATCAAATAACACAAAAACAACATGAAACAACCAAAAAAATAAATAAAAAAAACATACATACAAATATGAAACAACATAAATAACATAGAAAATATTACTAACAAAAAAATTTGAAAAAGTGTAAAATATTCAAAAATGTGGAGGAGTATAAAAATGTCCAAAAAAGGGGAATGCATGTTTTTTCTCCTGGAATGTTGGGTTTATCCGTCATTAATCCGAAAAAACCTAGGAAAAGGACATGAATACCCACTTTTCCAAAATTCAAATTCCCGAAAAATACCATTTTCCGATTTTTGACAAAAATACCATTTTCTCACGATTTTTTGCGTTGGTTTCTTTGTTGTTTCAAACATGTTTGTTGTTTCTTTGTTGTTTCATACATGTTTCATTTATGTTTCTTATATGTTTCACTTAACCAATTTTTCATTGATTTCACAATTGCATGAAGAAAATCTCACTGTGGTATGCCACAATGGACAATGGGAAGAAAATAGAGAGTATATCAACTTTGAGATAACAAGAATACGATTCCAATGGATCGCACATTCAACACCCTAAAAGAAATCTTGGAACAACATATTCAATTCAGAAAATTTGAGCTTACTTGTCCATCATCGGCTACAAGAAATGGACACGACTCCACCGTCGGACCAAAAATACTTTGTATTGACTTCCAACATCGTAGAATTATTAAATGCATCAACTATAGCGGAAAGACCTACTAGTAACAACTTTGCTAGAGTACGTGAGATCTTTAGTTCAAGATTAGGCATGCGGACATCGAAAAGAAGCAAAATCAACATTTACAAGAAAGTTCAAGAATATATGGGGAAAAAACTACACTATTTATCTATATTTAAAAGCAATTCACTACAAACTTTTATCACATGATCCCCTCTTTTTCACAATTGTATCTTACATGTTTCATTTATGTTTCAGAAGAGATCAAATGATTTTATCTTTAAAATCATAGAGAGGTGACAAAATATTTGTTCTCAGTACCTTGAAAAAGGATTTGCACATGCAACAAGTTTCAAATGGATATAAAATGCATTCCTCACATGCTATACCAAACTTAAATATATTGTTCAACCGATTACACCATCATTAAGATTTACATAACAATAATTCTCTAAAATCATTAGGAAGTGGAGGCAAAACTCAATGTCGTTGTCATCGTCATCACCATTTTGCAGCTTCAACATAGTATGATTAATGTGAAGTAGATGATCGAGCCTTGCTTGTTCATTCTCTATCTCGAACGCGCCAACGTCCATAGCCTTCCCAACAATAAAGTGCTCGGCATAACAAGCAACAAAAAATCTCACATTCACTACAAAAATAAAAAAGATACACAAATGATAGATAACACAACAAATCAAAAATAATAAAAAAGAACAAATAAATAGAAAATACATAAAAGAACAAAATAAACATAAAAGAAACAACTTGAAACAACATCGAAACAAACGAAAAACTTTAAATCACAAAATAATAAAAGAACATAGAAAATTGGGTTCATCACCACATTACCATGGCGTAAACCTGTTAGTCCAAGTGGCTACGATAATCTAGAGGGGGATAAATAGATTATGCCGATTTTTCGCAAATCACCCTCTTTTTTTCGAATCAACAAGTAAATGACAAGAATGTAAATGCGGAAATTAAACAACACTCGTTGATTTAAAGAGGTTCAACCCACCTAGGGCCTAATCATCTACCACCCCAAAGATCTCCTGGATGGATTTCAAAAAGAAAAAGATTTTATTAATTACCACAATTAATACAACACCTTGAGGATCACCACAATCCTCTTATAACACCTTCAAGGAGATTACCACAATCTTCCTTCACCACCTTTGAAGAGTACCACACTCTTCAAACACCTATCACCTAAATCACCCAAGTGTATTCTTACCACAGAATACTCACAAGGATATCTTGTGTTGAATGATGGACAAAATTCAAGATTACAACTCTATGAAACCAATACAAAGATTGAGTGCAAGTGTAATCAAGAATCAAAAAGCCTAGACCTCAAAGATGTGCAAGTGAAAGTACATAGCTATTACAACAAGAATGTAAAAATGAAAGCTTGAACAATTTGCGATTTCTTGTTGTGTATTTTGCTTGTATGTGTTGTGTCTTGTGTCTTCAATTCATCCTCTCGTTTATAGGAAGCTTCACCAACATAGGCTCCCAACATAGGCTCCTCTATCTTCACTTTTGTCTACAAAAAGAAGATCACAAGATGTAGAAATATTGTACAAAAATTGAAAAGCAAATCTTACTGTCACAGATTGCAATCGGTTGGAATTTGTCACAAAAAATAACATAGGCGACGGTTGCCCTGTTGAAAGATTTCGACCGCTTGAAAAAAATAGTGCGATCCAGGTAGGGGTTGCAGGTGGGTGCGACGGCGAGGTGGGCGCGACGGTCGAGGTGGGGTGCGACCGTCGCCTTCTAGGGCAGTGCGACCGGTCGACCTCACCCTTGACCGTCCCCTCCCCTCTTTTTCAAGACCTGTAAGTTCTGCTTTTGATTTTCTAATCTTCGTGCCGGTCGACCACTTTGGGCTTACCGGCGACCGCCCCTTTGAAATGTTGTCCGATTTTTTCAAAAATAAACTTCAAGAAATACTCCAAAAATTAGTAAAACATTTTAAATCATTTGGGAGTATTTAGACAACATTTATAAACATAGTTTTGGTGTAAAACCAATTTAAACAAAACCATCAAAAAGTGTTGTCCAATTTTTATCAAATTAAAAACTAAGAAATACTCCAAAAATTAGTAAAAACATTTTAAATCATTTAGGAGTATTTGGACAACATATAAAAACATTGTTTTGGTATAAAAATAAAATCATCAAAATCTTGATAAAAACATTTATCTAACAAACTCCCCTTTTTGATAATTACAAACCAAAACAATTTTAGAAGGTTGATTTTAAAACAAAACAAATTTTCCGGTCTTAAAACAACAATCAATTACAAACAAGATACATCATAAGTATAAGCACACAAGGATAGGAGCAAAGATTTTTCAAAATAATTTTTGCACAAGCTCCCTATCAACATGCATATAAAGTACAAGTATACAAGCAACAACTAAAAGCTAAAAGTAGGTGATGAATCACGTAGGTGATGAATTTTTCATTAAACATTTT
This sequence comes from Rehmannia glutinosa, assembly GCA_016081115.2. NCBI lineage: Eukaryota > Viridiplantae > Streptophyta > Magnoliopsida > Lamiales > Orobanchaceae > Rehmannia > Rehmannia glutinosa. The sequence continues at coordinate 204,146 of JABTTQ020003351.1, read as the reverse complement.
GTCGAACACTTGGCGTGCGTCCGAATAAAACTAAAGTATATAACGCCTTTGAAATTCATTTAAGCCAAAAATTTTCATCACCAATTCAGTTCAAACAACATTCAATACATCATAAATATTAAGCTCATCACATTCATATGAAACTAGCATCAATAATTTTGCAAATAAGTCAAAATCTCAAGGGTTCAACCCAATTGAGCAAATGAAGTAGAATTCTTACCATTTATTCGGTAAAGATGAGCAATGATGATGATAGTCGAGCTTAATGAAGTCCAAAATATAAAACATGTGCAAGAAAACAAATTTGAAGTGAAATTTGTGTGATTTAGGCAAAGGGACGAAAAATGGCCAAAATAAGTTAAAATGAAGAATGTCAAGAAGGAATCGGTTTTAATCCAATTTTAATCCTAGGCGACCGTCGAGGTTGAGGCGACCGGTTGCCCTCAACCATTTCAAATTTCACTTTTTTGAAAAAATTTCCAAAATCAAATTTTCAACCAAAAATCCGATTTTCCGCCCCTAAGTTTTAAAAACGTGCAAAATGCAATCATAGACCTCATTCAATATGCATTATGCCTAATCTAGCTCGTATTGATGCAAAAGTCTCTAAAGTTAACGGTTTATTAAAAATGTCCGCTAATTGATCTTGAGATGGTACAAAAGATATCTCAATTTTTCGTTTTGAGACACAATCCCTTAGAAAATGATGTTGAATCTCAATATGTTTAGTACGGTTATGATGAACCGGGTTTTGAGCAATGTTTATAGCGGATATATTATCACAAAAGATAGCACTTTCAAAAGAACATTTATAATCCGCTAAGGTTTGTTTCATCCAAAGAAGTTGTGTACAACAAAATGCCGCGAAATATATTCGCTTCGCCGTTGAAAGTGAAACACAATTTTGTTTCTTTGAAAACCAAGATACTAGGCAATCGCTTAAAATTGACATGATCCGGAAGTACTTTTCCGATCATCAATATTTCCCGCATAGTCCGAATCACTATAACCTTTAAGAGAAAATTTTTCATTCTTTGGATAGAATAAACCATATTGAATAGTGCCTTTCAAATATCGAAAAATCCTTTTAACGGCACTCATATGAGATTCTTTGGGATTGCTTTGAAAACGAGCGCATAGGCATACGGCATGAAGAATGTCCGGTCTACTTGCGTTAAATAAAGTAAACTACCAATCATACCTCGATATTTGGATTCATCAACCGACTTGCCTTTTTCATCTTTGTCTATCTTGACATTTGTTGCCATTGGTGTAGAGACGGTTCTTCCTTCTTCAATTCCGAACTTCTTTAGAAGCTCTTTTGTATACTTTGATTGAGAAATGTATATTCCTTCTTGACATTGCTTAATTTGAAGTCCAAGGAAGAAGTTGAGCTCCCCCATCATGCTCATTTCAAATTCACCTTGCATTAACTTAGAAAATTTCTTGCACAAGGATTCATTAGTAGCACCAAAAATAATATCATCAACATAAATTTGCACTAATAAGCAATCTTGCCCTTTTTCAAAAACAAAGAGAGTAGTGTCAACTTTACCTCTTGTAAAACCATTTTGCAAAAGAAAATAGCTAAGTCTATCATACCATGCACGGGGTGCTTGTTTCAAACCATACAAGGCCTTTTTAGTCTATAAACATCATTAGGCCTAGAAAATTTTCAAACCCCTGGAGGTTGTTTTACATAGACTTCTTCTTGAATAATACCATTTAAAAATGCGGATTTTACATCCATTTGGTAAAACTTGAAATTTTTAAAACAAGAATAGGCAAGTAAAATACGAATAGCTTCTAAACGTGTCTACGGTGCAAATGTTTCATCATAATCAATACCTTCTTCTTGACAATAACCTTGAGCTACTAACCTTGCTTTGTTTCGAACAATATTGCCTTGGTCATCGAGCTTGTTCCGAAATACCCATTTTGTACCAATAATGGTTTGAGATGGAGGACAAGGTACTAATTCCCATACATCATTCCTTTCAAATTGATTCAACTCCTCTTGTATTTCTAAAAACCAATCCTCATCTTCAATGGCTTCCTTAGCATCTTTAGGCTCTTTTTGAGATATAAGAGCTTTCTCGGCAAATTTTCCTCGAGTCATTACTTTATCAAGGGGATCACCAATAATAAGATCTTTTGGGTGATCTCCTTAAATTTCAATGCTACAGAAGATTTGAAGTATCACATTTATCTTTTTGAGGAACACTTGAGCTTGAAGGTTGATCATTTTGAGTTTCTTGAACAATGGGTTCAACAATATCCTCTTCATCACTTTCATCATCGGGTATCCTTTCAACACCCAAGCTTCATTGAATTTGACATGGATGGATTCTTCAACAACCCCACTAGTCTTATTGTAAACCCGATATACTTTGCTCTTGGTTGAATACCCCATAAATATTCCTTCATCGGCCTTAGGATCAAGTTTGTTGTTCACTTGGTTTTATACCAATGATTTGGGCTTCCTAGACTTGAGTTTTGTGTTGTTTTTGAGTATTTTGAGTCATTTGAGTAGCCAAGCCATGTTGAGAGCCAATTATATTGAGTTTATAGTCATAGTAATGAATCGTGTATCAAAATAAGTACAAACGAGCAAACAACGAGAGATTGATTTGAAGAAACGCCCAAACGTGTCGAAATTTCCATCACTGGCAGCATTTCGTATTTTGGCCATAACTCTCTCTACAAAACTGATATTGAGATGATTCAAGTGGCTATGGAAAGCTAAGAGATAGGGATACAACTCTTATGAAGACACAAAAAGCAAATTCGGACGTTTGGATGGCGCTTACAAAATAAATAAGAGGCGCCGTAGCTAAGAATAAATAGCCGCAGCGCGCCAAAACGAAAATGCCCAGCCGCCGGGAGTGTTCTACGGGCGCTGCAGCGCCTCCCTTGGCGCTGCAGCGCCGGGTCAAAAATGGGCAGTGTGGATTTGTGTTTTGGCGCTGCAACGCCCATTTTGGAGCGCTGCAGCGCCTATGGGCGGACAAAACAATGAAAGTCCGATTTTTGGATCTAAAAGGAGGGTACTATAAATAGATACATGGGAGGCTTCATCTAGGCAGGGAGGACACTTGGGGATACACCCAATAACACAAGAAACACATCAATTTCATCAAGGAAGAATCAAGGGAAGAATCGGGTCGAATCGGAGCTTGAGGATTGAAGATTAATCGAGAGATTATCCATTTCCCTAAGTTTTCTCATTCTTTGTGCTTTAATCTTTCATTTTAGCTTCTTATGAAGATGGACAATTTGTCTATGAGTTGTTTATTTATAATGGGTAGCTAAACTTCTTGTGATTTCCGGTTTTGGAAGTAGATTAATTGAACTCTTGTTGATTGTTTTAATCTTAATTGAAGTTATTGTCTTGAAGCCTATTTGAGTACTTTGTTCTTATTCTTGTTTTATCATTTGGCCAAACATGATTTAGCATGTTTGATATATTGATTCATAATTCGAGAGATGAGTTTTAATATTAGATCTTGAGTACTTGACATGAATATTTGCATAATCGAGAGGTTTGTGAATATTTGTGAGGATATTTGATCTTTTGTGCATTTGGGAGTTGTGTATCTTATGTTGAGTAGAGATACTAGCATAGATATTTCAATCTACACTTTATATACATCTCAAGAGGAGGATAAAATACCGTTGTGATCGTCTTATAGGTGTATTGATAATAACTTTGGCTTTGATTAAATCGTAAAATAAGAGGAATATTAATTGAAATCATAACCCGGGAATCCATTTCATTTCCCTTGGTAATTCCACTATTATTTTCATCTTGTGTTTTTGTTATCTTTTCTTCCACAACAATCATTCAATTTCGATCGTCTAAATAAAAATAAGACTATCTTAGTTCAATACTTAGCGCATTAATTTATTAGTCTCCTGGATACGACCTTGCTTACCCTATTCTATAAACTACACCGTATACTTGCGGTGAAGCTAAAAATAAGGCGAACAAGTTTTTGGCGCCGTTGCCGGGGACTAATACAATTTTTGGTGCTAATATTGCGATAGATAGAATTATTCTTAATTTAGACATTTTTTTTTTTTTTTTCATTTTTCTTTTGTAAATTATACTTCTACAATGCTTGATTTGTTTCTTTGAATTGGTATAGGTGCACCTATTCGGATGGAAGAGGCAAAACCATCTTTGGAAGACGCCTCTCATTTCATTCATGAATCAAACGACTTCATTTATGAGTCAAATAAATTTATTCATGAGGAAATGGGAAATAGCCTTACCAAAAACGCAAAGATGGACAAGATGAAGTTGCAATTGACACAATTGGCCAATACTATGGATTCACAATTGAAAAATCTCGAGACTCAAATGGGCCAATTAGTTACAATAGTTGGTGGGCAACATCAAAAGAGCCAATTTTTAAGCACCACCGAAGCCAACTCAAGGAACAATCTAGTGCCATTCATCAAATGAGTGGTACCGAATACGAGAAGATGAAGATCCTGGAAAAGCAAGAAAGTTCGAACCAAACACGGATTGTGTGTTTATGCACTTTCACCCGTGTGGTACCGAAAAGGAGCAAAAACAGACAAGGAACACACGAACCATGTGTGTACGCCCGTGCATTGCGTGCATGATATAAGAAAACTATTTCAAAATGAGACAAGCACGGAATATGCGTACACGCACGAACAACATGAGCATAACCTGGATCAAAGTGTTCCAACACCAGACTTCACTACTTTCTTGAAATCCTAATTATGCATTACTAGATGCAAACAATGCAAAAACAATTCTCGACCACGACCCAAAGCAAAATAATATATGCATTCAAAGGTGGTACAAATTGAAATTAACAAAGGCGTCGAGCTAAAGACGCGTTAAATATAGCTCTTGTTGGGAGGCAACCCAACAGCTTGTGGTGTGATTTTTTTTTTTTTTCGTTTTCTTTATAAAAAAAAAAAAAATTACCTGATTTTACTTTCAGCACCACACACGGACAGGGCATGCGAAAACGCACGATCCGTGCATGATTGAGGAATTGGAGATATTGCTACGGCCCCACACACGGGCAGCCCGTGCGGAGGAGATGCCCAAGGAGGGCCACGAACCGCCGCCGCCCCACAATAAATCAGTCCAATCCACACAGGTTTATATTGAAATTCTATCCTCTCTACGTTTATATAATTTCATTTAAGTTTGGGGGAGAGATAGTTATTTTGATATGAAATGTGTGTGTGGATTGAAAAAAATGTGCATTTTGTGTGTTTCCATATAGTTGCATGTAAAACATTTTAGGTTGCATTTGCATTAGAAGACGTTTATTATTTTCATAGATTTTAAGGAGTGAGTTGACCATGTGCGGTGAGACTTGATGCTTATATTTTTGAAAAAATTTGTATTGTTTTGATTGGGTGTTGAGTATGAGTTGATTGAGCCATGAATAGATGATATTGAGCATGTGGATATTGAGAACATGGTTTGATGCTTTGAATTACGATTTGCAAGCCTGTGAGCTTTTGAGCCTTTTTTGCTTTCATCATATGCGCCTTGTTGTTAATTTGAGTGTATCATTCATGTTGTTAGAATTCTAGAACTTGCTCGTATCTCTCGTCAAGGTCACATGTTGTATGCGAAATGTGAAAATGATCAAAGGCCATTTTTGTTAGCCCTTCAAGCCTTTTTTGCTTACCTAATGATAATATTGAAATCCCTAGTTAGCCAACTTGAGCCTATTGCCTAATTTTTGATATCCACAATTCAAGCCTTAGCTTGATAAATCTTTTTTTACCCAAAACTTGAGCGTATAAAGCATTGAGTAAAGGGATTGAATAAAGGTGAATGGGTAAAATCAAAATTTTAGAAAATGGTGTTAGAGTTGGTTGATGGGAAGAAAAGGATGAGAAATGAAGTGTTGAAAACTCGTATAAATGTCGAAAAAAAAAACCGACTTTGTAAATGAGTTTCATTTAAATGAACTTGGGGGCTAAGGATTGTAATTTGAGGTGATTCTCAAAAGAAAGAAAGGAGATGGAGATAAGAGGAGTTGATGAAAATGAGAAATGATTTGAGTAGCATATTGAGTCTTAATGTAGATGATTTATATGCTCACCGGTCTATACGCTCGAGTTTGAATCACTCTATCCATATTTTCCTACCCTAACCAAAGAACCTTCATTACAACCAAAGAAAAAGTCTTTTTGATTCACAAATTGCATACATTCTAGTGGGGAGATATGAGACGAATTGCAAGCCTATGGTAATTTTGCGACATTGAATTGATTTGAGCGTAAACACGTCCTATATTCATTCGAGATGAGAGTATACACTTGATCTTTGAGAGACGTGATTCTTAGCATTTACCATGGTTTCTTTGATGTATGCTCTATGTTAGATGTTTGAGGCTTGGTTGATTCGTTGTTTGACACATATGATGAACAATACGAATTTTATGGAGTTGTTGTGCGTTTTACTTTTCATTACTCCCAGTCATGTTTTGTCTTGTTTTTAAAAGTGTTGACCGGGACGGCCAACAGTTTAAGTTTGGGGGTATTTGTTCACTTGGTTTTATACCAATGATTTGGGCTTCCTAGACTTGAGTTTTGTGTTGTTTTTGAGTATTTTGAGTCATTTGAGTAGCCAAGCCATGTTGAGAGCCAATTATATTGAGTTTATAGTCATAGTAATGAATCGTGTATCAAAATAAGTACAAACGAGCAAACAACGAGAGATTGATTTGAAGAAACGCCCAAACGCGTGTCGAAATTTCCATCACTGGCAGCATTTCGTATTTTGGCCATAACTCTCTCTACAAAACTGATATTGAGATGATTCAAGTGGCTATGGAAAGCTAAGAGATAGGGCTACAACTCTTATGAAGATACAAAAAGCAAATTCGGACGTTTGGATGGCGCTACAGCGCGAATAAGAGGCGCTGCAGCGAACAAATGCAGCCGCAGCGCCCAAAACGAAAAGCCGCAGCGCCGAGTGTTCTACGGGCGCTGCAGCGCCCTCCTTGCTGCAGCGCCGGGTCAAAAATGGGCAGTGTGGATTTGTGTTTTGGCGCTGCAACGCCCATTTTGGAGCGCTGCAGCGCCCATGGGCGGACAAAACAATGAAAGTCCGATTTTTGGATCTAAAAGGAGGGTACTATAAATAGATACATGGGAGGCTTCATCTAGGGCATGGAGGACACTTGGGGATACACCCAATAACACAAGAAACACATCAATTTCATCAAGGAAGAATCAAGGGAAGAATCGGGTCGAATCGGAGCTTGAGGATTGAAGATTAATCGAGAGATTATCCATTTCCCTAAGTTTTCTCATTCTTTGTGCTTTAATCTTTCATTTTAGCTTCTTATGAAGATGAACAATTTGTCTATGAGTTGTTTATTTATAATGGGTAGCTAAACTTCTTGTGATTTCCGGGTTTTGGAAGTAGATTAATTGAACTCTTGTTGATTGTTTTAATCTTAATTGAAGTTATTGTCTTGAAGCCTATTTGAGTACTTTGTTCTTATTCTTGTTTTATCATTTGGCCAATGATTTAGCATGTTTGATATATTGATTCATAATTCGAGAGATGAGTTTCAATATTAGATCTTGAGTACTTGACATGAATATTTGCATAATCGAGAGGTTTGTGAATATTTGTGAGGATATTTGATCTTTTGTGCATTTGGGAGTTGTGTATCTTATGTTGAGTAGAGATACTAGCATAGATATTTCAATCTACACTTTATATACATCTCAAGAGGAGGATAAAATACCGTTGTGATCGTCTTATAGGTGTATTGATAATAACTTTGGCTTTGATTAAATCGTAAAATAAGAGGAATATTAATTGAAATCATAACCCGAATCCATTTCATTTCCTTGGTAATTCCACTATTATTTTCATCTTGTTTTTGTTATCTTTTCTTCCACAACAATCATTCAATTTCGATCGCCTAAATAAAAATAAGACTATCTTAGTTCAATACTTAGCGCATTAATTTATTAGTCTCCGTGGATACGACCTTGCTTACCCTATTCTATAAACTACACCGTATACTTGCGCGAAGCTAAAAATAAGGCGAACATTTGTCTAATTGATCCTTAGTATTCAAAATAAAACATTTACATCCAAATATTTTGAAATAACTAATATTTGGAGTTCTTCCTTTCCAAAGCTCATATGGAGTTTTATTCATTTTAGGACGAATATAAACTCGATTAATTACATAGCAAGCGGACTTACGCTTTCCCCAAAAATATTTTGGAAGTGAAAATTCATTGAGCATGGACCGACTCATTTCTTGAAGTGTCCGATTCTTCCTTTCGCGGCTACTCCATTTTGTTGAGGTGTCCTTGGAGCCGAAAAATTATGACTATATCACTTGGTTTCACAAAAGACTCTAAATTCGCCAGTCAAATTCTCCACCTCGATCACTTGAATGGACTTAATAGTATCTTCCTTTTCATTTTCAATGAGTCTACACAACTTAACAAACTCATTAACGGCACGCTTTTATTTGTAAGAAATAGAGCCCAAGTATATCTAGAAAAATCATCAACTATAACAAAAGTGTAATGTTTTCCACTTAGACTTGCCGTACCAATATCCCCATATAAATCAAGATGAAGCGTTTGTAGGGGTTTGGTAGTGGAAATTTCATTTTTGGGCTTAAAACTACTCTTAACTAATTTGTTCTTTTGACAAGTGTCACATAAGCCAAGATTTTCAAAATTCAATTTGGGTAGTCCTTTTACATGTTGGTTTTTGTAAATAGTTTGCAAATTTTTGTATCCAACATGTCCAAGTCGCCTATGCCATAAGCTAGTTAAATCATTATTGGCGACAAGACAAGAAACATTTTGACTAACCAAATCACTTGTACAAATTTTGTAAAGATTGCCTTTTCTAATTGCTTCACAAATAATTTTATCATTTTTGAAAATAATGCATTTTTCTTTATTAAAAACAACATTATAATTTGAGTCACAAAGTTGGCTAACGCTTATCAAATTGAACTTAAGCCCTTCTACTAAAAGAACATTACTAAGAGAGAAAGAAGAGTTATCAATTTATCCATTTCCAAGAATTCTTCTTTTGCCATTGCCGAACATGACCATACCCTCTTCTTGGAGCTTGATGTTGGTAAAAAGTTCTCTCTTTCCGGTCATATAGCGTGAACATCCGCTGTCCACGAGCCATTTTGAATCTTCCATTGTTGTTATAGCCCCTATAACCTACAAAGGAATTATTTTTAGGTACCCTATAATTTTGGGGTCCATGGGGGTTAGCCTTGAGACCTTTAGGTCTCCAATAATAGCTAAAATTATTCTTCAATTTACAATTGCTAGCATAGTGTCCATTTTTACCACAATAAAAACAAGTAATAATACGAGGACTACTAGCACGTACAAAGGTTGGACCTTGGTCTTTTTTTCTTAAAAACATTTTGAAAAGGTTTATAACCAAGTCCTAATTTAGAATGCTCACCTCTTTGTGCATCTAAAATTTTTGTGACTTTATCCGTACTTAAATTGAATCGATGCACATCCTTTTTCAAATTTTCAATATCATTTGTGAGCGTTTGTTTTTCGGTTTCAAGAGTACGGACCATAGTAAGAGTAATAGCATGAGCTTTATCAAGAGAGTCATAAGAAGTAAATAATTTATCCTTTTCTAGTTTAAGCTCTTTATGCTCCTTTTTCAAATTCTTGTATTTAACAATCAAATTTTGAAACTCATTTTGCAATTCATCAAAATCACATTATAATTCATCAACTAGGGAAGAAGATGAAGCATTAGAGCGCACCTCGGTATTTTCATCGCCTATGGCCATAAGACCATGTTCGATTCTCCTTCCTCATCGGTTGTTTCAAGCAATTCATCCCAAGTTTTGACGTCCGCATTTAACGCCTTCTTTTTCTAAAAGGCTTTTTCTTCTTTTGTTCCTCTTCCGCTAATTTTGGGCAATCGGCTATGTAGTGCCCAGATTTTCCGTGATTTGAAGCAAGAATTGTCTCTTGGCTTTCTTGCCTTATTTTTATTGACAAATTTTGCAAATTTTCGACAAGATCCGCCGTTTCCTCGTCATCCTCATCACTAGCATAATATGCATTATTTGAAGAAGATGCTAAGCCTTTAGGAATAGTTTGCATACCCGGTTTAGAGGTGGTTGGTTGAGAATTTTTCCTCTCCTTAAGATATACTTCATAGATGAGGAGATTTCCCACGAGCTCATCGAATTTGAGTGTCTCGAGATTTTGTGCTTCCGTGATAGCCGTCACCTTTTCTGACCATGAGCCGGAAGGGCATTCAATACCTTGGTCACCTTGTCTTCTTCGAGATGACCTTTCCAAGAGCCACAAGAGGATTGACAATGTTGTCAAGCCTTTCCACCATTTTTGATATGCTTTCACCATCATGCATATTGAAATTTTCAAAGTCTTTCACAAGCATTGTTTTTCTTGCTTGCTTCACTTTCTTTGTGCCCTCATAGATGGTTTCTAATTTTTCCCAAACTTCATGAGCCGACCTTATGCCTCTTATGCGATTATACTCGGTGGCGGTAAGAGAGCAATGTAAAATATTTAAGGCCTTACCATTTAGAGAAAGCCTTCTTGTCATTTTCATCATACTCCTTGAATGGCTTGGGAGTAGTGGTACCATCCTCCAATTTTGTTGTTGGTTGAGCAACTCCTTCAATGACCACATTCCAAATATCAAATCCGCATCCTTGTAGAAAGCACTCCATGCGGTCTTTCCAAAATGCGTAGTTGTTGGCGTCGAATAGTGGTGGCTTGTTGGTGGAGGCGCCGGTGGTGAGATAAGCTTCATTCGTAGCCATGGATCTTTCCTCTTTACTCGAACGAGCTTAGCCAAAGAGTTTGGCTTTGATACCACTTGTTAGTCCAAGTGGCTATGATAATCTAGAGGGGGTGAATAGATTATGCCAATTTTTCGCAAAATCACCCTCTTTTTCGAATCAACAAGTAAATGACAAGAATGTAAATGCGGAAATTAAATAACACTCGTTGATTTAAAGAGGTTCAACCCACCTAGGGCCTAATCCTCTACCACCCCAAGATTCTGGGATGGATTTCAAAAAGAAAAAGATTTTATTAATTACCACAATTAATACAACACCTTGAGGATCACCACAATCCTCTTATAACACCTTCAAGGAGATTACCACAATCTTCCTTCACCACCTTTGAAGAGTACCACACTCTTCAAACACCTATCACCTAAATCACCCAAGTGTATTCTTACCACAGAATACTCACAAGGATGTCTTGTGTTGAATGATGGACAAAATTCAAGATTACAACTCTATGAAACCAATACAAAGATTGAGTGCAAGTGTAATCAAGAATCAAAAAGCCTAGACCTCAAAGATGTGCAAGTGAAAGATTTAGGCTATTACAAATGCAAGAATGTAAAAATGAAAGCTTGAACAATTTGCAGATTTCTTGTTGTGTATTTTGCTTGTATGTGTTGTGTCTTGTGTCTTCAATTCATCCTCTATTTATAGGAAGCTTCACCAACATAGGCTCCCAACATAGGCTCATCTATCTTCATTTTTGTCTACAAAAAAAGAAGATCACAAGATGTAGAAATATTGTACAAAATTGAAAAGCAAATCTTGTCATCACAGATTACAACGGTTGGAATTTGTCTTTGTCAAAAAATAACATAGGGCGATCGGTTGCCCTGTTGAAGATTTCGACCGTTTGAAAAAAATAGTGCGATCCAGGTAGGGGTTGCGGGGGCGACCGGTCGAGGTGGGGTGCGGCCGTCGCCCTAGGTGCGACCGGCGACCTCACCCTTGACCGGTCCCCCCTCTTTTTTTCAAGACCAGTAAGTTCTGTTTTGATTTTCTAATCTTCGTGCACGTCGACCACTTTGGGCGACCTGGCCGACCGCCCCTTTGAAATGTTGTCCGATTTTTTCAAAAATAAACTTCAATAAATACTCCAAAAAATTAGTAAAAATATTTTAAATCATTTGGGAGTATTTAGACAACATTTATAAACATAGTTTTGGTGTAAAACCAATTTAAACAAAACCATCAAAAAGTGTTGTCCAATTTTTATCAAATTAAAACTCCTAAGAAATACTCCAAAAATTAGTAAAAACATTTTAAATCATTTAGAGTATTTGGACAACATATAAAACATTGTTTTGGTATAAAAACAAAATCATCAAAATCTTGATAAAAACATTTATCTAACAAACTCCCCTTTTTGATGATTACAAACCAAAACAATTTTAGAAGGTCGATTTTAAAACAAAACAAATTTTCCTGGTCTTAAAACAACAATCAATTACAAACAAGATACATCATAAGTATAAGCACACAAGGATAGGAGCAAAGATTTTTCAAAATAATTTTTGCACAAACTTCACCTATCAACATGCATATAAAGTACAAGTATACAAGCAACAACTAAAAGCTAAAAGCTTAGCTTTCACAACTTAAGCTTGAATTCCATGAGCTTATAAGCTCCCCCGTCACAAAACATCATTAGTCAAGCTTAAAAGTCCACAATACATCAAATGGACTAAGCAATATTCACAAACATTTGGCTTTTAAGAGCCCTAGCTTATAGCTTTTCTTGCAAGCTTATTTTCGCTTCTTTGAGCGTATGAGCATTTTTCCTATTTCTCCCCCTTTGGAATCATCAAAAATAATGTTAGCACGATAAAAACATCATATATTCATATCAAAGTGCGCAAATTTATCGATTTATCGAGCTTATTGAAAATTGAAGCTTAAATTCCAAATGAAAGGGAAAGTTGATCAATTGACTTGCAAAAGCTCATTTGATTGATAAAACATGATCTCTATAAACTTATATGACTTTTTAAATCGAGAGAATCACGTAGGTGATGAATTTTTCATGGAAACATTTTGTCGAACACTTGGCGTGCGTCGAATAAAACTAGAAGTATATAACGCCTTTGAAATTCATTTAAGCCAAAAATTTTCATCACCAATTCAGTTCAAACAACATTCAATACATCATAAATATTAAGCTCATCACATTCATATGAAACTAGCATCAATAATTTTGCAAATAAGTCAAAATCTCAAGGGTTCAACCCAATTGAGCAAATGAAGTAGAATTCTTACCATTTATTCGGTAAAGATGAGCAATGATGATGATAATCGAGCTTAATGAAGTCCAAAATATAAAACATATGCAAGAAAACAAATTTGAAGTGAAATTTGTGTGATTTAGGCAAAGGGGACGAAAAATGGCCAAAATAAGTTAAAATGAAGAATGCTGAAGACAGAACGGTTTTAATCCAATTTTAAGCCTAGGGCGACCGGTCGAGGTTGAGGGCGACCGGTTGCCCTCAACCATTTCAGCCCACTGTTTTGAAAAAATTTCCAAAATCCGAATTTTCAACCAAAAATCCGATTTTTCGCCCCTAAGTTTTAAAAACGTGCAAAATGCAATCATAGACCTCATTCAATATGCATTATGCCTAATCTAGCTCGTATTGATGCAAAAGTCTCGGAAGTTAACGGTTTAGTAAAAATGTCCGCTAATTGATCTTGAGATGGTACAAAAGATATCTCAATTTTTCGTTTTGAGACACAATCCCTTAGAAAATGATGTCGAATCTCAATATGTTTAGTACGGTTATGATGAACCGGGTTTTGAGCAATGTTTATAGCGGATATATTATCACAAAAGATAGGAACACTTTCAAAAGAACATTTATAATCCGCTAAGGTTTGTTTCATCCAAAGAAGTTGTGTACAACAAAATGCCGCGGAAATATATTCGCCGTAGTTGAAAGTGAAACACAATTTTGTTTCTTTGAAAACCAAGATACTAGGCAATCGCTTAAAATTGACATGATCCGGAAGTACTTTTCCGATCATCAATATTTCCCGCATAGTCCGAATCACTATAACCTTTAAGAGAAAAATTTTCATTCTTTGGATAGAATAAACCATATTGAATAGTGCCTTTCAAATATCGAAAAATCCTTTTAACGGCACTCATATGAGATTCTTTGGGATTGCTTTGAAAACGAGCACATAGGCATACGGCATGAAGAATGTCCGGTCTACTTGCGGTTAAATAAAGTAAACTACCAATCATACCGATATTTGGATTCATCAACCGACTTGCCTTTTTCATTTTTGTCTATCTTAACATTTGTTGCCATTGGTGTAGAGACGTTCTTCCTTCTTCAATTCCAAACTTCTTTAGAAGCTCTTTTGTATACTTTGATTGAGAAATGTATATTCCTTCTTGACATTGCTTAATTTGAAGTCCAGGAAGAAGTTGAGCTCCCCCATCTTGCTCATTTCAAATTCACCTTGCATTAACTTAGAAAATTTCTTGCACAAGGATTCATTAGTAGCACCAAAAATAATATCATCAACATAAATTTGCACTAATAAGCAATCTTGCCCTTTTTCAAAAACAAAGAGAGTAGTGTCAACTTTACCTCTTGTAAAACCATTTTGCAAAAGAAAAGAGCTAAGTCTATCATACCATGCACGGGGTGCTTGTTTCAAACCATACAAGACCTTTTTAAGTCTATAAACATCATTAAGCCTAGAAAAATTTTCAAACCCCGGAGGTTGTTTTACATAGACTTCTTCTTGAATAATACCATTTAAAAATGCGGATTTTACATCCATTTGGTAAAGCTTGAAATTTTTAAAACAAGAATAGGCAAGTAAAATACGAATAGCTTCTAAACGTGCTACGGTGCAAATGTTTCATCATAATCAATACCTTCTTCTTGACAATAACCTTGAGCTACTAACCTTGCTTTGTTTGAACAATATTGCCTTGGTCATCGAGCTTGTTCAAATACCCATTTTGTACCAATAATGGTTTGAGATGGAGGACAAGGTACTAATTCCCATACATCATTCCTTTCAAATTGATTCAACTCCTCTTGCATTTCTAAAAACCAATCCTCATCTTCAATGGCTTCCTTAGCATCTTTAGGCTCTTTTTGAGATATAAGAGCTTTCTCGCAAATTTTCCTCGAGTCATTACTTTATCAAGGGGATCACCAATAATAAGATCTTTTGGGTTATCTCCCTTAAATTTCAATGCTACGGAAGATTTGAAGTATCACATTTATCTTTTTGAGGAACACTTGAGCTTGAAGGTTGATCATTTTGAGTTTCATCTTGAACTATGGGTTCAACAATATCCTCTTCATCACTTTCATCATTGGGTATCCTTTCAACACCCGGCTTCATTGAATTTGACATGGATGGATTCTTCAACAACCCCACTAGTCTTATTGTAAACCCGATATGCTTTGCTCTTGGTTGAATACCCCATAAATATTCCTTCATCGGCCTTAGGATCAAGTTTGTCTAATTGATCCTTAGTATTCAAAATAAAACATTTACATCCAAATATTTTGAAATAACTAATATTTGGAGTTCTTCCTTTCCAAAGCTCATATTGAGTTTTATTCATTTTAGACGAATATAAACTCGATTAATTACATAGCAAGCGGATACGGCTTCGCCCAAAAATATTTTGGAAGTGAAAATTCATTGAGCATGGACCGACTCATTTCTTGAAGTGTCTGATTCTTCCTTTCGGCTACTCCATTTTGTTGAGGTGTCCTTGGAGCCAAAAAATTATGACTATATCCCTTGGTTTCACAAAAGACTCTAAATTCGCCGTCAAATTCTCCACCTCGATCACTTCGAATGGACTTAATAGTATCTTCCTTTTCATTTTCAATGAGTCTACACAACTTAACAAACTCATTAACGGACGCTTTTATTTGTAAGAAATAGATCCCAAGTATATCTAGAAAAATCATCAACTATAACAAAAGTGTAATGTTTTCCACTTAGACTTGCCGTACCAATATCCCCATACAAATCAAGATGAAGCATTTGTAGGGGTTTGGTAGTGGAAATTTCATTTTTGGGCTTAAAACTACTCTTAACTAATTTGTTCTTTTGACAAGTGTCACATAAGCCAAGATTTTCAAAATTCAATTTGGGTAGTCCTTTTACATGTTGGTTTTTGTAAATAGTTTGCAAATTTTTGTATCCAACATGTCCAAGTCGCCTATGCCATAAGCTAGTTAAATCATTATTGGCGACAAGACAAGAAACATTTTGACTAACCAAATCACTTGTACAAATTTTGTAAAGATTGCCTTTTCTAATTGCTTCACAAATAATTTTATCATTTTTGAAAATAAGGCATTTTTCTTTATTAAAAACAACATTATAATTTGAGTCACAAAGTTGGCTAACGCTTATCAAATTGAACTTAAGCCCTTCTACTAAAAGAACATTACTAAGAGAGAAAGAAGAGTTATCAATTTATCCATTTCCAAGAATTCTTCCTTTGCCATTGCCGAACATGACCATACCCTCTTCTTGGAGCTTGATGTTGGTAAAAAGTTCTCTCTTTCCGGTCATATAGCGTGAACATCCGCTGTCCACGAGCCATTTTGAATCTTCCATTGTTGTTATAGCCCCTATAACCTACAAAGGAATTATTTTTAGGTACTTATAATTTTGGGGTCCATGGGGGTTAGCCTTGAGACCTTTAGGTCTCCAATAATAGCTAAAATTATTCTTCAATTTACAATTGCTAGATAGTGTCCATTTTTACCACAATAAAAACAAGTAATAATACGAGGACTACTAGCACGCAAAGGTTAGACCTTGGTCTTTTTCTTAAAAACATTTTGAAAAGGTTTATAACCAAGTCCTAATTTAGAATGCTCACCTCTTTGTGCATCTAAAATTTTTGTGACTTTATCCGTACTTAAATTGAATCGATGCACATCCTTTTTCAAATTTTCAATATCATTTGTGAGCGTTTGTTTTTCGGTTTCAAGAGTACGGACCATAGTAAGAGTAATAGCATGAGCTTTATCAAGAGAGTCATAAGAAGTAAATAATTTATCCTTTTCTAGTTTAAGCTCTTTATGCTCCTTTTTCAAATTCTTGTATTTAACAATCAAATTTTGAAACTCATTTTGCAATTCATCAAAATCACATTGTAATTCATCAACTAGGGAAGAAGATGAAGCATTAGAGCGCACTCGGTATTTTCATCGTCTATGGCCATAAGACCATGTTCGATTCTCCTTCCTCGTCGGTTGTTTCAAGCAATTCATCCCAAGTTTTGACGTCCGCATTTAACGCCTTCTTTTTTTCGGAAAAGGCTTTTTCTTCTTTTGTTCCTCTTCCGCTAATTTTGGGCAATCGGCTATGTAGTGCCCATTTTCCGCATTTGAAGCAAGAATTGTCTCTTGGCTTTCTTGCCTTATTTTTATTGACAAATTTTGCAAATTTTCGACAAGATCCGCCGTTTCCTCGTCATCCTCATCACTAGCATAACATGCATTATTTGAAGAAGATGTTAAGCCTTTAGGAATAATTTGCATACCCGGTTTAGAGGTGGTTGGTTGAGAATTTTTCCTCTCCTTAAGATATACTTCATAGATGAGGAGATTTCCCACGAGCTCATCGAATTTGAGTGTCTCGAGATTTTGTGCTTCCGTGATAGCCGTCACCTTTTTCGGACCATGAGCCGGGAAGGGCATTCAATACCTTGGTCACCTTGTCTTCTTCGAGATGACCTTTCCAAGAGCCACAAGAGGATTGACAATGTTGTCAAGCCTTTCCACCATTTTTGATATGCTTTCACCATCATGCATATTGAAATTTTCAAAGTCTTTCACAAGCATTGTTTTTCTTGCTTGCTTCACTTTCTTTGTGCCCTCATAGATGGTTTCTAATTTTTCCCAAACTTCATGAGCCGACCTTATGCCTCTTATGCGATTATACTTTACGGTGGCGGTAAGAGAGCAATGTAAAATATTTAAGGCCTTACCATTTAGAGAGAAAGCCTTCTTGTCATTTTCATCATACTCCTTGAATGGCTTGGGAGTAGTGGTACCATCCTCCAATTTTGTTGTTGGTTGAGCAACTCCTTCAATGACCACATTCCAAATATCAAATCCGCATCCTCGTAGAAAGCACTCCATGCGGTCTTTCCAAAATGCGTAGTTGTTGGCGTCGAATAGTGGTGGCTTGTTGGTGGAGGCGCCGGTGGTGAGATAAGCTTCATTCATAGCCATGGATCTTTCCTCTTTACTCGAACGAGCTTAGCCAAAGAGTTTGGCTTTGATACCACTTGTTAGTCCAAGTGGCTACGATAATCTGTAGAGGGGGCGAATAGATTATGCCGATTTTTCGCAAATCACCCTCTTTTTCGAATCAACAAGTAAATGACAAGAATGTAAATGCGGAAATTAAATAACACTCGTTGATTTAAAGAGGTTCAACCCACCTAGGGCCTAATCCTCTACCACCCCAAAGATCTCCTGGATGGATTTCAAAAAGAAAAAGATTTTATTAATTACCACAATTAATACAACACCTTGAGGATCACCACAATCCTCTTATAACACCTTCAAGGAGATTACCACAATCTTCCTTCACTACCTTTGAAGAGTACCACACTCTTCAAACACCTATCACCTAAATCACCCAAGTGTATTCTTACCACAAGAATACTCACAAGGATGTCTTGTGTTGAATGATGGACAAAATTCAAGATTACAACTCTATGAAACCAATACAAAGATTGAGTGCAAGTGTAATCAAGAATCAAAAAGGCTAGACCTCAAAGTTGTGCAAGTGAAAGATTTTAGCTATTACAACAAGAATGTAAAAATGAAAGCTTGAACAATTTGCGATTTCTTGTTGTGTATTTTGCTTGTATGTGTTGTGTCTTGTGTCTTCAATTCATCCTCTATTTATAGGGAAGCTTCACCAACATAGGCTCCCAACATAGGCTCCTCTATCTTCACTTTTGTCTACAAAAAGAAGATCACAAGATGTAGAAATATTGTACAAAATTGAAAAGCAAATCTTGGCATCACAGTTAACGGTTGGAATTTGTCTTTGTCAAAAAATAACATAGGGCGACCGGTTGCTCTGTGAAGATTTCGACCGTTTGAAAAAATAGTGCGATCCGGGTAGGGGTTGCGGGGGTGCGACAGTCGAGGTGGGGTGCGACCGGTCGACCTCACCCACGACCGTCCCCTCCCTCTTTTTTCAAGACCTGTAAGTTCTGTTTTGACTTTCTAATCTTCAGCACCGGTCGACCACTTTGGGCGACCGGCCGACCGCCCCTTTGAAATGTTGTCCGATTTTTTCAAAAATAAACTTCAAGAAATACTCCAAAAATTAGTAAAAACATTTTAAATCATTTGGGAGTATTTAGACAACATTTATAAACATAGTTTTGGTGTAAAACCAATTTAAACAAAACCATCAAAAAGTGTTGTCCATTTTTTATCAAATTAAAAACTCTAAGAAATACTCCAAAAATTAGTAAAAATATTTTAAATCATTTAGGAGTATTTGGACAACATATAAAAACATTGTTTTGGTATAAAAACAAAATCATCAAAATCTTGATAAAAACATTTATCTAACAAAACCATGGCGCCCAATTTTATCCTCTTCCAAAACCGCCCATCCAAGCTTCATCATTATCATTGTCCTCACCAATAACTCTCCCAACAATTCATCTCTCTCACACGAAACCGAAACCACAAATAAACTCCAACCAAAATCACCTCCAAATTCTTGCCCACTAACTCCACTAGATTTCTTAGAAAGAGTTGCTCTGGTTTACGGAGATTGCCTTTCGATTATGTACAACGAAATGACCCGTACATGGTCTCAAACCCGCACCCGGTGTCTCAAACTCGCTTCACAATTGTCTCCCTCGGCATCAAAAAGAACGACGTTGTTTCAAAGGCCGCAAATGTTCCCGCCATGTGCGAGCTCTATTTCTTTGTTCCTATGGCAGAGCGATTCTCGAACACAAATAATTTGAGAACCTCGAGTCTATTTCTTCCCGCCATGTGCGAGCTCCAAGTATCGAAGAAACCGCTTTAACCTAGCTATGGAAACGTAAGAAATCGGAGAAGGGTAAAAACTGAAAAGAAAAATAACGGGGTGGGTATATTTGTGAAGTCCAAGACCGGGTCGGGTAGATTTGTGATAGATTGGTATTTTTGTCTTTTTTTCAAATTCATGATATTTTGTGTAATTTCCTCAAAAACCTATAAGCAACATTAACATTCAAATACTACATTGGATTAGCCCAGTGTCCTTATGAGATGCAGAATAGCCCATAAATGCACCATTTTCTTCATATTCTGGGATATATGTTGGGCTCGTTAGGAGATTTGAGACAACCCAAATAACACCTCAATTAGAATGTAACATTTGATGATCATGATCTTTAACATTGTTTTTTTTTTTTTTTTCCTTCACAGATAAATAATATTATTCAAGCCTGAGTGAATTTATTCATATATTTTATTTTAAGTTTGTAAAGTACATGATAATATACTAAAAATTATGCACTTCATACAAATTCAGGCTGATTATTTTTCGCATAATTGTTTTATGCCATAACAAAAATTATTTGACTCAATTTTAATCCATTTTCTAAATTAACGAGAACAAACAAATATATAACATTTCTATTATTTATTGGGAAATTACATGGAATACGCTGATTTTTGTACAATTACCATACAATACGCTCCAATTACTCTTGTGCTTATTTTTTTCCTTTCGTACATAATTTTTTTACACTCCTTGCTATTTTTTTATTATTTTTAATTTTTTTGGTTTTTTTGGTTCCCGCATTGTTTTATATGTTATATAAGTTGTTTCGATGTTGTTTAAATTTCTTTCTTTGTTGTTTCTATGTTGTTTTGATGTTTCAAAACAACTTTAACCTATTTTTTATGTTGTTTTCTATTCATATAATAGTTTATATATTGTTTCTATTGTTTCGTTGTTGTTCTATAATATTTTTAATGTTGTTCTAATAATATTTTGTTATTTTCATGTAGTATTCAATGTGTAAATATAATTTTTACATATTTTAAGCTCTTTTTATTCATGTTGTGTTTTAAATATTTTTTACGTTGTTTTTGGTTGTTTCTATACCCTTTTAATGTTGTTCGATGTTTATTTGTTGTTTCAATGAAGTTTCGATGTTTAAATATAATTTTTACCTATTTTTATTAAAAGAAACATGTTAGAAACAATGTTGAAATACGAAAATATGTTTGAAACATGTTAAAAACAATGTTCAAACACGAAACATGTGTTGAAACATGTTAAAACAATGTTGAAACAAAGTGTAAAAATGTCCGAAATTTTTGCTGGAGCTTATTGTTGTGTAACAAAAGAGCGGGAGCGTAAATTTAGGTAAAATTGTATCGAAAAACGTAAAAGCCTGACATTTACTTAAAAAATGTGGACATTTCTGTTAATTGCCCATTATTTATAACAAAATTTAAGCAGATTTAGAGAATAAAGGCGGGGGCGAATTGTTGGGCCGTTTGGGGGTGGGTAGGATTGTGACTTCGGACTTTGGTGAATTTTAAGCCCACTTATACGATGGGCCTCAATCAAACCCAGTCGTCATTAATTAACGGGCCTGATTCTGTGGGACTTCGGCCTTCCTGGGGTGACCCACTTTTTATATCCAATTTAAATAAGGTTTAAGGATATCAAATGAATAAAATCTTAATTGAATGCTTACTGGACTAGGTCTGTCTGGCTATCAATTTGCAAGATGCGAATTCAATATAACGTTATTGGAAATTTTTTACAAAGATTTTCATGCGAAAAAAATTCAAAATATCATAAAATACAAAAATCATATTCTAACTATTTACTATTCATTCATTCAAAAAATATTGAACTAATTTTTATACTACATCGCTAAGGCCTAAGGGTAGTAATCTTTGGACTAAAATATCATTGCCTTCTTAGATTAAAAGATTAATGAATATAGCTCTATCTTGTACTCTCTTCCATTCGCAATAAGTGTCGTTTTGAGACATAAAAAATTATTAAAAAGAATGATTTTTGATGATTTCAAGGCTAATGAGAAAAGAATTTTTTCAAATGACCCTTATACTTAATAACTATAATGCCTAAATTTTAACAGGGGCTTAACCCAATTAGCCATCACGAGGACTTATGTCTCTTGTGGGGTGGAGGTCATGGTTTGAAACCCCCACACCATCAAAATGTCCCTTGGGGCATATCAAGTTCTGAAGGTTTGGTGGGAAACTCATATCTTGAATAAAGATCCGTATGGGTTCGGTTTGGGGATCGATCATACTTGTTCCCTTTACCCGGGAGACATGATTCTACGTCAAGCAGAGACCCCCAACACCTGGCACGGGCGTGCACATCCCGCAGCTTTACCTTTTGGGGTGGAGGTCATGGTTTCAAACCCCCACACCATCAAAATGTCCCCCTGGGCATATCAAGTAGTGAAGGTTTGGTGGGAACTCATACTCGAATAAAGATCCGTATGGGTTCGATTTGGGGATCGATCATACTTGTTCCCTTTACCTGGGAAGACATGGTTCTACGTCGCCAGATCCCATCGAACACCGGACCGCTCGTGCACATCCCGCAGCTTTACCTTGGTGGCGTGCTGATGATGAAAAATGAGTCCGCTGTTCTCGCATATATAGTCAGTGTAAGCGCGAAAGTTCGAGTTATCAAAATAATAATAATAATAATAATAATAATAATAATACCTAAATTTTGTTTTCTTTCAAAGCAACGTTTATGATTAATTAAGGGTACATTGAGTATTTTAATACATTTTTTTTTTTCTAGAAAATCACTTATCATTGCGAATATGAGGAGTAAATTTTTTTCTCCTATAGAACTTTCAAATTGTACAAGTTGTATCAATATACGTGCCAATATGAGTTTTAAATTTTTGGGAATTTTGGTGTTTTCCAAAAAGAATAGGATTTTTATTTTAAATTAATTAACATGTTAATAATCACAAGGGATGTCTTAAAGTGAACAAGACATCATTATCTTAAGCAAAAAGTGCAAATAATCATGTTTCTTCAACTATAAAATGTCATGTGGTCTTACTACTTACTAGCTCATGTGGTAAGGCTCCATGATAAAACAATTTATGCTAACTTAATGTGAATTAATAATTTGTTTATTTATATAAAAAAAGTTTATTCTATCAACTCGCATCTGAGAATTAATTCTCTAAAAGATGAAAAAAAAATGAATCTGTTTTCTAAAATTATTTTTTAATCATCGACACGTGTAGTGAGCAAACAACCTCTAAACTTCAAGATTTTGCTCTTAATTTGAGCTACAGAAAGCCTCCTACCTTTTTAATACTAATCATATATAGACCACGAAATATAAATTGCATGATTGATTGTTTTATGTTATTCCATTTGATGTTACTTATCTTTCGGCTACTTTATATACATCAAACATTTATCGGCAAAAATCATTTTTCTGGCAAAAGTAGTCCTAAAGTTGAGAATGTCAAGAAGTTACATGGTATTTTTGCCAAAAAATATTGAATGGGGCCAAATTGCTACTATTCTACAATTATAGGACCAAAATTATAATTTTCCTATATATTCACCACAAGAAAATTTTTGTTTACCAACAAAAAATAATGTAAATAAATATTAAGATAAATGTAAATTATTGGTAAAATCATTGTAGGTAAATATTTACCAACAAAATCTAAAGCTATTGGTAATTATCTACAATACTTAATGTTGGTAAATTTTTAAAAATTATCGAATCATCGTATAATTTGGAAAAATAATATTTTTTATGATGTAGGTTTTACGTAGAATCGTAAAATTTAGTGACGAAATTATTTATGTCGGAACCGAAATTTTCTTGTAGTGATTGTTATCACTTGTAGGGAAATATATTCATGGGATCAAAATCTTCTCATCATAAATTCAAACTAATAAAAGCACCTTGGAATTTATTGTAAATCACATTATTTAGGGCTATTTTTGCCCTACTCCACATTATACTACGTATACTCATAATAATTTTTACCTTAAATATTTTCGATCATTTGATAGTTTTATTATTTCATTTATATATATGTATATTATTATCTTAATTTCTTCAAAATATTTAATCAGATTCAAAAAAATATTTGAAATTTCTCGAAAAAGTAAATGAATGATTGAACAAATTAATGTCGCATCTTTTTAGTTTTCCATGTGAGAGTGTACCAAAGGCCTTATCAGCCATGAACAAAAATATATTACGATTCTTTCATGTGTTGCGTGGGCCTAATGCGTAGTTTGTTGCTTTGTTGGATCGTACAATATTGTGTCTTTTTATTTTTATTTGGCTCCACCATGATATGATCATAAAAGATGAATTTTAAAATAATTGTACCATGGTATGTCGGGCAATACTCAATAGTCCTACAATTAGGACAATTATGCTAACTTGCGAACAATAGTGTTGCAATGAAATGGATTTATTATGTGGCATATTATTAGAGCTAAGAGGGTACTGTTTGGCAGAGCTTATAAGTTTTCTAAATGTATTAAGTAAATTTTGTCGAAAAATATCTTATAAGCTCCACAAATATAATGTTAGAAGATTATAACTTATTTTTAAAAATGGCGAGGAGTTATAATTTATTTTCAAAAATATATATATATATTTTATATAAATATATATATATATAAGTTCTTGTTTTAATGACTTTATTTGATTTTTAACAATTTTAATACAATGTTATCATTACTAATATCTATCTAATTACAAGTTCTATCATCTTTATGTTAATCCAAACAATTGAACAACTTATTCTTAAAATAAGATCAAACATCTTATAAACAATTAAAAAACCTCATAAATATAAAAATTTATAAAATCTTTTAAATAAGTCTAGCCAAACGTCTTTTAAGTTTCATGATCCAATAGTTGTTTGCTTCTAAACTACTTGTAAGCCTGTAGGGTCATGCAAGATAATGAACTTAAGGGCTTATGGTCTCCATGATCATAATTATTTTTAATGCTCGACAAGTGCAAATGTCAAAATTTGATGGAAACTTATCCGAAAAATAAAAAGAAATTAAGAGCGCTGACATATATAATATTTTTTTAATTCATAGAGAACCTAAAATCAAAAATTAGGTACAGATATTATTTCAAACATGCTAAAAACTATTATTATTATTAAGGGGGCAATTTTGTCCAAACACTAAACTCAAATTTAATTCGTATAATAAATGTTATATTGACAAGTTCGTGCATAAATGTGACATAGGGCCAAATTCAGACAGTGTTGTTGTATTTTTCCGTACCAATATTGAATAAAATTAGTATATTTTGATGATCCTTGACAAGTGCAAATAATCCCATTTCGGAAATACATCCACCACTTGAATATACAAGTGAATATATGTGGTTTGGAGTTTGGACTTGAATTTGTGTAGATGATCTCAATGATATTACATGAAAAATAAAATATTGCCATCATCATATTTGCCATCATTACAAGTAAATTCAATGATTCCAACCAAAATATATCAAATGAAATCATTATGATATGCATCATACTTTACACATCATCAATTGCTCTCGTTATGCGTCAAATCGACATTATTTTCCATAATTCCTAATTATCATAAATTAACAAATTAATTTTGTACAATTTTTCACAATCTGTGTGGTTCAAGAGCATCCAATTGTTCTTGCATGCATGGTCCAATAGAGGAAAGAAAAAAAAACATCATAATTAATTTCCACACAAACATCCACCATTAACAATTTAATCATTTATGCACCTTTAAATTAAAGTGTTTTTTTGCCATGTGGACATTTTCATGTAATCTCCCTCTCTGATCTTTCATAAAACAAGAAATCATGTTAGAAAAAGCAAGTAGGTCCTCAATTTCTTAGAACAACAATTATTGTTTAGGACTTAAAGAAGGATCTAAATAAAGTAGTGAACCATTGATAACACACACACACAAAGTTTGATTTTTGCCGCGTGTTCAATTTTCATGCAGAAATTCTATTGATTTAACAATTCGTGCAATAGTTAGACATAACACATAAGTTATATATACACCTAGCAAAATGTTTGGAAAAAGTTTATGACATAGAGAGAACCAACTAACGTAACATAAAAGCAAAACCAACTAGCCTAGGGATGACAATTTCGATCCGTCATGGTCCGAGACATTTGGGTAGCCCTAATCACCCCGCAGCAGGCGGGTCCGGATATCTACTCCGCCGCGCTCCGCCTAGAATATTTATTTCGTAATACATTTAATATATATATATATATATTGCATATATAATATATACTATAATATAATTTTTATGTATTTTTATATTATATCTAACATTTATAAATTAATAATGTCAACTTTTGTAAATAATATGTTATAAATATATTTTTTTTCTTTTTTTTTTGTATTTAATT
Organism: Rehmannia glutinosa; assembly: GCA_016081115.2. Taxonomy (NCBI): domain Eukaryota; kingdom Viridiplantae; phylum Streptophyta; class Magnoliopsida; order Lamiales; family Orobanchaceae; genus Rehmannia; species Rehmannia glutinosa. The sequence continues at coordinate 177,824 of JABTTQ020003351.1, read as the reverse complement.
TGATTAATGCTGGGTCAAGACCGGTCGACCCGTCTATCCCACGACCCCCCACTCTAGACACAGGACGGATTTTCAGGTAACCAACCTGCCCCATTGTCATTCCTAAAACCAACAAGTTAAGCAATCGAAGAGAACCAGGTTCGGTAATCGTCTAATCAAGTAACAATTTATTTCTATGTATGTACAAAAACACTAATTATTTTTTGAATATAAGAAAAAAAGTAAATTATCAAAATTATTTTTGAAGTTTCGCTTATCTATTTAATTATCTTTTCACATTAGAATTATTTTATTTGTTTTTGTTTTACAAATGCTCCCCTCTATAGGTACAATTTGAAAAAAAAACTGATAAATGCCAAGGTGATAATTGTAAGATTGAGAAATATATATATATATATATATATATATATATATATAGGGATTGGTTCAAATAAGATCGGAGTTCTAGGGTAAGACCAATAGAGACTAATTTTATCCATTGATTGAAAATATTGAATGTATGATATCTTTCCACTTTTTCTGGTAACTAGTTTGTATTGCCTTTCATTAAGGCCAATATAGTAATTTTTTATTCCAGCGTTTTTATATGGGGTATGATTATAACTTTATTATTTAATGGCGCAATTTTAGGGCATTGTTTTTTCAGAATCCAACATATTTAGTATTTTTTGCTGCTTAAATTGTGTTTTCGATAATGTATAGTTAGTTATTTTCTATTGTAATATTTTATAACATAGTAGAGAGTAAGCATAATTAGTTTCTTTTGTTGCTCAGATAGATATTAGACAACGCATAGTCATTTATTTTTCGTTGCATTGTTTATGACATTTATTGTATAGTTTGATATAATGTAATGCACATTTACTTTGTACACACTACATATATGGTTTCTTTTTTCTTTTTTTTTTCTTTTTTGCATTGCATATATGGATTTTAGACAGTGTATAGTTAGTTGTTGTTGTTTTTTTTTTTTTGCATAGTTTATGGCACATATTGCATAAGTCGGGATATATTTTGCTGCATTTTTTTTACATTGCACAGATAGTTTCTAGACATTTCATAGCTCGTAGATTTTTTATGCATTTATAGATTCCAGGCAATGCATAGTTAGTTGGATTTTAAGGTTTAATGACAGATTCTCTTTCCAATTGTGTATCCATTTTTTATGAGATTAGTTGTCAATTAAGGCTGATTTTACTTTATTGCTCTTTTGTTGAATAAATTAATTATTTAATTATATTTTTTTATCCATCTAATCACAACTAGAGTCATTAAATGGGTCGGCGGGGCGGGCTCAAGCCACGAGATGGCGGGCCGAGAAACCTCAACCCAACCCAACCCGCCTTGGGTTGGGTTGAAGGCGGGCCGGCCCGCTAAAAATTTAAAAAAATAAAAAAATAATTTTTTTATTTATATTATATATTTTAATGAATTAAATATACTAATGGATAACAAGTACATATTTTATAAAAATATTATATACACTTTTATAAGAAATACAAATATAAAATACTTACTATTGTTTTTGTCTATTTTATCTAATTTTTTTTTTTTTTTTTTTTTTTTTAATTTATGGCGGGCTAGCCCGCCGACCCGCCCGCCAAGCCCGCGACCCGCCCCCATTTATTTAGGCCCGCCCTTTGGCGGGCTACTAAATACTTAACCCACCCCTACCTTAGGCGGGCGGGGCGGACCGACGGCGTGGCTGCTGATGACACTTCTAATTACAACCATTCAATGATTCAATCAATGGTTAAAATTAGTCTTTAAAGTCTCAACTAAGGTCCCGTCTCACTAGATCCTTTCTCAGTAATAAAACTATTTTTTATTTTTGTAATTAACGTAAACTTCAAATGAAATCTTGTAGTTCGTCAACAAAAAAATAAGGATCTCCGAGAAGCATGCCCAAGTCGAAACTTTTTTTGAAAAGCCTAATCGTTATTTTCTCTTCTCTCTAGCTAGAAGAATATTGGGTTATTCCCGAACTTTTCTTCTAGAAACTAAAATCTATCACTATCAAATTGAAGCATAAAGTAATTACCAGGCAACGACCAACCTCTAAAACTTAATTGTGAGAACCTAATTAGTAATTATCATTTACCATCAGTGTATAGAACAGAAAGTTAGATACATTTGGTGGTCAGGTGGTGTGAGGTAGGGCCGTAGGGGTGTCCACGATTTCGATTCCAAAACTGACGGTTCTGATTCCTCGCTTTCATGCATGTACACCGAAAGGAATCTAGTTGCGTATGTTAGAATTGGTCTTTGAGAAATTGGGTGTCGACCCGATTTTGACCAATTAATTAAGTGGTTTCCATTTGTGAAAAATGGAATTAAATTATTTGTAAAAATTCTACTAAGAGAGTAGATGAGAATAGCATTTGGAATTTCTCAAACCGATTTCGGTGAATGAGAAATTAATGCTAGACATTAGCCACTTAATACAAATAAATGGTATGGAAAATGGAAAATGAGGGGGAGGAGAGATGCTCCATCCCACATAGGAAAAATGAGGCAAAGTTGCACACTTTATTTATCCCAAGTTGGACAAATGAGTTTGGGCCCTGGGGGACCTGTTTTTAAAGGAGAGGACCTACATGCTTGTGGGTTTGGTTCAAAGCACACGAGCCTGCCCGCGCCCGCGGCTTGGCTGGCCTCGGCCTGGGCTTGGGCTTGGAGGCCCTTATTCTTTTTGGACCAAAACCTTTAAAATATTCGGCCCACAAGACGGGCAGGAGACGGCCGTCGACGGGGTCGTGGCGCTTATGCCGGGGTTCGAGCTAAGACGCCTGCGGCGCTATGCCGAACGCGTGGAGCGCACGGGCAGAGCACGGCCGTGCGTCCTGGTCGTTTCTCCTCAGCAGAGTGCGTCTGCTCAAAAAATGTGCCTTTTCGAGCCTGGCAGACGCGATTTTTCGCAGACGCACTTCGCAGCTTATATTAATGGAGCCCTATCCGATGAAAGAAAACACGAAATTAATCGAAAACATAAAATCGAGCATTGCATTTTGCATCTTGCCCATTTTCCTCCTTGAAACAATTGTGGCAAATCGAACCATATGGCGAAGGATTGCTACACCCAAAGAAGGGAAATCAAGGTGGCAACCAACAAGCCAATGTGACGGAGGACAAGTCGGTTCCAATAGACTTGTTTGAGCTCGATCTCTCCGCCGTTGTGTTTGAAGCCAATTTGGTGGATAACCCAAGGGAGTGGTGGATAGATATCGGGGCTACTCGTCACATTTGTGCCGATAAGAGATGTTCTCCTCCTACACTCCGATCAATGGAAGAAAGTTGTTCATGGGAACTCCTCGACTTCCAACATCGTTGGGCTTGGAAAGGTGGTGCTCAAGATGACTTCCGGGAAGGAGCTTACGCTTGTAGATGTCTTTGCATGTCCCGGACATCCGCAAGAACTTGGTTTCCGGTCCGTTGCTTAGCAAGGCCGGCTTTAGACAGTGTTTGAGTCCGACAAGTTTGTAATGACCAAGAATGGTCGGTTTTATGTAAAGGTTACCTTGATAAGGGCTTGTTCAAAATGTCTCAGAATGTCTGCTTTTCCGCCAAGAGGCGAAGAATAAAAATGTTACTTCGTTTACTTGTTGGATTGTTCTAATTTATGGAATGATAGATTAGGACACGTAAACTTCAACACAATCAAAAGGTTGGTGAATCGAATTAATACCTACGTTTAAAACCGATTCACAAGACAAATGCGAAATTTGTGTTGAAGCAAAATTAACAAAGCACGTTTCATTCGGTACGAGAAGTACCAAACCACTCGAGTTAATTTCTACGATGTGTGTGACTTAAAACTTGTGCAAACTCGAGGTGGGAAAAAGTACTTCATAACGTTTATAGACGATTGCACAAGATATTGTTATGTATATCTTTTGAAAAGCAAAGATGAAGCTTTAGTAGCTTTTAAAACTTATAAGAATGAAGTTGAAAATCACTTAATTTGAAAATTAAGATGATTCGAAGTGATAGAGGCGGAGAGAGTATGTTGCTCCGTTTGAAGAATTTTGCTCGAAGCGGGTATAAATCATCAAACGACCGCACCTTACTCACCTCAATCAAATGGTGTTGCGAAAAGCAAGAATCGTACTCTTAAGGAGATGATGAATGTGATGTTGTTAAGTTAAGCTTACCCAAAACTTGTGGGGGAAGCCATACTTTCTGCGAACTACATTCTTAATAAGATCCCACACAAAGGTAAAAATGAAACTCCATATAAGTTATGGAAGGGACGAAACCGTCATACAAATACCTTAAAGTGTGGGGGTGTTTGGCTAAAGTCAAGTACTAAGCCAAAACAAGTAAGAATCGGTCCGAAGACGATCGATTGTCTTTCATTGGATATGCTAACAATAGTAGTGCATATCGCTTTTAGTGCACAAATCGCTATTCCCGATATAAATGAAGGTATGATCATTGAATCAAGGAATGTTTGTATTCTTCGAGAATATCTTTCCGAACAAAGAACGGAAAGAAGAAAGTTCGAGTAAATGGACTTATGAAACCGCAAGGTTACCTCAAAGTGATGATGAAGAGAACCAAGACGCAAAGAAAAGGACAAAAGTAGCTAAGTCTTTTGGTCCTGACGATTTTCTAACTTATATGTTAGAAAACGAACCCCTAACTATTCAAGCATTTGTCAGTCCGAAAGCTCCTCTCTCGGAAAGAAGCTATCAATAATGAGATAGATTTCATCATGCAAAATCACATTTGGGAGTTGGTTGATCTCCCACCGTGTTGCAAGCCTTTGGGATGCAAGTGGATCCTTAAAAGGAAGTATAAATCGATGGATCTATTGACAAGTATAAAGCCCGATTGGTAGCTAAAGGGTTTAGACAAAAGGAGGATATGACTTCTTCGATACATATTCTCCTCACGAGGATTACGTCCATTCGTGTTCTCATTGCTATTGCACTTTGCATAACCTCGAGATACATCAAATGGACGTTAAGACGCTTTCTTGAATGGGGAACTTGAAGAGAGATTTATATGGAACAACCCGAGGGGTACATTGCACCCGGTCAAGAGCGAAAGGTGTGTAAACTTGTTAAGTCACATTATGGACTAAAACAAGCACCTAAGCAATGGCACGAAAAGTTTGACTCGACTATGAAGTCAAACGGTTTCAAGATCAACGAATGTGACAAGTGTGTCTACATTAAAGGTACTACAAATGATTACGTCATAGTATGCCTTTATGTAGATGATATGTTGATTATGGGAAGTAGAAATGATTTAATCATGAAGACTAAGAACATGTTAAAGAAGAACTTTGACATGAAAGATATGGGATTATCTCGATGTTATATTAGGGATTAAAATCTCTAGAACTTCGGATGGAATTGTCTTATCACAATCCCCATTATGTCGAGAGCATACTCGGAAGGTTTAATGCTTTTGATAGCGCTTTCTAAGACACTGTAGATCTAAGTCTACATTTGGCGAGAATAGAGGCGAACCGGTTTCTCACTGGAATATGCAAGGGTAATTGGCGATCGATGTACTTAACGAATTGTACACGTCCGGACATTGCATATTCAAATGAGTAAACTAAGTAGTTCACAAGTAACCCAAGTACGGATCACTGAAAGCCGTGACAAGGGTACTTAGATATTTAAAGTATACCATGAACTATGGAATACTTTATACAAGATATCCAAAGCAGATATTAGAAGGATACTTGTGATGCCAATCGATATCGCACAAAAAGACTCCAAGTCCACAAGTGGATTTGTTTTCACATAGGTGGAGGAGCGATGTCGTGGAAGTCTTCTAAGCGACGTGCATAGCTCGATCCACTATGGAATCCGAGTTCATTGCTTTGGATAAAGTCGAGAAGAAGCGAGAATGGCTTAAAACTTCTTAGAGGATATTCCTTGTTGGAATAAGCCCGTGTCTCCATTGTTTTGATACACGTGATAGTCAATCAAAGAATCGGAAGGGCACAAAGCAAGATGTATAATGGTAAGTCAGACATATACGTCGAGACACAATATCATTAGGCAGTTGATTTCGAATGGGGTTATTTCGGTTGACTACGTGAAGTCAAAGGAAAACCTTGCGATCCACTTACAAAAGGCATAAATCGAGATCACCGTATAAACTGTTAAGGGGAATGGGTTTAAAATCCACAACTTAAAGAATGTTCATAGCGGTAACCCAAACTTGTGAATTGGAGATCCCAAGACTTCGTTCAATGGGACAACTAAGTTATGAAAGTTCAAATTAACACTTGAAAAATGTGTTAACTCATTCTCGATACCTCAAGTGTATTTAAACCCGCGAATGTGGTGAGGTTAAGTTTAAGACTTTTAATGATTCATATATCGAAAGGTGGAGTATTGCAGATACTCTTCAATAGAGATCACCTATATAAGTGAGAAGTAATGGCCGCTTCAAATGAAACACTTATGAATCTAAGATATGGTCCAGTAAAAATGGACACAACGTGAGAACAACAAGTGTTAGAGTTGTTATTGTGTAAGATCTTGTTGTCTCGGTTTACAAACTACTTGAGTAGTACAAGACATCGCGTCATACTAGCGGCTAGTAAATCAGATAGTATTTTACTAAGGAAGGTTCAAAGCCACAAGCTACCTATCCTCGATGCAATAACGATTCGCCGAGACTTTCAAGCGAATCTGCATACACGTATGCATTAATTTCATTCATGTGGGGGATTGTTGGAATTGGTCTTTGAGAAATCGGGTGTCGACCCGATTTTGACCAATTAATTAAGTGGTTTCCATTTGTGAAAAATGGAATTAAATTATTTGTAAAAATTCTACTAAGAGAGTAGATGAGAATAGCATTTGGAATTTCTCAAACCGATTCCTGAATGAGAAATTAATGCTGTAAGTTAGCCACTTAATACAAATAAATGGTATGGAAAATGGAAAATGTGGGGGAGGAAAGATGCTCCATCCCACATAGAAAAATGAGGCAAAGTTGCATACTTTATTTATCCCAAGTTGGACAAATGGGTTTGGGCCCTTGGGGGCACCCAAGTTTTTAAAGGGGAGACCTACATGTTTGTGGGTTTGGTTAAAGCACACACGCGCCCATGCCGCCGCCGCCACCCGCCGTAGGCTCGGTTCGGCCCGGCCTGGGTCGCGGGTTGTGGGCCTGGGCACGGGCTTGGCTTGAGGCCCTTATTCTTTTTGGACCAAAAACCTTTAAAATAATTAATTAATTAATTTTGTAATTAATTAAATTAAATGGATTTAATTAATGTAAATTAATTAAATCGAGTTCAACAAGGGAAAAGGTTCGCCCACAGATATGGCGGAGCACGGCCCGTGCGATCGGGTCGTGCGCTATGCCGGGGGTTCGAGCCTACAGACCGCGATTTTCCGTCGGGCACTTCGTTGCCTATATTAATGGAGCCCCTACGATGAAAGAAAACACGAAATTAATCGAAAACATAAAATCGAGCATTGCATTTTGCATCTTGCCCATTTTCCTCATTGAAAGCTTGAAAGTAATCAAACACTTTGCTTGTTGGCTGTTGTTCCGGTTCTTCTTTGTCTTCTAACCTGAATCAAAAAGTCGTTGTATCTTAGAGGCGACACCACGAATCAAAGCACTTGTATACGGGCGTTTTCGTCTGCGAGACAGAATCGAATCTGGCCGACTTAAACTATACACAATCCCTACGTCATTTTCTTCCAAACAAAGCCTTCACTCCACATATATTTTACGAACAGCGTATAGACTAGCGAATTTTGCTTCTTTCACCTCTTCGGCTTTTTGTTGGTCGAATGGGGTTTATTCTGAGTGGATAAATAAAATTGTATTGGATGATATTATGGGTTAATTATCTCAAAAATAAAAAGAAAATAGAATTTTTTTATATCCAATCGCTGCATTGAGTTTTTCACCCTTTGTTAGGTTTGGACAGACAATATCACATGGATGGAGGAAAGGATATAGTGTTAAGAGCAATGGGCCCCAAATGGATCATGTGTCTACTTCATAACACTGTTGCATGGGAGTTGGAAAAAATGCTGCACACTTTTGGCCTGCATTTCCCATACTCTTTTTGCTGAATCATAATTAATCATTATTCAAGTATATATATACGTGAATAGTCTAATTAATGCTGTGTATACCTAAAATTCTCATTTCCTTTCATATACATTTTTTTATAGGTATATGAAAAAACAAATTTGAAAAAACTGTATATAGGGGAATGAATTTTTTAGCAAAATTACAAGTAATTCAACATTTCCTTGAAGCGAAAATAGTTTCAGTCATGCTCCAGCCTCCAAGGAGGGAGGGGTCATGTGGAGGAAATTAGAAACAACATATGCATAATGCATTTGCTTTTTTTTAAATAAGAAAAGAAAAAGGAGAAAAACTTTAGGCTTTTGGATTTCGATGTAGCCCAAATGGTCAAATAACGTGTTCTTGGCGAAGATATTCGATTTGAATCTCATCTCCTCCAAATAACTTATTAGTTTTCGAACAATAATATGTTTGAATCTTTTAAATTGTTATTGGATAAGTAAGGAGATCCCAACTTATTTTTAAATAAGATCTCATTTTTAATGTCTTAATAATTTTCTTTAATTTTGATAATTTTAATCACAAAATTGACATTCGCTAACAACTTAATAGTCATATTTAGAACTCGACAACGGTCCTGGATCGGAGCAACTGGCCCAAGCCCCACAGGCCAAGCAAAAAATTAGGTTGGATTGAGTCTACCCAAAATTTTATCGGGCCACATTTCTTGTGGCCCAATCCAACCACATTTAATGTATTTTTGATCGGGTTGGCCGATCTTGAACCAAAGTTTACACATAAATCAACTAGCAAATCCTTCAATTATATACAATGGGTGGGTTTTTAAATAACTTTTCTACCCATTTTTATAAAAAACATCTTTTTTACCCACAAAGACAAAAAATACCCTTATACTAAAGTAGCACTATCGTCGTCTTCCCTATAGGGTTGCACGATCGTGCTCACACTTAGAGTGGCACTATCGTGCTCACCTTTATGGTGGTACGATTGTGCCCACCTTTATGGTGGCACGATCGTGCCCCATAATGTGCTGCCCTATATGGTGGCACGATCGTGCTCACGTTTATGGTGGCACTATCGTGCTCATGTTTATGGTGGCACAATCGTGCTCACATGGTGGCACTATCGTGCCATGTTGAACATTCCAGTTTTTTCTCTTCTCGAAAATAAGCGAATTTCCCGCATTATACATAAATATTTGAAGCAAGAAATACATTAATTTGGTTCAAGTGACTTAAACTTATTTCCAATCGTGTCTTGAATCTTCAAAAATCGAAAAACATGAAAGGAAAAAAAAAAAAGAAGATTGTTATCTTTGGAAAAAGAAGAAAAAAGAGGAAAGAAAAATTATATTTTTAAACCAAGAAAGAGAGAGGAAGAGGATAAGGACATTTATGACCTTTCATTGCAAAAGTGGGTAGAAAAATAGTTTTTATGAAAATTGGGTAAAAAAGTGTTTTCCTATATCAAAATGGGTAAAATTGACCATTTTCCTTAATACAATTATAGCATCCATTTTCCCTATTAAAACCAAATAAGGAAACTTTTCTTTCTCAAATCCAAGTATATTTTAAACCATGCCAGTGTACACTGTTTTCCCTCCGGTGGGATGTGTTGGATAAAAGACATGTCTTATTATCATGACATCATCTTATACACGCGTGTCTTTCATCCAACGCAATGGAATATGTGTGGAATAGGAAAAATGGAATAGGAAATTTTATCCCCTTATGAAGCTCTTTGGTTAATTTGTTCTTTTGCTCTGTAATTTACTTGAGGGTTGGAGAATCTTTGCCGACTTAACCAATATTGTATCCCTAACGTTTTTTTTTTTTTTGGAAGCAGACAGTGATACCACATCAAATATTGTATAGTATAACACCAATAATTAGAAGAGAGACAGCACCATTACTAATCCTTACTCGAAAATACCTGTTATACATTGAGATAAATATAAACAATTTAATTTATGAAATACCTGTTAGACATTGAGATAAATATAAACAATTTAATTTATGTCTCTTTCATTCCTTAATTTCTCCAACCAAACAAGCCCTATTTTAATCCTTATCTTACCAAATAGGAAAGCAATATTGTCATTGGCCAACGATTTGGATAGAAATGAATGGTGGATTCCTTGTCCAACCACACTTACCGGTCCTGAACTAACAGAGCTTTAATGAGATGTTTTATATTGCTAATAAACATCTTATGTCACATTATGAACTTGATAAGATTGTATTAAATAATATTGTTAGGACATAAAGGCAAGAATATCTTTATTTTCGTTATAGCTTAAAATCCATGCATCTATAGGAGCCGGTCAACAATGGGTCAAAATATTCAAGCTATTAGTTTAGTGCTTAGTTTATCTTCTTTCTTTTCAGTAGATTTTACGTGCATACATCATTGCATGAATAATGATCATTATTAAATAGATAATCATTAATCTTTGATCAACTACCTAGTATTAAGATAAATGAAAGGGTAAATTACAAAAACTACCCCTAAAATTAGCCTCACTACAAAGTAATCCAATTATCTTTAAAAATTAAAAATACCCCGTTGAGATATTATAAAACACCCCTTAAAATTTATATTTATTTAAAAACAATCGTCTGAAAAGATGGAATATTTGTAATTTTAAAGGATATTTGACTTTTTATGTAGTTAACAATAAATATAAAATCCACAAAGCTGATACTTGAACTAAAGACGTCTTTACCATAACTCTAGTTCTAGAGAAAATTACTCAGGTACAAGGAAAAAAAAAAAAAAACAGAAGTGTGAAAATTTAATTACAAATTGATCCTCAAACCAACTACTCTTCTCTGCCTTTTATTAGTACATTGAGATAGTAGGGAAAAGAATGCATGCATTCATATAGGGTCGAATCCAGATCAATCACCCTAACAACATAAGTTTTTAACACTAAAAGACAAAGTTGATCCAGGCTACTCTTCCATACTTAATTGTTCCTTCAACCTCAATTTTGGAGTTGAGAGGGGAATTGGATAGAGATTGATATCAAAATAAAAAGGAAAGGTGGGATAATATGGAGTTAACCCACCTTTACTCATCCCTTTTTTTGGGATTCGTTTAGTCTATAATCATTCTTGATCCACCTACTACTATTATCCACCCAAATACGGGTACCCAAGTACCCCTCATTTTTACACTATTAATATATACCTAGAGGTGTCAAACGGGCCCGGTAAAGGGAAAATCGGACGAGCCGGACCAAACTCGTGATCGAGCCGCTAATTTTAGAATTCAAATTTCTACCAACCTATGAAAATAAACTCAAAACATCGGGTCGATTGGGTTGGCGGGCTTTTGATGCCCGATTATTTTTGGACCTGGGATATTACAACTAGTTCTACGAAATATTGGGTTGGTCGGCCGAATTGACAGGTGACGACTCAATGTATACCCCATTCCCCCACCCCACCCCATTCCCCCCCACACACACATACTATATATATATATATATATATATATAGGAGAGGGAGGTTATATGAGACCACCTCATACATATGGTAAGTCCATAGGGACCGATCCCAGCCACATATCTAGATTTTTCAATGGTTGTGATTTTAGAGCTAAAAATTCGGTTTAAATGTTTGGTAATTAGAAAGGGATAAATTAGTCATCCTACAAAATTACCCAATATTCATGGGATTACTGCTCACATAATGATCACACAATCTATCCAAATCTCACGTCCGTTTCAACGTGAACAAATCTCATCTTCCTTAATCATCCTCCTTCTTCTTCAACGCATTGTGTGAAAAAAGTTGCAGGACAATTTACCATAGTTGCTAGAGCTTGACTTGATTCGAAGTTTGCTTATGAAGATGTAATTTGTTGCTTGTGTAGATGTGTCATTGTGTTTTTTATATACCATTAACTACATAGGCAAGTCATAAGCAACAAATCCATACTACATAAGAACAATCCTTTATACTACATAAGCAACAAATATACACTACGTATGCACCACGAATACATTAGCTACATAAGCAAGTCATAACAACAAACACATACTACATAAGCAACAAACATATATTACATAAGCAACGAATATACACTACATATGCACCACGGATACGTTAACTACATAAGCAAGCCATAAGCAACAAACTCATACTACATAAGCAACAAGTCTATATTAGATAAGCACCAAATATACAAGATTACTACGTATGCACCACGAATACATTAACTACATAAGCAAGTCATAAGCAACAAAATCATACTACATAATTGATAATCATATACTACATAAGCAATCTACGAATATACACTACACACATGCATCACATATACATTAACTACATAAGCAAGTCATAAGCAACAACCCTATACTAAGTAATGAGAGAATTTTTTTGAAACTCAAACGCTTGAGAGAGAGTATAAGTGAAGAGTGGGTGAAATCGCGTGAAAGATGGAATGAAATCTTAGTAACTGATTCTAAAGTGCCAAATTACCACCCTACCCTTTTTAATTGATGAAACCAAAAAATAAATATAAAAAAGCCCTAAAAATCTAGACCACCCAAAATTGTTGATCTATGGTTAGGATGTGTCCCCATGGAGTCACCCCAAGTAGCAGGACCTATTTGATCCATATCCTATATATATATATATATATATATATATATATATATATATTATGTGTCCATTTTAATTTGCCTTGATTTTTATGACATAAAAAAATACTTGTATATATATTGGGATCCATAATTCAACTACTTTGACAATTTTAATTTTCAGCGACTGAAAAACCATTTTTACCAAAATCATATTTCTAAGTATATAGCATTTAGAAAAAAACTGTCGACAATAAAAAATTATTTCTTCATAATAATTGAAAGTCATATCACATGTTGTGAATGTGATCACTAAGAAAATTCTAATTTAAATGAGGGGGAAAAAAATCAAGACCAGTTAATTTATAGCTAGGTGAGACAAAAATAGGACATGTTACTTTTTTCATGGGAGACTAATCAGATTCCAATAAATCCTTCCAATATTGAAATCTTTATTGAATGTTATATCCCTAATTGGCGTTTCCTCCACTTTTATGTGCATTTATATCATCTATCAGCTCATACATTTTCAGCAAAAGTCACCAATGTCTTTTCTCTTATCTTACTTGCATGAATTAATAACAACCAATAATGTCTCTTCCACGAGACTTTCTTGCCCAACTTGTGTGATGCATCTTATGTGTGTGCATATTCACTACTCACTAGTCAACATTTTGCCGACCTTTCTTCAAATTGATAATAAGAATGAATCGAAATCCTAGCATTGCCTATTATTTTATAAAATGTATAACTAGTTTTTGATTGAGAAAATAGATCGACCAAAGTTAAGAACCGCAAATGAACCAAGTCATTTCCATGAAATATTGGGGTCTCGGTTCAAAAAAATATTCGTTCGAAATCGTTCGTCGGGATCGAGAGATAGATCTAGAATTGTTTTATAATGAGAGCACATAATACATACATATATAAATTTATATCAAAAATAATTAGTAGGATCAAGATAAGTAAAGGCACACTAATTTAATTTTAACCTAATTAATATATAATTTATAAACATAAATAGTAAATAGTAAAGAAAACAAAAACAAATACATATAAAACCATTAGTAAAGCATAGTTTGTTTTTATTTATCAAATTAATATATAATTTTTAAAAATAAAAATATATAATATAATTATTAAAAAAAAAGAGAGAGAAGCTTATGGGGGCACGTTGTCACGCAGTTGGGCTTTACGACCAATTTTTCGCCATCTGCTTAGGAACAAAGAGGCTCACCACCATACGTAGTCCATCGTCTGCAGAATCACCTAAAGATGATTCTAGAATGATCTAGAACAAGATAGAAGAATGCGGAATGTTCTAGAATAGTCTAGAACATTTTAGAAGAGTCCTGGAATATTTTAGAAGAGTCTAGAATATCGTAGAAGGGTCTAGAATATTGTAAAAGAGTCTAGAATATGGTAGAGTAATGTAGAACATTCTAGAATAGTCTAGAATGTTGTAGAGTGTTATGGAACTATGTAGAAGGTTGTAGACTAGAGTGGAGATTTATAGAATACTTGTAGAATATGTAGGAATCATGTGGAGAGTTCTGAGAACTTCTCCCAACCATTGGATCAAATGAATCACCACCGTCCATTAAGGAGGTGGAGTAGTATAAATAGGTGTAGGGACCTCATTTGTAACCAACTAAGCATTGTAAGCAAATGTGAGTGAATATAAGTGTTCCTTTCCTAAGTTTCTTGTGTCTTATTACTTAGCCATCTTCTTACACTTCTTCACACACAAACACGTGGGAGAGGTCGACTTAGCTAATCGCAGGGGGCGATTGAAGGAGCTAAGGCCGCACGGTTCATTGTTGAGGAACAAGTCCGTGACGGTGGTATCGAGCCCGTTTGGGGCGAAGTGTTGTGAAGAGCGCGATGGCGGTGAAGACATTGTGTCGTGTGACCGAGAACCGCGGGGAGGGAACCAAAGGCAGACACGAGACGAAAAGAAACGTGACCAAAGCAAAGTACGAGAGGGGCGTCTTTGGAACACGTTGTAGTAGAGATGGGGAACGACTTGAGCGGGTCGAACATACTTGTCGAGACATTGGAGGGCCATGTTCTCGGCGGATAGATTCCCTCAAGGAAAATATCCAAACTTGTCTTGATGTCAACACCACACATGAGGAACGTCTTGCCAAGTTGGAGGCAAGGATGATGGATGTTATTCGGGCCTTACAAGCAAGCATCGAGGGATGCGAGAAGATCTTGCCTTGTGCAAAAAGGTCGTTGCTAGCGGGGAGCTAGCATCACCACACGGCTAGTCCAAGGGTGGACTACCCCAAACCGACGGGGTTTAATGGCGTAAGGGGACGCTAAAGTTGTGGAAAACTTCTTTTGGCAAATGGAGCGATACTTGAGGGGCTCGACGACTTACCGATGAAACAACAAAGGTAAGAATTGCTACTCTTTATCTTACGACATCTTTGCTACTTTGTGGTGGCGTAGAAAACATGCCGACATAGAACGAGGTGCTTGTCGAATTGATACTTGGGAAGAATTTAAGAGAGAGCTTAAACGACACTTCTACCCGAAAATGTCGTTTATGTTGCTCGAAAGAAAATGCGAGAGTTGAAACATAGGGAGATATTCAAGATTACGTGAAAGAGTTCACAACCCTTATGCTTCAAATCCCAAACATGTCGAGATGAGGACCTTCTTTTCTACTTTGTCGATGGACTTCAACACTGGGCCGCACAAAAGACAACGTCGAAATGTTAGTACAGGGATGGAAAGCTATCGCTGATTGCCGAGTCTCTCATCGATTATCAAAAGCTTGGAGATTCTATGAGAGAGGAGAAAAGAGGGACTCTTCGGATGAAGAAGAGAGAGAACACGGGCGTTATAAGATTTCTCCCACAGACAGAGATAAGCATCCTTCCCTGAAAGAGTATGAGGCCAAGAAGACCACTTTACGCCTAAAGGAGGATGCTACATGTGCAAAGGACCACACCCTATACGCGACGTCTAAGTTAGGAACTTTGCATGCCATGGTGGAGGAACATGGTCTTGAGGAAATAACACCCGAAGAACCAAGTAGATTGGAGCATTACAACTTCTTAATGCTCTTAAGACCGTGAGATGTGTCTACTACATCAAGCAAGGAGCTAATGTACGTGGAGCGCATATCAATGGGAAACCTACCAAAGTGATGGTAGACACGGAGCTTCAAACAACTTTATGGATGTTAATGAGGCTAAGAGACTAGGCCTACAGTGGGGAAAAGGGACGGATGGATGAAGGCGTCGCGAATACGAAACCCATACCCATTAAAGGTACGTCTCAAGTGTTGATCTCTGTCTTGGTGCTTGGAAGGGCCAAGCAAACTTTTCAATAGTGCCAATGGATGACTACAAGGTGGTGCTCGGGATGGACTTTTGGCGCAAGGTGTGCTATACCAATACCTTTCCTCAATAGTGTGTGGATTCTTGACAAGCATTCACCTTGTATAATATCTCGCTACCATCGGTGAACATGAAGATACAAAGAAGCCAAATTATTTCTCGGCCATGAGGTTGATTGAAGCCAACAAGAAAAAGCTCATCGTCGGAAGAGAAAGAAGTCAACACTTGATATAAGACGGCGACGGGGCGCGCCGTTGGGTGGGGGAGAATGTCACGCTTGGGCTTTACGACCAATTTTTCGCCATCTGCGGAACAAAGAGGCTCACCACCATACGTAGTCCATCGTCTAGAATCACCTAGCATGATTCTAGAATGATCTAGAACAAGATAGAAGAATGCGAATGTTCTAGAATAGTCTGAACATTTTAGAAGAGTCCGGAATATTTTAGAAGAGTCAGAATATTGTAAAAGAGTCTGAATATGGTAGAGTAATGTAGAACATTCTAGAATAGTCTAGAATGTTGTAGAGTGTTATGGAACTATGTAGAAGGTTGTAGACTAGAGTGGAGATTTATAGAATACTTGTAGAATATGTAGGAATCATGTGGAGAGTTCTAGAGAACTTCTCCCAACCATTGGATCAAATGAATCACCACCGTCCATTAAGGAGGTGGAGTAGTATAAATAGGTGTAGGGACCTCATTTGTAACCAACTAAGCATTGTAAGCAAGTGTGAGTGAATATAAGTGTTCCTTTCCTAAGTTTCTTGTGTGCTTATTACTTAGCCATCTTCTTACACTTACACACACAAACACGTGGGAGAGGGTGACTTAGCTAATCGCAAGGGGCAATTGAAGGAGCTAAGGCCGCACGGTTCATTGTTGAGGAACAAGTCCGTGACAACGTGCCCCCATATTAGGAAACGTGATCCGTGTGGTCAGCTTAACGAGTCGAACTCGAGCCTAAAATTCGAGCTCAAACTTTTAAACGAGCCAAACTCGAGCTTACGGATATTCGACTCGGAAATACGCGAACATGTTTGTTTATAGGCTCGCGAGCCTATATTCGAACTCGGCTCGCGAACATGTTCATTTACAGGCTCGCGAACTTGAACTCGAACTCGAACTTAATCTTTAACAAACTCAAGTTTGCTTTCACGAGCTCAAATTCGAGCATATAACAAGCCTTTTATGAGCCTATATCGTAACAAGCCATTTAAAAGGTGAGGAATCTATTTGAGAAAAAAAAAGATGGTTACCTTGACAATCGAATCAAATACGAGCAAGAAAAGCAATATCTCAGAACCAAAAATATTCTCAAGTTATTCAAGTTCAATCCTCAAGCCTACATTACGAAGGAAATCAATCCAACACTCACTTGTGAAGGAAAGACAACTTCAATCGGTTGAAGAGGACACATTTGAAGAATCAAGGGGTCTACATTCCACGGAGGATTGTAGGAAGGTTCAAGGTCGAACCAGTCTCAAGTTTTTGGAGGGCTTCGTGATCAAATCCAAGAAGCTTGAGCAAGTGGTCATGTAGTAGCAAAGCGTGCGCAACGTGAAGAAGGCCCAGTCGCATTTGAGTTTAGCTAGGCGTGTGACCAAGACATCTCCCGACCGAGTCCCAAAGGATCAAGTCACCAGTGTGATCAAGACTTGTATTTGGATCGTTAACCACTTTGTATATTGATCAATACTTAGTGGATTCCTCCAGGAGTTGGAGAAGAGAGGAGTAGAAGAATTACCCCATCTTCGAACCTCTATAAAAACTTATTGTGTCATTTACATTTCAAAGACTTTAATTTCTCGCGTATTATTTTTATATCTCTGTGATAAATTTGCTATCCAATTGATAATCAACAAAGTGCTAAAACCAAGTATTAAAACAAACTTAACCAAATTCAAGGGTGTTAAGTCTTCCATAAAACATATCACGATCGAGTAAACAAATGAGTTATTCTATCAACAAACGGCTCGATCAGTCTGTTGAGTGACTAACTCTGCTGATTAACTAACTTAGCCGTCCATCAAGGACTCGGCTACTGTGAAGTATTAACTCGAACGTTTTAAAAGGACTAAATTGAAAAGTTGGTAAGGTTTATTCAACCTCCCTTCTAAACCTTACACTCACACCCCTTGGGACCTACAATAATGTAATCATAATTTGTGGCTATATTAAAAAATATGATACTTTATCTAAAATAACCGATATTTTTTTCATATAATCACTTTAATAATAGAGGAAAAAAAAGAAAAAAAGGTAAAAAGTGCTTTGACCCGCGGACCGGTCAACAAGATTTGCGTCAATAGGATCCGCTTACTTGATTGAGACCCGTAAAGACGACCTCCCTACATGAATTTTTGCCTTCATATTTAGCCTTGTTTTACATTTTTTTCCGGCTTTACCTCAAAACTAAAATAAAAATCATATAAATTATAACTAAAATATTATTTTTAAAAAACATAGGCTAATTATTTTTTTGTGGGGGAGGGAGATAGGTTGGCCCATGTCTCCGCCACTTATAACAATGGAGATATTGCCCACACTTAGAGCATCCCTAGCAGAGCTTCAAAATGAAGTTGGACGACATTTCCCCTCTCCCAAGAGTGGTGTGCCACTTTGCCGCACCGTAGCAACACTACTTTTTCTTTTTCTTTTTTCTTTCATTTTTATATATTTTTATTAAATTTAAATATTTTTATTAATTTCATATTTTAATTATCTAATAGAAATAATACTAAAAGTAATTCAATCATCTGTGGTATTTTTTAAAAAATATATATAATGTGTAATTTGAATAATACTATGTGATTTAAAATATTACACACAAAATTATAAATTTTACATAAAATCATTAAAATTTACATATTATTTTATTTTGATTAATTTTGAAAATAAAAAATTTAATAAATATTATATTAAATAAAAGTACATATGTAATATGTTATCAATTAAAAAGTAAAAAAAAAATCAATATTAAATAAATAAAATAAGGAATCTTATGGAATATTCCTTTTTTGTGTATAATGTAGTGCAAACTGTTAGAGATAAAATGTAGGTTTTGCACTAAAGTGGTGCGAGAATATGTACCAAAGTGGTGCAAACTACTTTGGAGATGTCTTAGAACTGTACATATGACATTTTCCATGTTTAACAATTGTTGGACTTTGGATCGCACCCCCTAACGACATATAGGGTGTAAAATGAATTGGATAGTACTGAATATGTTATTATTTAAAACTATTTGGATTTTATAGTAGTCCATTTTGTTTTTTTGAATTTGATTTGGTGATCAATTGTATTGAATTTGAACGAATTTTACCCAATTCGAATACAAATCAAACTTACTTACCTAGTATTTTTTATATTTTATTATCTTTCACTATTTAAGTCGATCTCAAGTTTCATATAATTTTTTTAATACAAATCAAACTTAAGTACGTACGATATTTCTTTATATTTTATTATTTTTTCTATTTAAGCCGATCTCGAGTTTCATATCTTTTTTTTTCGAATACAAATCAAACTTACGTACTTGATATTTCTTTATATTTTATTATTCTTCACTATTTAAGTGAGCTCGAGTTTCATATCTAAAAAAATGTTCAAACTCTTTTATATTAATTAACCAAATTCATATAGTATATTTTTTATATATTATACGACATATATAAATATAATGTATAATATGTATTATATAACGTTATATATAAAAATACTTTATATGTGAATATTATAATGATGTCACGTGATTTTTATTATTATGAAATTGCTTTTGAATTTCGTAAAATTGCATTTGAATACTCTCGACGAGGGTCGACGTTTAGCCGACTTTATGGGTCGAATCAAGAAGCTCGCTAATGGGCCGAACTGTGAGAGCTCTGCTAATGTGATGAGGGTCAATATTGGATGACCTTATGGGCCGACCTGAAGAACTCTTGTAGTTGAGCCGACCTGAAGAACTATTAACTCGGACTAGGTTGGAGGGAGGATTCACTTAGGGGGATGAACTAAATTATTTTGCTCGTGGGATGAAGTGATGAACTAACAAAAGACAAGTTAAGGTTTTTACAAGGCCAAGCTTGGGTCTTAGGGCAATTAAATTTTTAGCAGACGTGACTGAGGTGATGAGCTGAAGTAGTTGACATCAGTTCAGCCTGTCGAACTGGTCAGTAAATTAGGGTTCCAGAAGATTTGATCTTATCTTAATTATGATTCTGTTACCAAATCGTAACAAACTCCGAATTTCTCGGAAATTCTGATTAGGGCAAAGCTATGAAAGCCAAAGTACAGGTTCATTCTTACCATAATCACACTTTTTATTCACTTTTATATTTTGCTTCTTTCTTGCTGAATACTCTTCTGACTTAAGCATCAGGAGGGCATGTCGGAGCAACCCTCCAGCTCCCCTTTTGTGCAGGTCGACGGGGATATCGGTCGGAGATATTTTTAGGGAGGCGGAACAATTTTGGGATCAACCAATTGGCGCGCTGTGGGAATTATAAAACAATTGTGCACGTATTTGTGTGGTTATGAAACTGTTGTAAAACAATTCAAAAATACCATTGAGATAACATCATGTGTGACGTCTTTGATAGCTTTAGGTAATTATATCAAATAATTAAAATCTAATTTACTTCCATGCATCGATTTCCAAATTGAACTGGCCCTCGAAAGCATTTTATTTAATTTTATTTTCCCTCGTAAACAAAATTTTGCTTCACTCAAGATTGAAAAGTTAAAATTTATAGCTCGCTATATCATTTTACTGCTAAGTTAAGTTATATATAAACGGTGCCTTGCATAGATAGCTTTCAATTGGTAAATGGGCTTGAGTGATGTGATGTTCGTTTCGGCCGTGATCGTAGTATGGAGGTTCGAATCCGGCCTAACAACAGATTGGAGGAGGATTTTTATGTGGTGACTGACTACCTAAAGAAATCGAACCCCGACTAATTGATGTATATCTAGCGATTCACCTCTTCCACGAAACTCAATGGGTGGGACACTAGGGCTATAAGGGATGGGATCATTGGCGTAGCTCAGGGGCCAACCTGGGCCCCGGCCCCCCTCTTTTAAAAAAAGAAAATCACTACGCAAAATTTTTTGGAAAAAATATATTAGTTGAAATTTATATGATTTTTCATGGTTTTTATTTGGCTACCACTCCATTTTCGTCTTGGCCACCCTTGGATGAGCTTCATCGTTTTTTATAATTAGTATATATAAAAAGGTGATTTTTATCATTCATTCGCCTCTTATTCTCAGTGTTTATTCTCGTATTATGAGATTCTTATGGCATATGCCCCTTCCTTGGATGCTATTATTAAGCACCCAAAACGTATTCTAATAAGGTCACAAATCTCAATAGATCTATCCAGGTACGTGCGTATCTAATATTCTATTTATCTTTTGTTTTTGAAATTTAATTAGAAAATAATATAAATATTCTTTTTTCATGTTATATAATAGTAGTTTCATAATTTCGTTTAGTTTTTTCCCATTAAAATTCATAATTCAAAGAGAAAATAATTAATTTTGAACTCAATCATAAGCATTATATAATCTCACCTGGATTGATTGCATTTGTTGAACAAATAATAAGCTTTTTTTTTTTTTTTGTCTTGCCTACCATAAGTACCAATCACATTCCTTACTTAACTCTCCATCACACATAAAGTGCTAAAGATTTTGATAGCAAAACCTTAGCCATAATCATTATGTCTCTTTTTTACGGTAGGTTTTATTACCTAACTCTTA
Organism: Rehmannia glutinosa; assembly: GCA_016081115.2. Taxonomy (NCBI): domain Eukaryota; kingdom Viridiplantae; phylum Streptophyta; class Magnoliopsida; order Lamiales; family Orobanchaceae; genus Rehmannia; species Rehmannia glutinosa. The sequence continues at coordinate 156,072 of JABTTQ020003351.1, read as the reverse complement.
TGCAATTTAACTAAGCACAATTTATATTTGGGTAAAATTCACTTTACCCCTTATACTATTAATTTTGTATCAAACACCTCCCTCTACTACTAAACATTCAAATACCCCCACTAAACTAGTAAAAATATTTAACGGTCAAAATACCCTTGAAACATCTATATATAATATTTAATTCAATATTTTATCTTCCATACAATTAAATCTGAATTAATTTGATTAGAGATATTAATTAATATCTGAACATATAGTTAAATAAAATAGAAAAATATATTGTTACCATTATATGTGTAGATATTACTTTAAAAAATAATTATTAAAATTTATATATTAATTGACATTCTTAAATACTTCTATTAATAAGATGTGATATAGATACAACATATTAAATGATATAGAAATTTATCGATGAAGGAAAAAATAAATATTTTAAAATTTTAAACGAAATAATCTTATAATACTCTTTGTGATGTTCTTCTAAAAAGCGCTAGACGCTAGTCGGCGCAAGTTGGGGTCTAGCGCCTAGGATGAGTCTCGGGGCGGAGTTAGGCGGGATCGGGCGGGGTTAGATAGGGCCTAATCGAGAAAAAAACTATAGGCGAACAAAGAGGGTCTAGCGCTGGCGGAAGTAATAGGGTTAGGCGGGGTTTTTAGAAGCGTTTCTCGACAACTAAATATTAATAATTTGATTCAATTTTTATTTAATGCTAATATTAATTATATTCAAAAGAATTAAATAGTTTAATATCAATAATATAAGAAACACGTTATTTTTTTAAAAGAGTATTATCCCACATAAATTTACATTATGATTTATGTTGTTTTAGAAAGTATCTTTTTTACATGAAAAATAATTTTATTAATTAAACAAACAAGCAATACATTGATAGATGACGAAACAAGTCTATTAAAAATCATAAAAGATGTAAAAGAGTAATAGCATCTAGGGTAATAATAAAAATCGAACTTAACGTCTATAATTTTGAAAATTCTATAATTATGTCAGAATACTCGTGATTCCAATTCATTAATCTGTTGAAGACCATAATTTGATTTGTTATTTATGTCCCTCGAATAAAAAACTCGTTTGAATCGTCAAACAAGAAAAACACCGCACTAAGATGGTGATAAACCAAGCACCCGAAGTAGGCGGAATCATAAATAAAAAAAAACAAACAATATGGGAAAACCATTTATTTTGAAAATAAATTGATAAAAAGATGTAGATGAGATGATTCTAGGCTAAAAATGGCCAAAAATCACTCCTTAACGATGAAGAACAAGGAAAAAAAAAAGCAAAAGAAAGTGAAAGTTTGAAAGAAAGGAGGTTAGTTATTTTTTTTTAAGCCTGTCTTTTTATAAAGTATCTTTTAGATATGAAATGAATTCCATTTTCGTTCATTTGGAAAATTTTGTTTGACCAAACATCTTTATTGTTTATGAAAATTTTCAAAAATATATTATTTATTCACTCTCACTTTTTATTATTTTTCTATCATCAATCACATCTACACATTTTTTCATAAAAAACTAATCATTATAACACATTCTCCCACAAATTTCACTATTCATTCACTCACACATTTCTAACTAGCAATCATATCCAATCATTATTTTACTATTTTTAAATCAAATCAACTTTCATATTACTTTCTCATCTCACATCTAATCACACCCTCAAAATTCATCTTTTTTCTAATTTTTTTTTTTTTACCATTATTCTCTATCAAAATAGAAATTTTTAAAATAAAAGTATATCCAATCGCACACTTTTTAGTACTTCTTCATTTAGTTTTTAATTGTATTAATATTTTTGAAATATTTATTTGTTATATTATATTAATTTAAGGTTCACATATAATAAATAATTATAAAATATAATTTCATCCATTAACGTACTTCCATTACATATGGTGCATAATCGAAATTTCATCGAGTCTTCGTCAAAATAATATCTATTAATTTGATTCGAAATTTATTACTTAATTACCTACTAAAAATCTATATATTGAAAATAACGGTAATATAAATTTATGTATGCAACTGATTATATCGGTATCAAGTTGTAACTAACAAACTTGTTCACAAATTCTGGCACTTAAGAAATCTCTTAACATTGCGGGAATTTTCTGGATACGTAGATCCTCCAATGTATTTGCTCATAATTTTGCTTTTTTCGCTAAGAATATGCCGTATGATATCCGCTCTTGGAGCGTTCCTGTATTATTCAATCGCCGGGGGACGTTTTCCGATAGTTAAATGAACTTTCTTTCTCAAAAAAACCTACAAAAGTGGGATAGGCCGTGTAGGAAATTGGTTTCAACAAGTTTGGATGATAATCTAACTTTGACCAGTTTTCTAGTGACTAATTATTTAATTCTAGAAGAATTAAATATTTAAATAATAATCTATGTTTCGAGTAAATGTGTTTAGTATATTTAACTTCTCAAAATCAATTTATGGTGAGTGAGAAATAAAATACACAAGATAGTCACTTAAAAATAGGATAATTGATGTTGGGAGATGAAAAGTCACCCATCCTACATACGGATTTGATATTGATTAAATTCAATACGAGCCGTCTCTAAGTTTCAAGGGGCCTCGGCGAATAAAAAGTATGGGGCCCTTGTGTTTACGTAAAAAAATTAATGATAATAAAATTAACGGTACAAATAAAATTTCATTTATTTAACATTAAAAAATAAGATATATAATAACAAAAATACAATACTCAACCTTTATCATATCGGTCTTATTAAAATATATTATGAAAAAGATTGTTCAATATAATTTACCATAGAGAAAAAGACAAAAAAATAATAATAAAGTAGCTATGAAAAATTGATTTTCTTGCATTTTAAAATTCTTCAATTCTAATTTTTGGCTTTGCAAAAGGGAAAAAATGGCAAATATGAAGGAAGAAATGAGGACTAGGTGGGCGACTCTTTTAATTCTTCAATTATATTTTTTGGTTTTACAAAAAGAAAAATGTATAGTTAGATTAAAAATAATTAGATAGATAGGTGAGAAAAAAACAACTACATAGAATGACAAAAAGAAAACCTTCACTTATGTTTTTTGCAAAAAGAAAAATATTGTTACATAAAAAGGCAAAAAGAAAAAACCAAATAGTTAGATAGAAAGGCAAAAAGAGAAAACAAATATTTGCTTCTATTGGGATTTGAACACAAGTCCATGAGGAACATGAAAAGCATCACAACTACTATGTCAAATCACTTATTAATATATTAGCTAAACCTTTGATTAATATATCCAACATATATACATGTAAAAAAATAAAAACAAATTTGGGGCCCTTGCTGAAGGGCCCTTGTCGGCAGAAGACGCGTGCACGCCAGGGCCGCCTCATTCAATGTATCAATAAGTGGATGTGGAAGAATATGCAAGATAATAGAACTATACACATATGGTATGTGGTGGGGTTTTGGGCCACATGCGCGCCATCCTGGTGTCGTGGGGCGTGTCTCGACCGGGCGATTTTGTACAAAAAATATTTGTTTTTTATTTCAAAAATAAAAACAAAGAAACATTAGATGAAATAGGTTGAAAGTACTTGAACCGACACCACTAACTTAGTGGCATACCCACTACTTGTAAGTTGCAACCTTAATGGTCATTGATGGTTGCCTAATACTGGAGGTTTTCGCCCACAATCTCATGGAGTTCTTTAACTGCGATTATGAGACCTCGTCGATTGGAAGTCTTATATGAAGGATTGCATTGTAGTTGTTCAATACACGAGCAATTTTTTTTCTCATTTTTTCTTCTTGCATATTGCATAAGTGTACTCAGTTTTTACACAGTCCAGTACGCCGGAGCCTTGAAATTTGCAGTGCTGCTATTTTAAAGGCATAAAATGTACTTCATTTCTTACAGAAATATACATAAAAATACAACATGTCGACATACCAAATTGGGTGGATTGGATGAAAAAAATCATATAAATTATTATTTATATTTTTTTCAATTTTATAAAATTAAGTAAGAAAAAGGGGGGCATGTTGGCCCTATCAACGCCATTGTTCACAAAATTATCCTCATACATATATATGCCACTTATTCTTAATAATAACGATTTAGATTGAAAATACTATTTGCATTATTATTATTTGTTATCACAATAAACACAAAATTCACGATTAATTAATTCATTTCTAGAATAACTGGCAACTTTAATTCTAATTTCACAAATCTTATCATCAATATCATTTTTATAATTAATGTTTAGAGTGCATGCATGAAGACATTGGTTAAAAAGTTTCATCAGTTACTCAAAAAAAACTTTGCCACCAGAGTAGGAACTAATAATTAATGGAGAAATATGCAACCCCCTTTCTGACACATTAATATATTGATGTGCACCAAAAGGGCAAAATGAAATTAAGAAGCAAACAAATATATTAAATGAGCTTTTTAATTTTCATCCAACAAAACATAGCTACCAATATAATTATTTTCAGGACCCCTCTTGTCGCAGCCTATTTGGTGGGGCTGCTCTTCTAAAACAAACCGCCACCATTAATAGGTTCAAGTCCTCATCATCAAATTATTGAATTTATTTCCCAAGTATTTTTGTTTTCTTTTTTCATTATTGCATTTATGCAGAAAATTATTATGATGGACCACCACAGTCCACAAATACACTGCAAAATTATAATACTTACATTTAATATTTTCTCCCAACAACCACGTACAAATGAGATGATAGATCTCCTATCCGACTTTTCTTGCTCAACTCCCTATTTTATATATTGGATAAAAGACGGAGTTAGCGGATCTTCTGCTACCCAGTGGGTAGTGCCCAACTTCCGTAGGATTGTGACATGTGTCTCATTTTAATTTTCTTTTTTGAAATAAAATACATGCATATGTCATGGAATGACACTTAAGAAAATCACAAAGGACACGTGGACAACTCACTTTGGTAGCATCAAACCCCCATAAAAGACACACTCACAATTGTAGCATATGTCATTCCTAGCAGTGGAATAGAAATCTCAAGCCCCTACAAATAGGATTGGTCGTTCTATACATTCCGGTATTTCGCCTCAAAATTATTGGTGTATTTGATTTTAGATTTTATTTTTAATTAAAATAAAGACATTTATATATTTTAAGTTTTATTTTAATTAAAGTAAAGACATTTATATATTTTAAAGTTTTATTTTTAATTAAAGTAAGGACATTTATATATTGTAAGTTTTATTTTTAATTAAAGTAAGGACATTTATATATTGTAAGTTTTATTTTTAATTAAAGTAAAGACATTTATATATTGTAAGTTTTATTTTTAATTAAAGTAAAGAGTATTATAAAAAGATTATTAGAAATGAATTTTTTTCTAAAATGTATGAAATAAAATAATAATAATAATAATTTTAATGTATTAAGAAGTAATATATATATATATATATGAACAAAGCTTCATCCCCACATGGGTTTTCGAGAGATGTCAATATCACATTCCTTTTCATTGTTGTAACTTGTAACTTCTAACCGTGTTAACTTTATGGGTCTATTTGATTTCATCTTCATTTTTGGGTTCATAGTCATTTTCAAAAAAAAGTATTTCAAATTGGAAATAAGCTTATGTATATCAAATTTAAAATTCTAAATGTGACATTTTAAAAGAGAAATATAATATTTTGGTTTTCGAATTTACTATCTATTTATTTTTTTTAGAGAAAGTTGCATTTTGTTAATAGCATGTTAATTAAATCTCCAAGACAATCGACCAACAAAATGGCAAGAGGGAAAAAGAAGCAAAACTAACTAGACTATGTGCAATATTTATGATTGCAGTCCTACACGCATGAAGTATTTTGGTTACATTCACGCTGGCTAGGAGAAATTTTTTTTTCAAATATCTCCGTTCCCATGTAACTAAAGTCTTCCTGTTGAGATATGATTATTTGCACCACCAAAAGAAAGAATCGATTATCACCTCAATAGGCATTATGCCACAATATTTAGTATGTAGTAAACCCTCATGCATAGCTCCCCTTTGAATCTTGTGAGGTCGTGTCTAGTGACGGATGCAGGATTTGAAATTTGAGGGGGCGAAACCTATTTTTGATGACTACAACAATAAAAATTTACTCAAATTTGGGGGAGGGGGGAGGCAAATGTATTTTTTTCCTTAACCTATACATACATATATGAAAAAAAAATCAACAAAATTAAGGGAAAAAAAAAGTTTGGAAAATTTTGGGGGGGCTGCAGCCCCCTCCCTTGTCCCCCCCTAAATCCGTCGTTGGCCGTGTCAAAGGAGCATGGAGCCTGAGCAAGATTTTAAAAATGGTACAGGTAAAAAAAACGATTTAGAGAAATTTGTTATTCTTATTTTCTAATTACAAGTTACTTATTAAAAATTGATATTTACAATGTTCTACACAATCCATTTAATATCCCTTGCAACAGTAAAAAAAAGAGGTCAAGCTATCTTGCTTTCTCAAGTGAAAAAATTATGATTATTTTTGTTGAGTTTTGATATGCATAATAGTTAATTGATAGTAAAGGCAACTACAAAATTATAGGAGGCTGATGGAAAAAATTAATAGAAAAACACTAGAGGTAAATTATGATATAAATTAGACTTTAGATTTATATATAATTAAACGATGAAACCTTTACAAACTAACTTAAGTCTAAAGAGAGTAAAGAATTCCTATTTTGTAGGCACTTAATTTTCATTCGATTCCAAATTGCAACATTCGATTCTTAATCTTCAATCTCATCAATTACTCTTCTAATATTTTAGTTGAATCTTCATATAATATATACACACACATGTATATTTGACATTAAGGGCTTCCTTTTTTTAGAGGCCTAAGGCAATCATCTTAATTATAGGTCCTATATTCTTTTCACAAAAATTTATGTGAGATCCGTGAGACGAGTAGCCCCAAATACCCGATCCGCCTAAATTATACTAATATACGCCGATTTTTATTCTTCCGATTTTTCTCTCTTCTCTCTTCTCTCTTCTCTCTCTTCTCTCCTGTTCGATTTTCCCCTTTTTCTTTCCGTTTTTTTACGCAATTCTCTTCCTGTTTTCCTTCCGATTTCTTGATTTTTTCCGATTTTTCAATGAAAAGTTCTTCTCCAATTTTCCTGCGATTCTTGAGTTTGGTGTTCGACGACCAATCTTAGGTACTTTTTTATTTTCGATTTTAGTATTTTTCTTTCGTTTCTCTGTCTCTCTTCTATTTTCTTGCGTTTTGGTATTTTCGAAAGTTTTTTTATGGGTTTTGCTTGAAAATATATGTTAGGGTTTTAATTTGAGCATGTATTTTGTGTATTCTACTTGAATTGAATATTAGGGTTTTGATTTGTTGAAGTTGAGTTTTATTTGTTGTAATGAATGTGTCTGGATGATTTTTACTTTTGCAATGCATGTTAATTTCTTACATTCATTTTTCACAAAAACGTAACACTTTGCTTTTTTTTACACAAATGTTTACCCCTAGAATTGGTGTTGTGATGTTTTTACGTAGTTAGTATGCAAAGTGTCATGTTCTTCGTTAATTATTTTGTGGTTGTTGTAAATATCACTTTTCATATTAAAACTAAAAGTATCAATTTTCATGTTAAAAGTATTACTTTTTCACAATAAAAGTATCAGGTTTCATGTTAAAAGTATCTATTTTCACTTTAAAAGTATTAATTTTTTGTTAAATTATTTACGATAAGTACTTCATATAAAAGTATCACTTTTCATAATAAAAGTACCAATTTTCATGTTAAAAGTATCGGGTTTCCTTTAAAAGTAATATTTTTTGTTAAGTTGTTTTACGATAAATACATCATATAACAATATCATTTTTCATGTTAAAAGTATCAGTTTTTACTTTAAAAGTATTATTTTTTTGTTAAGTGTTTCTGAGAAGTACTTCCTATCTGGTGTTTTCTTAATGCATTATATGGAAAATTTCAAGGGGTATGTGTACTCAGATCCAAATTTGCGTAAGGTATAAATATCTTATATATATATATAATTGAATTGTAGAAAAATATTTACTTATCTTAATTTTATTTTGTTTTCATTGAAGGTCGGCGAAGGACGCAAATTAAGGGCTTCTTACTATGCAAGAATTATTCTTAGCCATTTCAATGAAATGAAAGTGCAAATCAAGAATTATGCACTTCAATTTATAAATGAACAAGCCAATTGATGGATGTAAAGTGTTTTTTAGAGGATGTCAGACAAATTGGAGAAACCTACTTTATTTTTATGAATTTGATGTGTTGCTTTTTTGTACTGATTAGTATTGCAAGTATTGACTAGTATTGCAAATGGTGTAGTTTGATGATGGGGTGAAATCATGTATGTTACATTGCAAACATTGACTAATATTTCAAGTAGCATATTTTAGTGTATGTTATTGGATATTATTATTATTCAAGTTTTGTACAGGCTATCTATTATAATACTTAAACTGGTGATTGCAAAAATGGGCAGCGTAATTGCAAAAATATAAAATAAAGTACATATTGTGAAAAATAAAAATAAAAACTAATTTACAGGATATAAAGAGAACCATTAATTGAAAAGTATCAATTTTTGTTCAAAAAGGATCGATTTTTTGATTAAAAGTATCACTTTTTGTTGCAAATGATTACGAAAGAACATATAATTGCAGAACTCTCACTTTATTAAAGTATCACTTTTTGTTCAAAAAGTATCGATTTTTGGGTTAGAAGTATCACTTCTTGTTTCAAAAGATTTACAAAAGTAATAACATAAAATTGTTGAAGTATTATCTTATTAAAGTATCATTTTTTGTTGAAAATGTATCGATTTTTGAATTAAAAGTATCACTTTTGTTATGAACAATTTATGAAAAGAACATAAAATTGCAGAAGTATCACCTTATTAAAGTATCACGTTTTGTTCAAAAAGTATTCGACTTTTGGGTTAAAGTATCGATTTTCTCATTACAAATGTATTAAAATAAAAGGAGATTAAAACACTGAAACTAAAGAATTTAATATAAAACAATCAATGTAACAATAGTATCATGTTTTTTATACAAAAACAATTACTAAAATAGTCGATGATTAGGAGTCTTTGAACCAAACTCCTTCGAAGGATATGAGTTTGTCGTATCACTATTTCTCTTCTTCTTGTTTTTTTTGAAAATGGCCCTTGATCCCTTGTTTTCTCCCCTTGGAGCATCGCATCACTTCCATTCTGTGTGACAATATTGATTTCATCATTTTCATGAGCAGCTCAATAACCGTGACAACATCTAAATGTAATACTTTTGGTTAGAAATCTGATACTTTTTATTAAAAAAGTAATACTTTTTTAGTTGAATTAACACAAATATATTACACAATACCTTCATTTAATATATTAGCCCAATTCTCACTAAGAATCTGATCTACAACACACACACATAACTAAGTTAGAAAATATACAGAAAAAAAAATTGCTGAAAGGTGATACTTTTAGTTAGAAAACTAATACTTTTTATGGAAGAAATCATACTTTCATTGCCACGCCTTTAACATTGTCCATTTTTCATCATCAACAACAGATTACACGAAAAACTGGAAATTTTTTATTAGAGATGAAGGTCATTCATACAACCACCAATATCAATACCAATTTCATATATTTTGCAAAAAAAAGTACTTAATATATATGTTTTAACAGGTAAAGTTGAAGATGCAATCTGCAAAATGTATGTAATATCATTTAGATGCAATTTCAAAAACACAAATCCAAAAACTTGGTACAATTTCGAAAACTCAACTCCATAAACTTGTGAATAATTGGAAAGAAGAAGAAAACACACAATTTTTAATACACCGGCCGCGTAGACGAAGACACAATGGAAGAGTAGTTGTCGGCAATAGCGTGGTGGAGGAATTGGTATCCCATGGTGGTGGTGGTGCGTCGCCTTTGAGGGAGAGAGATGGAGAGAGAGATCGTAGAACTAGGGTTTTCTTTGTTTACGGCTTCAATTCTAGGTTGGGTTTTCTCTGCTTTTGAGTGACTAACTCTGATTAACTAACTTAGTTTGTCCATCAAGGACTCGGTTGTGAAGTATTAACTCGAACGTTTTAAAATGACTAAATTGAAAAGTTGGTAAGGTTTATTCAACCTCCTTCTAAACCTTACACTCACACCCCTTGGGACCTACAATAATGTAATCATAATTTGTGGCTATATTAAAAATATGATACTTTATCTAAAATAACCGATATTTTTTCATATAATCTTTACTTTAATAGAGGAAAAAAAAAAAAGGAGAAAAAAAGGTAAGTACAGTGCTTTGACCATGGGACCTGGTCAACAAGATTTGCGGGTCAAATAGGATCCGTCTTACGGATTGAGACCCGTAAGACGACCCTACATGAATTTTTGCCTTCATATTTAGCTTTGTTTTACATTTTTTTCTCGCTTTACCTCAAAAACTAAAATAAAAATCATATAAATTATAACTAAAATATTATTTTTAAAAAACATAGGCTAATTATTTTTTTGGGGGAGGAGATAGGTTGGCCCATGTCTCCGCCACTTATAACAATGGAGATATTGCCCACACTTAGAGCATCCCTAAGAGAGCTTCAAAATGAAGTTGGACGACATTTCCCCCTCTCCCAAGAAGTGTGCCACTTTCTTTGCACTTGTTTTTACATAGCAACACTACTTTTCTTTTTCTTTTTTCTTTCATTTTTATATATTTTTATTAAATTTAAATATTTTTATTAATTTCATATTTTAATTATCTAATAGAAATAATACTAAAAGTAATTCAATTATCTGTGGTATTTTTTTAAAAAAATATATATAATGTGTAATTTGAATAATACTATGTGATTTAAAATATTACACACAAAATTATAAATTTTACATAAAATCATTAAAATTTACATATTATTTTATTTTGATTAATTTTGAAAATAAAAAATTTAATAAATATTATATTAAATAAAAGTACATATGTAATATGTTATCAATTAAAAAGTAAAAAAACAAAATCAATATTAAATAAATAAAATAAGGAATCTTATGGAATATTCCTTTTTGTGTATAATGTAGTGCAAACATATAGAGATAAAATGTAGGTTTTGCACTAAAGTGGTGCGAGAATATGTACCAAAGTGGTGCAAACTACTGGAGATGTCTTAGAACTGTACATATGACATTTTCCATGTTTAACAATTGTTGGACTTTGGATCGCACCCCTAACGACATATAGGGTGTAAAATGAATTGGATAATCTTGAATATGTTATTATTTAAAACTATTTGGATTTTATAGTAGTCCATTTTGTTTTTTTGAATTTGATTTGGTGATCAATTGTATTGAATTTGAACGAATTTTACCCAATTCGAATACAAATCAAACTTACTTACCTAGTATTTTTTATATTTTATTATCTTTCACTATTTAAGTCGATCTCAAGTTTCATATAATTTTTTTAATACAAATCAAACTTACGTACGTACCTGATATTTCTTTATATTTTATTATTTTTTCCTATTTAAGCCGATCTCGAGTTTCATATCTTTTTTTTTTGAATACAAATCAAACTTACGTACTTGATATTTCTTTATATTTTATTATTCTTCACTATTTAAGCTGAGCTCGAGTTTCATATCTAAAAAAAATGTTCAAACCGATTCTTTATATTAATTAACCAAATTCAAACCAACTTTTATTACTAAAAAAAGGATGGACCTTATCCATGATGGCCCCAACTACCTTTGTCCTAGAGTTTTGTGGAATAGGTGAATCGTGGGATATGCCTCAACAAGTCAGAGTCCAGAGCTGTCATAGATTGAGTCACCACATAAGAAATCATCATCCACCATGTTACAAAGGAGATTCAAACCTCCACACTGTGGGTGCTTAAGCGGCAATACGTCACTTAGGTCTTTCACCAGTTGAGCTATGCCATGGGGGCACCAACTTTGATTACTCGATTATATATATCTACTACCGTAAATACTAGGCGTGATCACAGTACGATTTTGTGGTTTTTTGAGTTAATTCCAAACCGAATTGCTATATATGATTCGATTAAATAATATTTTCAAACAACGGTTTTATGAAGTAAACCTGAAGGTGTGGTATTAAGTGGTGGCGGGCAGTGGCCGGTAGTTTTGCGGTTTTAATAAACAAAAATATTATTTAATTGATAAATTAATATAATTTGGCTACGATATTATAATGAAAAAGTCGAAGAAAAATGTTATAATTGAAAAGTATTTTTTTAAACAGGATGTATTTTTGCAAATAAATGCACATTGCAATGTTTTGTATTTCACTTACATTCAATATGTAATGCAATGTAATATTGTTCTATTTTGATGCAAAATCATATGCATTTTAACAATATGTATTTTAAAGATTATATGCATTTTAAAATATAGTTCTTAATATATTTATTGTCAAACTATTTAACTAAAGATTCAAGAACAATATGTTATTTTACCCTAACTTATAAAGGTGTGGTGCGGTGTGTTTTAGCGGGTTTTAAAACCTAAAACATAATCGCACCAACCATTGCGGTTTCTATTTAATAGTTTAAATCGCGGTTTTGGTCATAACAAATTATTATGAACGGTGCGACTTGGTGCATTCTCGCGCTTTTTTAAAATTTATGATCACTCCTGAGTCGGGGTGGCCAAATGAAACCAAAATCGGGTTCCAAATCAATCAAACCGTGGTCAATGATTTACAAAAAATAACCGGAACAGTGTAGACTGGTTCCATGGTCTCAAAAAGCTCGTAGAACCGCGTGTAATCGTCGGTTGGACTGTCTGTGGAATCATCGGTGGGCAAGCGGTTTCAAGTTAAAACTAATGTTTTTATTTTTATTTGGTAAAATATGCTATAAGAAATGTTAAATATTTATTATGATGTTTTATATTAGTAATCAAATGAAACACATTTTAATCAAATGTTGTAAGCGAACTACATTAACTTTCATTCCTCTATGTTCTAATAGTATATATAGACAGTTTAATATTATTATTAATATTAAGTTCAAAACTCAATTGAATATTAAGTCTAAGTCTTTTTTCTTTCTTTTCCCCTTTTTTTGTAATCGAAATTAATGAACCATTTTAAAAAAAAATCAAAAATTATCAAAAGATAAACAAACGATTCAACATGAACCAGAATTGCTGAGGAATTGGGTTCTAAACCGAAAATGGAACCGTTGGTTCCGATTTTGGAAACAAAACGTGAGACAACGGTTCGATTACGATTCCTCCAAAATGATGATCCAAACCTAGCGGTTAAACCGCGACCATCCATACTCCTATTTTTTTTTTTTCAGGGGCCACCCTAGTACATATAGCAGTAATATTATTATTTTTTGTTTACTAATAAAAATCAAAAATTACAACATGGCACGTGCCACCTATTATGTACATAATTGCCACGTCACTGAAATGATGACGCTCTATTCACTCCCTGCCTCTACTCTCTAGATCTATCCCTCCCCAAACTCTTTTCTATTAATCTTCTTCACTTCTTCTTTTCTTTCTAAGAAAAAATAAACACACACACTCAAGGTGTATTTCTGCGTCTCTGCAAACTCCTCATTTTAGCTCAGAAAAGAAAACCAATGGGAGAGGTCTTATTCTCTCTCTGCCCACCATTTTTCTTTTTCTTGTTCTGTGTGTGATTAAGTTTTGCTCATTTAATTTTATTTTTTTAGCAGGAACAGAAGAAACCGGAGGAGAAAAAACCGGAGGAAACCAAGAAGGCTGAAGAGGCCCCAAAGGCTGAAAAACCGGCGGCCGAAGACGAGAAAAAACCAGAGGAGAAGAAATCAGAAGAACCCAAGGCGGAGGAGCAGGCGCCGCCGCCGCCGCCTCCTCCGCCGCAAGAAATTGTTCTGAGGGTTTACATGCATTGTGAGGGCTGTGCTAGAAAAGTCCGCAGGTGCCTCAAAGGATTTGAAGGTAATTAAATTTAATTAGATCCTCATTTCCCCTTTTCTGGGCCCTCCCCCTTTTTTTTATTAATTCTATTTCTCGATTGTTTTAATTTTTTGGGGGGTTTTTTTTTTGCAGGTGTTGAGGATGTAATAACAGAATGCAGGACAAGCAAAGTGGTAGTGAAAGGTGAAAAAGCAGATCCTCTTAAGGTTTTAGAGAGGGTTCAGAGGAAAAGCCACCGCCAAGTTGAGCTTATCTCCCCAATCCCTAAACCTCAAGAACCTAAGAAGCCTGAAGAAAAAGAAGTGCCCAAAGTTGAAGAGAAAAAAGAAGAGGTTTGATTTTCATTTTTCAGTTTTCGACACTGTTCTAAAAATCCCCATCTAGCCCGATTATTCATGTCTAAGCGCTAGGCTCTTCTTGTCCGCCTTTTTTGCTTAGGCCACGTCTAATCTGTGTAGGCTCTGCTTAGGCGCTAGGCCCAGCCTGTCGTCCGACTAGCGCCTAGAACACTAATTTTTTGTGTTGGTTTAGAAATGTATTTTTATTAATTAATTGTTGCTTTTAAAAATATTGGGGTTGTTAAAATCATGAAATTTGTGTTTAATTTTTGGGTGCAGCCTGTTGTGATTACAGTGGTTTTGGGAGTGTACATGCATTGTGAAGCTTGTGCTCAAGAAATCAAGAAGCGCATTCAGAGAATGAAAGGTGTGTGATTTTTATTTATTTTTTTCATTTTCTTGAAAATAAATAAAGTTGCTATTTTTAAGCTTTTTGGGGGGTTCTTTCATATAATTTGTGTTCTCTTTTATGCTTTTGGTTACATGACTTTTCAGCTGTATTTGCAGAGATGATTACTTTTTTTAATTTTCTCATCTTTATCCCTTTTTTGCATCTCAAAAATAGTAAAGTTTGATCCATGATTCTATATTGCTAACCTTTGACCATATTGTAATAATATATTAGTATATATTTAAAACATCAATATTCTGTTTGAAATTCCTTCAACTAAGGTCAATTCACAATCTTTTTTGTTACATAATTAATTCCAATCAATTCACAATTACTCGACAAATCTTACAATAATAGACCAATTTCTTTCAAATTTCAAACAAAACATTGATTGTATCACAATATATAGGAGTTGAAAGTGCAGAGCCAGACCTCAAGAGCTCCCAAGTGACCGTAAAAGGCGTATTCGAACCGGAAAAACTCACCGATTACGTCCACAAACGAACCGGAAAACACGCTACGATTGTAAAAGTCGAGCCGGAGAAGAAAGCAGAGGAAAAACCCAAAGAAGCAAAAGGATAAAAAACCAGACGAACCCGAAAAAGAAAAAGAAGCCAAGAAAGTCGAAGAAGTTAGCAAAGAAGGCGGTGAAAGCGGCGGAGATCCACCGGAGAAACCGGTGGCGGCCGCCGCCGCAGAGGGGAGGACCCTAAATTGGAATTGAAAAAGAATGAATTCTACTATTACTACCCACAAAACCACCAAGTTTATCCTCAAAGGTTTGTCCAAGCTGAATATTATGCATATCCACCACAGATCTTTAGTGATGAGAATCCAAATGCATGTTCTGTTATGTAAATTTTGAATAAGGTCAAGGGTAGAATGGGGATTAAAAGGGGGCACATGGTAAAACTTTTAACTCTTGGACATGTTGTTGTGGTCTACATGTGGCCCTGTCTGGGGTTTGATTAAGTATAAATCTGCATGAGAGGGAGATGTAGAATTTTGTGAGCCTTTGTACTTTTTTTTTTAGTTTTTTTGTTCTCTATTATAATCTTTGTCACATACCCATGAATAATACTATAATATATGGCTAACATAAAGTATGGTGTATATATATTCTAGTTCTTGTATTGTACTTGAGCTTTTTTTGTCTTGTTTTGGATGGATTGGTAGTTATTGCTAATTTGAGACCACATTTATTTCCTCCTTTTTTTTCTCATTGTTTGGAGGGAGGGTTGGAGGAGGAAATGTCATTTAAAATGCACTTCTTGAGTAGTACAAATAGTGGGTGAGCATTTTGAGGGTTGAATTGATGATTGTAATCAATATGAATTGAATGTGTGAATTTTTAGTTTTGAACTTTTAATGTATATGAGAGAATCAGATAATAATTTAGTAGTTAAAGATTCTCATGTCCGGACTAGAGGTCCCAGGGTTCGATTTCCACGAAGCTTGCTCCCAGGATTTGTACTCAAAACTTTTATTGTATGTATATTATATATTTATATATATGGATAATGACAAAAACTACCCTTGAGGTTTAGTACTTTAATTAAAGAAACTTTCAGTTATTTTTCAAAATAACAATACTTCAAATAAGGTTTGTGTTTACCCTCAATTTGTAAGATAAATATAAATGTTAATGGGGTATTTGTAATTTTAAAAAAAAAAATTGAGCTTTTTTATAAATAGGCTAAACATTAGGGTAGTTTTTGTAATTAACCCTATATATGTGTGTACAAAAGAAGAAGGAAAATAAAATGGTCATATGTGTGGAGTTGAAGAAGCAATCTTGAAGGGGTGTTATTGATTAGTTAGACCATAATATCTTGCACTTAATGTAATTCTTTTAATATTTCTTCAAGTTAAATGATAACAAAGATGAAAAAAATTGACAATCATCACAGTCAATAATTATTAGAATATTACTATTAAAGTACGCAAACTCTTTGGTTTAGGTGGATTAGAACTTGAGATTTTTATAATTTTGGGATTTAATTTAACACGGATCTATGGTTCAGTGGTCGTTGTCACATGTTTTAATTTTGAAGATATAAAAGTCGAAAGCAAAACATAATGATAAGAGGAAGAAAAAATTGCAATCAAATTTTACCAATTGAAATAAGAATTTTAAAGATGGTAGTGGAGAAATGAATATCACGAGGTAAAATTAGTACGATAATTTTTGGAAATCCTAATCATCATTGATTTAATTTATAATAGTAAGACAGTTATAATCTTGTAGTTCAAATTTATGTAATTTAATTATTATATACAAATTAATAATTGTGATTATTTTATAATTTTAAGAAAACCTAAAATTACACAAGGGATCATAAGAATATTATATAGTACTTCAAAAGGGAAGATTTTCTGGTTGACTGTCATGTCAAGGTAGGTTGAGTGCACTATTGTACTCATGCACATTCTTTCTAATACCAATTGAAAATCCAAGTACAGTAGCTTGGACCCATTAAAAAAAGAAGAAGAAGAGTACAACATTTAAACTCCTATCCATGGAGTATTATTTCATTAGGGGTAAGTGGTAACAATTTATGATAAAACACAAAACGAACTTAACTTGTTGTAAGTGGGTTAGAGTTAAGGCTCATCGGCTTAGGGTCAGAATCGAGTCAGATATGAATAACATGAATAATAAACTAGTCAGATTAGAGTTTACAAGAGTTGACACGATTAACATGTTTGATTCGAAAATACTGTTATTATGTTATTTTTTTGTAATATTTTAATTTAATAAATATGCTATTAGTATAATGATTTAATTTAAAATTATCAAGTGTGTGTAAGTGTAATTTTTAGATTAAAATTAGTGGTAATAGGCTAATTGGCCTCTTATATTTTGTGAACATAAAAAATAGCGGTGTTTTCAAAAACACGTTTTTTTTTAACTATTTTGACTAAAAATTGATGGTCATGCCCTTCGTGTAATCTCAGGTGAGGTACTTGGTCATTTTTAAAAATCGATACGATACATAACTCGGTATCGATCGAGTATGTGTCTCAGTACTGAGTTACATAACTCTATATCGAGTTATATACCGGTCCCCTGAAATGAAAAATTAGTAAAACGGATATTTGAACTCAAAAATGGCTAATAATATATTTATGAATAATATGGCTAAAAAATATTTTCGGCATGGAAAAAATACCAAAAAGCCGATGGACTCTTAAAATTAACTCGACCCATATACCTCATATAAATAGATTAATTATATAGATTTGTATATAGGTCATTCTGTGTCGAACCAAAAATACAAATAATAAATGGGTTGGATTAGGGTTAAGAAATCTAACACGAATAATTAAATGAGTTGGGTTAGGATTGAGAAATTTGACACAAATAACATGAATTTTACGTCTCAACACGACAACGAACACACATGACACAAATTGACAACCCTATATTTCATCGATGTTTTTATACAAAGCATGTGAATATCACGTGTAAAATAACAAAATTTTATATATGTGTATATTGGGATTGGTCAGTTAGTCGGTAGGAGAGGGTTATAGGTACTATAGATGATTATAAGCAATCACATTTTCTTGGCCAACTTTTTAAGATCACCTCTCTCATTCATCCATTCATATGATTTCACAATCCTATTTTTGTTTTAGAATTATTATGATAATTATATTGCCTTCCATTCAAATTTTATTGAATTATTAATTCTATTATAGAGGACATGATTTTGTACCATAGCATGTGCCCACACATTTTTGCCCCCATCCCCAGTTGCTAGGGAATCTTGCTGTTCAACTTTTGGTCTATATAGGCAGATTGAAAACATTAAAAAAAAAAAAAACATTAATTGACTATTATTTTATTAGTTTATTGTTCTTCCAATTGACCTATTGTTTAGGAATCTTGGACCTAGTATATAATTGATTTTAGGAAATATATCAATTAGTGCATTTGGATTTTAATTTATTGAAAATAAATAATTTAATATATTATAATATCAAAAAGTAATTAAAAAATACTGTATAAGTAGACTAACATGGGTGTTAGTTTATAATTGTTTAGGGTCTTGTACTTAAGTTACTATATTACAACTTCACAATTTAGCTTTGATTTATGCTCCAAAATTAATATGGTAATTTTTACACATGTGTCAATTATCCGGTGTGACGAATAGGAGATAAAACACCATATTAAAATAGAAGATCCCATCCGATATTAATCGGTTTCACATTTCAAATTTTGAAACTTTTTGCATAAATGGAATATTAGTTAAGATTTGGTGTAAGTAACTAATAAATTACATGATGATTGAGTGTTTTGCCTGTGGCTCTAATTTTATATAAAATATATTCAACTAAAAAAATTGTATATTTAAGTATACAGATGTAATGAATCTCTTGTCACTACAACAAAAAAATCAGTTTACCTACCAAAAATCTATAAGTAAGTATTAATATATAATTGTGAAAGTAAGTAAAATTGTATTAAAAATATCATTGTAGGTAAATATTTGCCAACAAAATCTAAAACTATTTGGTAATTGCCTACAATATTTATCTTAGTAATTTTAAAAGTGTTGGTAGAATAGTAGTTTGCCGATATAATTGCGAAACATTAACATTATAATTATGTTAGTAATAAATAAATTTAGTGATAAAATCATTTATATTGGTAAATTACAAGAACCGAAATTTTCGTATAGTGTGTCATTTTCACAATACTGTAAATTTTATAACCAATTTCACCATTTTAGAGAGAATCAATTTGCCTTCTTAATGAATTTTCAATCCATTGCTCGCTAGATAGAGTGACTTGATCATCGGATGATTTTTGTCAAATAATCTTATTGTCCATAAAGATTAATTATAAATCTTAATTCCTCATAGTGATTTGTTGTATTACAGGCACTTGCCCAAGTAGCAAGAGACTTACAATATCAAAATGAAAATTATTAATTCTTTTTTATAATTTCTGAAAATCCCTAATTGGTTAAGATTAATTTTCCCTCTTCCTTAAAAAAAAAAAAAACTTGAGAAACTACTGCAGTTTTCACCCTTCACATATCACATGGCACACACATCTTTTAGAGTAGGGTGTAATAAGCCCACATCCTGGGGCCTAGACATGGGACTACTGATAAGAAAGCAGCTCAATCATTTTATTACATACTTTTTGGTGTTTATAAATCAATTTGGACCACCCTCTTTGTCTTTTGCAACTATAACACTACAATTTATCAAGTTTTTGTATAGTTTGGACCATTTTTTTTTTTTTTTGCATGAGCATGACATTAAATATAAGATATATTCCAAAAATATGAATGAAATAAAATTTATAATATTTACGCTACTTGAACTACATATATTAAAATGCATGAGGAACACATTGTCAATATTTAATTAATATTGGATATTCCCTAACCATTTTGGTTTCATCAAGAATGCCCTACATTCTACATGCTCTCATTAATGCATATAAAATGTTATAATGATTTAAGTTAGCATCATTTTTTTTTCTGTTTCATAAACCATATAATTTGTAAAGTTGTGTTAAATAAATATGCATGCGATTTTGATAATGTTAGTTTGTAGGAAACCAGTCCAACAATAACTGAAATACCAAATAATTAACAAAAGATAGAAGATGACATCTGTGTGACTGTGTGGCAATTTTATTTTGACATAAGATAATTAATTTGGTATTATAGTACCAGTAAAATGCCAATCAGGCTAAAAATTTCATAATTATTGATGCTGCTACTGCAAAGGTGGAGGAAATTCATCCTAACACCTGTCCGAAATGTAGCTCCAGAAAAAGTTGATGTTGGAAATCGGTTTTGTTAAGCCGGAAATTCTGTAAGTCAAGCGGCCACGATAATCTAGAGGGGGTGAATAGATTATCTCCATCTTTTCGATTTCGCCCTCTTTTTTTAAAACCGAATGCTCAAATACAATAATAAAGGTGCGGAATATAAACAACACACGCCGATTTAAAGAGGTTCAACCCACCTGGGCCTAATCCTCTACCACCCCAAGATATCCGGGATGGATTTCAAAAAGAAAATTTTTTTATTAATTTACCACAAATTAATACAACACCAACTTACAACAACACCTTGAAGAGCACCACACTCTTCTTCAACACCACCTTTGAGATTACCACAATCTCAATTGAAGATTACCACAATCTCCAACGGCACCTTGTGAAGATTACCACAATCTTCAACCTTGAAGAATACCAAATTCTTCAACACCTCAACAAGAAGATTACCACAATCTTCTCACACCTAACACCTAGATCACCCAAGTGTGTTCTTACCACAAGAAACACTCACAAGGATATCTTGTGTTTGAATGACGACCACAAATTCAAGATTACAACGCGATAATGAATAATACAATTGAGTGCAAGTGTAATCAAGAATAGCCTAGACCTCAAGAATGTGAAAGTGAATAGCTAGGCAAATTACAACAAGAAATAAGACAATGTAAGAACAAGTGTATTCTTGAGTGTATCTTGTTGTGTTGTAGTTTTCTCTCTTATTGTGTTGCTTCAATTCTTCCTCTATTTATAGAAGATGTCTTGTACATGATAGGCTCCTCTTGGGGACATGAATTTCAGTAAAAATTGCAAGACAATTGAAGAAAACAAATTGTTAGAAATCAATCCCACAATTTAGGGAAAAGTCACTGCTGACAACGGTAGAATTTTGTCAAACTTGAGCGACGGTCGTCGACAAATAGACGTTTGAAAATGAGAAAACACATTTACACAGGCGGCCGTCGGCCGACGGGGTCCGACCGGCCGTCGACCACTATGTCCCGGTCGAGCGAGAACCAAAAAACGAGTCCGAAAGTTCTCATTTGAAAAATGCTCCCAGTGTACGGTCACCCGCCGGTCGGCCGATCGGCCGACCGCACCGCCGACGCCCGGCCGACGGCCGACCACACCCGGTCTACCACCCTGTTGGCCGGTCAACCACCCTTTTTTTCAAAGAAATAGCTTATTCACTATTTTTCACAATTTTTAGGAACGGATGCCCTATAGAGGCGTCGATTGGCCTCAAAACAAAAGTATTGTCCAATTTTATATCGAAAATAAACTTCAAGAAATACTCCAAAAAATAGTAAAAATATTTTAGACCGATCGGGAGTATTAGGACAATAGTTTAGAACCATTGTTTTGGTGTAAAAACACATTAACACAAAATCATCAAAAGTGTTGTCCAATTTATATCGAAAATAAACTTGTAGAAATACTCCGGAAAATATTAAAACCATTTTAATTAGGAGTATTTGGACAACTTTTAAAAACATTGTTTTGGTATAAAACAAAATCATCAAAATCATGATAAAACCATTTATCAAACAATTCCAAGTGTGGAAACTCGTTAATTTTGGAAACGAGTGGTGCAATTATTTTCACAAAACCATTTATGGGTGAGTGAGAAATCGATGCACAAATGGTACACTTGGAAAGATATATTTGTGGGAAATGTATCCAACTTATATGGAAGTTGGTAGATTGGTCAAATCCGGTGTTTGGTAAGTTGCTTGATTTTATCCGTTAAATAGGCAACTTTGACCCAAATCACCAATTTATGGTAACCTTTGATTGATTGCATCAAATCATTCCTAAACCGATTGAGGCCACAATTGGAAGGTTTGACTTGGCATAAAATCAATCTAATAAAGGAAGGATTTGATTGAGGATTGATGGGCTTGATTGTGTCCAAAATCATTGGGGCTTTCCTTTGGAGAAACCCTTATGTTCTCCCCCCTATATTGGAGTCCTCCTTAAGTGGATTTTCGTGCATTATACATCACAAACACAGAGCAAATTCGTGCATTCATATCACAATCCGTCACTCAAAATGCAGATACCCGAAGTGTCACGTAGAAGTGTGGTGTCACCTCAGGCCTCACTTATCTCGGTTCGCCGGGTAGAAGGATTTGTGGTGCTCCTATCCTTTACCAAAGTCGTTGTATCTTGGGAGACTCGTTGCAACCGTGAGCATCGTGGACGGGCAACAAGAGTCTTAAAGAAAGAGTTCGCTCGCCTCGACTTGCTTTATCGCTTTTTTTTCGCTTTGCTTGTAATAGACTATTGTTAGTTCAAAGTATCCCCGTTATATCCCTCTCGATTTTGGTTGTAATCCCAACAGTTGAATTGTGGATTCCGAGTTTGCAGCACTAACAAAGCTTAGAAGAGCCTCAAGATTATTGTGGGAAACTTAGTTAAAGAATACAGAGAAATTCAACTGACTAAAACATAGATTAAAAGTGACATACCATGTAAATGATGCTGATAGGACTATTATAATCGGGACTTGGTCTCGAGGTCCTTGTATAATGATTTGGGGCTCATGCGCCAATAATTTAAGAATAAATGGACCTAAGTCCATGTAGTTACAACTTACAAATTGCAATTAAGAGATAAAAATACAAACATTGGAATTAAATAATTATATAACTAAAGGATGATTTAGATTTGAAATTACCACTACCAATCATGATATTTAGACTGACAACTTAGCTTCATAATATTAATCAACTAAATCAATAATATTGTTGATTCTTTTTCAATATACGATACAGATTCCACTCTATGAAGAAAAATATTAGAACATTATACATGCAAGATAATTTTGATAATTTAATACTCGGTTAATTAATAACTTCATTTAAATAATATTTTTGGTCGATCCCAACACAAGAACAACAAGCAAAATTAATAATTTGCTAATTTAATATCTTGCTAAATTAATAAATATTTGCAGTCCCAATGTTATTAATTTATAAAGGTTTAACTGTATTTCAATAAGCCCATCTATCCACACATATCAATTAGTAGTGAGTGAATAAAAAAAATTGTCACAAAAATTGCAAATTTGGCTCTAATTTCTTTTCTTTTTCTTTTTTGAAGAAATTTGACTCTAATTTCCAATGATTAAATTGAGGAATATTCATGTGATGTCCATGGTACAGTGAAAACTTGTCCAATCACAGCTTAGTCATCTTACACTAAGTAAACAAGTCAGTTTCGTGACTTAGAATGATTTTTGAAATCTTTTACTTGAGGAATTAAAAGCTTGGTTCCTTTTTACCTCCATTAATTTTGTCTTGTTACCAGGACACACACATCCGAGTTATGTGGTTTTTTCAGCTTTTCTTTTTTAATTTTATTTTCATTCATTTAAGAGAGTTTAATTCTTTTTTCTTTTTTAATCTAATGAAGCAGAAAAAGAGAAATGGAGATGAATTAATTTCGCTTATGATCGCAATAATATTTGGTCATCCAAAACGTTGTAAATAAATCTATTTCATTTACACTTTCTTTCAGTTGCAATATTGTTTAACACTAGGATGATACATATATATATATATATATATATATATATATCAGTTTGTTTTTTTCATCATATTCAATTATACGTCTGATCTTAAAATATACTATTCTATTAACAAGGAAATATATGTGGCAAATTTTATTTTATTTTATTTCAAATTTCTTCTTTTAAATCGATTATAAGTTTGAAAGAGTATTTTGTTTTGGCACTTTTGCTCTCCATTTGAGCATGGAATATATATCAACATATACATCCTTGATTATTTTGTTATTTTCTATTTGTCAAATATTCTTGATGTCGAAGGCCATACTTTCCTAGTTTCCTTGTTCCATTTGCATACATAATATTTCTATAAAACCAAAAAATGAAAACGAAAAACAAAAAGAATATTGACCATATATAAAATCCAAGAGATACAAACTATTCAAGAAAAAGGAGATACAATTATGCTTCCAACTAATATGCATAAAGTAAACTTGTTTCATATCCAAAAATGCGAACTTGTTTTTCTTCGATCACGTCATATTGTCTCAAAAAAATCAATATTTCATAAAACTAATTTTTTTAATTTTCTCACTTAAAGCAGAGATGTAACACTACTGCCCTATTTTTTTTTTTCCAAAAGATAGATTTATATTAAAACTCAACAACAACTTGTAACTACAATCAAACCGTAGTAGATCAAGGCTATGGGCCACCTTGGCTACACAAGAACCAAGCGGGGAATTGGTCGGTCCAATTCAAATCAAAATCACTATCCCGAGCTAATAGGACTAACCTATTATAAATAGCACTTGTCTTAATATCCTGCTCAATAACTTACAATAATCAAAAAGATACCAAAGTAAATAAATATCCTTCGCTATTATTTCTTCTTGTTTGAACTCGATCTTTGTATTTAATTTGTCGATAATAGCTTTGTCATTTACTCGGATAATGATCTTCTTGATCCCATATTGTAAGCACAACAGATTTGCCTTTCGGATCCCGCTTAGAATACCAATCGGATCATTAACACGATCCCTAGTTGCTTTGTCCCACGCTTGTACCAACTTCCCTTCATTAACAATCCAACCTCCCAGGGTCAACTTGTTTTCTGTCACTACTCCTATGCTTGATACAACATCACATTGTTCTCGCCATAGCCGCTCGTACATTCTCCCATCTCCACTATGAGTACCGCTTCTCTCTATCCCTCATGACCATGTTGTTGCCTATGATATTTTGGAATTCTTGCCATTCGTTCCACGCTCTGTCCACCACGTCTTTTTCATTCCATTTCTTCTTTTGAAACACCCACAGATTACGTGTCTTCCACAACCACCAAAGAATATATGTTGACAAGTTTATTCTATCTTGGGTGGATTTTGACTGATCCATACCACTTATTCTGCCCCACCAATTGCTGAAATCATAGTTCCCTTCATCAGTTTCTGACCAATTTACTGGTGCAATTTTCCATACTAGTTTGGCCCTATTACATTGGAAGAATAGATGTTCAATAGTTTCCTTTTTGTCACCGCAAATCGACAAATAGGTTATATTCTAATTCCTCCGTTTCATCACATCACCTGTGGGTAATGCTTTGTGAATGCACCTCCATATAAAATGTTTTATCTTCCTCGATTTTTAATCTCCAACATATGTTCCACTCTTGGTTACCCTTTCGTATCCATCACTCGATTCCGCCATATTCATTCTCTTTTGTTCTTTGTTCTTTATCACCGATACGCCGACTTAATCGTGTAATTACCCTTGTTCTCCCAATGCCACGCTAGATGATCTCTCTCTCCCGTATCACAGTTGGCATCCGCAAAATAATATCGAAATTTTCTTTCCAAAAAGAATTATAGATGAGCTCTTTGTTCCAGATTATTGCCTTCATTATTCATGAGTTCCCCGATTGTCATTCCCGTCAAATCCCGGTTTTTCGATAGTAATAGGTTTAAAGTGTGGGGTTTTGGTATACATGGAGACTCACTCACTAAAATGGATTGACCATCCCCGACTTTATACCTCATCCCCGTTTCAACACATGCCTTGCTTTAAGCCAACTTCTCCAAAGCCAAGAATCACCATTTTTAGGATAGCATGAAAGGATGTCCCCGATAAGGTCTTTTTATGCATGTTTTATGTGTATATTTAAGTATGATTTGAGTTATTTTATTGTTAGTTTCATAAATGTTTGATTGTACATAGTTCACATTACTCCGAGGTGCTTTTATTGGTGTAGATTGATGATTTGGAGCTGTTTTTTTGGTGAATTTTGGGCCATGGTTTCATGTCAAAACATACCCGGGGTTTCGGATGCAAAAACACTCAAAATCCCAAGCTAAACGCGTCATTTCGGGGCCTTTTCACAAACACGGGCAGAGTGTGTTTTTAAGCACGACCGTGCTTTTTAGAAGTCAAAAACGAGCAATTTTTCGACCCGACGTACCAAACACGGAAGCACGGCCGTGTTCGTGAAAATCCAAAACACGGACTGCCAGTGCTTTTAAAGCACGGGCGTGCTTTTCGTCCCAGACCCGGTAGTTTTTTTCTTTGGCGGAAATTATGGAGACTTTCCCTTTTTGCTTTTTGACAACCTTTGAGCAACTTTTACACCTCATTTTGATGCACCAAGCTCTATTATTCCCTCAATTGTCATGTGGACACAAATCACAATGATTCAACCAACTCAACCATGAATGTGCACACAATGATTCAACCAACAACCATGGAAGTGGAGCAATTGTTAGCATTATTGATGTGTTCTTTCACAAAGATGGTGCCTATAAAAGCCAAGAGTTTGAGTTGGAAATAAAATAATTCATGTAATATTCATTCATATAGAGATTCATTGTGTATTCATCATAGATACTTAGAAAATATTCATTGTGTCCAATATTTTGAGTGGAATTGGGATCAAGAGGTCTTGGAGGAGTAAGCTTGTAGCAACATTGGAGAAGAAGGCTTGGATCAACATCATCTATCAAGGAAGAAGTCATTGAGATTTTGAGAAAGATAACTACACCATGTCTACAACACTTAAATCTTCTTGTATAATTTATTCTTTTGTCAAAATCATGAGTAGCTATACTACTAGTGTTTGAATGTAATGAACTCTAGAATGGACTTGTGATTAAGGTTTGTATATTTTTAATAAAATTCTCATGTCTTGTGTGATTCACTTATATCATGTTTATTTCATTCAAGTTGATATTTCCTAGGTATATTAATTTGATATTTATTCCTCATCGGTAATCGAGAGATTTATGATGGGAAAGAACCTATATAAGTGAAAAGAGTTGCATGCAATCCTAGATATACGACGACATAAATCTTCTAAATTAGAGTCAAACCTAATATGGGAATTCATAAATCGTGATAATGCAATTTTGGGGGTTTTAACTAGAAAGAAATTTCAGTTAATCAACTTGAGATTAGGAGTTTTTCGCCTTGAAAAAGGGTTTAACTTAAATCGAATTTCTACGGTCCACATAACATGAGATTTTATTAAAAGAGGTTGGTTTTTGCTTAAGGGCTTATGGTTGTATTTTTTATCTTGTTGAATCACAAAAATATTCTAGAGGATTTACATTCAACACATTTCTATCTCTTGATTTCTCATTCTACAATTTATTTTTATTTGATTTCTTTTTGTAAGTTGCAATTATCTTAAATTCTCTATTTTCCATTCTCCATTTTAACAAACAAAACTCTGAAAATTGCTAGATTAGATAACAAAAATACGGTAATTATTAGTACTTACAATCTTCGTGGGAATGACACTCGGTACTCAATAATCTATACTACAAAACGATAGGTGCACTTGCCTAAGGTTTTCTAGAGTAGCTTTTGAGCCATCACCCCCTTCGAAAATATTTTGCTTTTAGTACTTTGCAAACAAGGAGGTTCTCGTGTGTGAAGTCTCCAAAGTTGTTTAGCAATTAAAGCATCATTTAACAAAGAAAAATCTTGAAACCCCAATTCCCTAAGTTTTAGGCATAGTCAATTTATCCCAAGCGACCCAAGCTATTTTTTTCGGACCATCCGTCCTAGCCCCCCACCAAAAGCTCGACACAATCCTAGTCAACTCCTTACATATATGAACAGTATTTTAAAAACGGACATCACATAATTGGGCATTGCATTAATCACCGATTTAATAAGGACTTCTTTCCTCACGGAGAAAGAAATTTATTGCTCCATCTATGTAAACTCTTACAGATCTTGAATCAATATTAAATTGAAAAACTTCCCTTTTAGATCTCCCAAGCACAAGAGGTAGCCCTAAGTATTTTGTTGATTCCTGCACGTAAATGTCGTTCAAAATTGTTAATGTTTGAATTTCCTCAAACATTATCTTTTCTTTCTTTCGAATTGTTCTTTCGATTTCGATTTTCTTTTTGCGAGTTAATATTTCGAGTTTTTTCCGGTAGTTAAGTTAGAAGTTTAAATTCAGTTTTTTAACTCTATTAACTCCTTGGAAGTTTAGTGTAGTGGGTGGTTTTTTTCCTTAAAACTTGCAGGAAGTTTTTCTCCTACTTTCTTTGCGGGGAAGTTATTCAAGAAGATAGCTATTTAAGGATCGAAAACCAAAAATTTCGGTCTGATTTTAGGAGATTTGAGAGTTCATCTTCCAAATTTTTTTCACACCGAGAAAATGCAGAAGCTCAGTGATACCAGGAATGTTGGCAACATTGTTGGCATCATTTTTAGAACTCGAGTTTTGAGTGTTTATGTGAGATAGATTCAGTGTAGTTTGAGTGTTTGGAGTGCACTAAATGTATTCTCACATTTTGTGAAGGAGTGTTGTTGCTTTCGGAGACACAAGGAGTTATTCTTCTAGTTTCCTTATTTACTTTGTATTTTTGTATATTGTAAACAACATCATCCTTTGAATATTTTTGTTCTAATGAACATCGTACAAGTATTTTATACTTGTACAAAATTTTCAATTTCTTGTGTCTTGTATTTGATTCTCTTTATTTCATACTTTGTGAAATTATATTTTTAAGTAAAGTCTTTCATTGTGTTTTGCAAAGTGTTGGCATCACTTTTGATCGCACACGCACTTTAGAAGAATTGGATCCTTCAATTCTTTCAATTGGCATCAAAGAGCCTTCACTAGACGATACTTAATGTGATCCTGTTTTTTTTTTTGCGGTGTTTTGATGATGGAAATTCGAGTAGTTCCATTTTTCGACCTCTGTTTTGGATGGAACGAACTATTCCTATTGGAAGGTGAAAATGAGGGCTTATATCAAGTCCATTGATGAAAGAGCATGGAAATCGTTCTTACGGGATGGACACCACCAAGAATCGTTGACACTCAAGGAGTTACAATAGACAAACCAGAGATTGAGTGGCAAAACGATGAAATCCAGTTGCAAGCTTTAATTCTAAAGCTTTAAATGCCATATTTATCTTTGTTGATATGTTTTTGTTCAAAATAATTTCTAATTGTGTTTCAAAGAAAAGATGCTTGGGATGCATTGCAATTGCATTGTGAGGGAACACAAAGTGTTAGAATAACAAAGCTAAGACTCTAGCAAGCAAATTCGAGAATCTAAAAATGGAAGAAGAAGACCATTGCTTCGTATAATGCAAAAATTTGTGATATTGCTAATGAGGCACAATCACTTGGAGAGCCTATTAGCAATGAAAGATTGGTAAGCAAGGTAATGAGATCTCTTCCCGAAAGATACAATGTTAAGATCTATACTATTGAAGAAACCAAGGATACTGATACTCTTAGACTTGATGAACTTATTGGTATTTTACAAATTTTTGAGTTAAACTTGGGACAACAAAAAGAACATCATGTTGAAGACAAAAGTATTGCTTTTAAAACCCAAACTGGTTTTGATTTTTGTGATGTTCAAAGTAATGCAATGGAACATTTTATGAAAAACATTCATGAATGTGATTTAAATGAAGAATCTATTGCATTATTGACCTTACGGTTTAATAGTTTACTCAAAAAATCTTCTTTGAATGGCAAAGATTTCAAGTCTAAGAAACATTTTTCTGGTAATTCTTCAAATTTCCCTAAAAAGCTTGAACCAAATCAAGAGAACAATTCTTTAAAACCAAAAATCTTGATTTGATTCAATGTCGTGCTTGCAAAGGATTTGGTCATTATGCAAAACAATGTGCAAACACTCTTAGGGAAAGAGGTATGGATTTTACTGTATCTTTAAGTGATGAAGAATCTGAAGATGATGACGAAAATTGCAATGGACTTGTAACGATTCTTGAGGAAGAGAAGCACAAATCGATGGATTCGAAATGATGCAACAAATGATGCCAACACCGAGACATCACAAGACAGTTTGTTTGATTAAATATGATTTTGTTAATCATTTTGCATCATTTTTATGTCCGAATTCGTGGTCAAAGTCCATGATCTAGAAGATAAATGTCATAATGATTTGCAACTTAAATGTGAAGATCTTGTCAAAGAGAATGACATTTTAAGAGAATCTGTTGGGAGATTGGAAGTTCTTTTAACAAAGAAAGACAAAAATCTTGATCCGGTAAAATCAACTTATTAGTCTTAAAAAGACCGTAAGTAAGTTTGATTCTAGCTCTTTGTTATTGATGATATATTTTTGAAAGATAGATTTGATAGAACCGGATTAGGATATGTTCAAGCAAATAAAATGATTCTTGTAAGAAGACATGTCATTCTATGAAACAAGGGAATCTTTGGGAAAAGTGGTAAATCATTTTTCAAAAACGATTTCAAGAAGTCCGGAAGTGTTTTGAGACGAAAATATGTGTGTCATTCTTGTTTTAAACCTGGGCATATCAAACCTTTTTGTTTTAAATCAAGAAAGATAAGGTTTTAGATAAGATGATGCCGAAATGATACATGACACCGCTGAGGATACTTTCAATTTTACCGAGAATTCTTCAAAACCGGTCCTAAATTGATTTGGGCTGATGATAATGATCGTTGTTGTACTCAACACATTGCCACTAAACATCCGTTAGCAGATATTTTCTCTAAATCTTTGGATTTTGAGAGGTTTTCTTGTCTAAGGAAATCTCTTGGTTTGTGTGTTCTTTAAAAGTGTGATGCTTCATGTGTTGCATCACTGTGTGACACATCATGTTTGTATATATTTTTTTTGTTTTGTTGTTAGCTTGTATTCTTGAGTTTTTCTGTACTGATGCATCATCTTTTGTAGGCATTTCTGTGCAACTCAAATTCTTAAAAGAAGTCATCAAACAAATTTTTTTAAACTTGCTTTTTGGGCATATTTGTACATTTTGGCTCATTGATCGTGTAAATGGATTGAGCTATATTTATGTGACTTTCTTAAGTCTTTTTGTACTATTCTTATGCCTGTGGATCTGTTATGCAAGTTAAAAAAAAAATTAACTCTGTTTCTATCATTTAAATTGAGTTTGCTGTTACAGAATGATCTTGCAAATGATGGCATCATTGTACATATCACCTCATGATACTGCTGTGTGTTTGTTTTATATATATTTTTCGTTTTTGTTTTATTACTATATAAGTTTCTTATATATATACATATTTTTTTAAAAAAAACAAAAAACAAAAACAAAAAAAAAATTGAAAAAATCTGCAAAACCTGATGTTTAGTAGTAATGAGTTGTTACCTTTTATCTCCTTTCTCCTATGTTGGATAACTGGTCCTAACTTCTTCTAAATGGAGATAATGGGGTATCAAAATGCTCTCAGTGAGCTTGTATGTTGTTATTTTCTCTCTTTAAATTATGGAGGTTGATTTCAATCCAAAAAGGGGGAGAAAGTGGCACAAAAACAAGCTGGAAGCAAAGGCAATGGAGATGGTGATTAAAGAATGATGCCAACACCGAGGCATCATTTTTTTTTACAAATTTAACTTGCTTGTTTGAAGAGTATTTGATGTTTTTGGTACTTCTTGTTTCTGGCTTATATTCAGGGGGAGATTTGACTCCTTGAATTCTGGGGAGAATATTAACTGTATTGTTTTTGTGCAAAAGGTTTTGTCCAGAAATCTGCAAGAAAGGGGGAGATTGTTAATGTTTGAATTTCCTCAAACATTATCTTTTCTTTCTTTCGAATTGTTCTTTCCGATTTTTTTTTCTTTTTGCGCTTAATATTTCGATTTTTTTCCAGGTAGTTAAGTTAGAAGTTTAAATTCAGTTTTTAACTCTATTAACTCCTTGGAAGTTTAGTGTAGTGGGTGGTTTTTTCCTTAAAACTTGCAGGAAGTTTTTCTCCTACTTTCTTGCAGGAAGTTATTCAAGAAGATAGCTATTTAAGGATCGAAACCAAAAATTTGGTCTGATTTTAGGAGATTTGAGAGTTCATCTTCCAAATTTTTCACACTGAAAATTGCGCGAAGCTCGATGATACCGGAATGTTGGCAACATTGTTGGCATCATTTTTAGAACTCGAGTTTTGAGTGTTTATGTGAGATAGATTCGATGTAGTTTGAGTGTTTGGAGTGCACTAAATGTATTCTCACATTTTGTGAAGGAGTGTTGTTGCTTTCGGAGACACAAGGGGAGTTATTCTTCTAGTTTCCTTATTTACTTTGTATTTTTGTATATTGTAAACAACATCATCCTTTGAATATTTTTGTTCTAATGAACATCGTACAAGCATTTTATACTTGTACAAAATTTTCAATTTCTTGTGTCTTGTATTTGATTCTGTCTTTATTTCATACTTTGTGAAATTATATTTTTAAGTAAAGTCTTTCGCTGTGTTTTGCAAAGTGTTGGCATCACTTTTGATCGCACATCGCACTTTAGAAGAATTGGATCCTTCAATTCTTTCAAAAATATTACAAATATCATGTTTAGTGTTGTCGGGGTATTTTTGTTTGAAGAAAACGGAGGATTTGTCCAGGTTGATCATTCGCCCCGATGCTTTGCAGTATCTCTCTAAAATCTGAAAAATAGTTATAGCCTGATGTGCGAATACCTCACAAAACTATTGCCCTAATTTAAAAATCCAAACAATAATATATATTTCTATGAAAACTTTCCGAACAAGAAATATATATATATATATATACATATATACGTCTCGGTGAGACAATATCATGGGTGAGACAAGATGTACTAATCTCAATCATCCCCTACAATAACCAAAGATTAGGATTAAACGGATTAAACTTTCATTAAATAATTAATTAAATCCCTGAAAGAGTAAGATTGTCAAAACACGATCAACATCTCAAACTAATTATAGCAGACGGTTAGAGAGAGAGAGAGAGAGAGAGAGAGAGAAAGAGAACACACCAATCATAATCCACCTTCCATAACAGCCTCCATCTATATCCCAATTCGGATCAAAATTCTCTACACCCACTGTCGTTAACGATTCATAAAAGTTACAGGGAAAAAATAGAAAAAATTGGTGCAATATTACAGAGAAACAACGAACAATGAGTTCGAATCATGATGATAAATCATCAGTGGTAGAAAAAACTCTATCCAACAGCATCAATGGTGTAGACATCGATGGAGACCTCGAAACTGGCCATTAACATTAACTTTTAAAAACTGTAATTTTCACGAAGAATATATATATATATATATATATATATATATAGAGAGAGAGAGAGAGAGAGTATTACATAGTTGAAATTATGCAACAAAAATCAACTAACTATGCATTGTCGAAAGCTATCTATGCGGCGTAAAAAAAAATGAATATGTAATACATTATGCCCAACTATACAATGTGTCATAAACTATGCAGCAAAAATCAACTAATTATGCATTATCTATAAACTATCTATGCAATGTCTAAAAACTAAATATGCAAAGACATTTTACCAATTATGTCATTGTGTCATAAACAGTGCAACAAAAAATAACTAAATA
This sequence comes from Rehmannia glutinosa, assembly GCA_016081115.2. Taxonomy (NCBI): domain Eukaryota; kingdom Viridiplantae; phylum Streptophyta; class Magnoliopsida; order Lamiales; family Orobanchaceae; genus Rehmannia; species Rehmannia glutinosa. Next base: position 122,233 of record JABTTQ020003351.1, on the reverse strand, counting down.
TACATTATCTAATAACTATTTAAGCGGCAAAGAAAAGAACTCTAACTATACTTTGGATTCTAAAAAAAAATTGCCTCCTAAACTAAAACCATTAAATACAAAGATAGCTTACATTCTCATCCCATAAAAATGGTTTCAAAAAGTCAACCAATACCGAAATAATTGTTGGATGATAAAAGTACCACTTTACCTTTAGTGAATTAAAATAAATGAAAAACTCGCCTAAAATCTGGAAAAATCACAACTATAAAATAAATCTAATAAAAGGCTAAGATTAGTCCATCCTGTCTCACTGCGGGAATGCGGTCTCATTTGATCCAATTCATATTTGAAAAATCGCTACTTTTTTCAACTTTTATATAAAGTTCTATATTGGGGCAAACGGATTTAAAAATGGGAAAGGGAAATAGTAGCCCGCGAGGCATAACTCAACCGCTAAAGGACTTTGGTGATGTGATATCCACTTCGGCCGGTACTGCGGTGTGGAGGTTCGAATCCTTCTAGTAATAGGTTAGAGGAGGATTTCTTGTGTGGTGTGTTAGTCTAAAGAACTCATGACCCTGAATCATTGAGTCATATCTCGCGATTCTCTTCCACGAAAACTCTAGTGGCGGGGTAGTAGAGACCCACACGAATGAGGTTCATCCTTTTGGGAAAGGAAAATAGTAATTTAATTTGTGAAAAAGATCAAGTGAGGATTATATGATTATATCAAAAAAAAATTGTTAGTAATTACATTTTTCCCAAAAAAAAAAAAAGTAAAAGAATGATATCTTTAAAAACATTATTGTAACAGATCAAACTACTCGAATTTTATTTGTGTTAAGCTCGAATAAAGCTCGTTCAAGTTCAATTTGATTAGTAACCAAATCAAAACCGAATAAAAATTTTGAAAATTCATTAAAAATTCAAATAAGCTTGACCAAAAACATGTTTTACTCTAACCCATTCATTTATATCCTATATTTCAAGACAATAATATAAATAAATGAAAAAAAAATCCACTTTTTTCAACTTTTATATAAAGTTCTATATATATTCGATTAAACAGATCTAAAAATGGGAAAAGCGAATAATAGTTTAATTAAGCTGTTGAAGGAAATCTAGTGATGATTTTAATAAAAAGTTTTGGTCAGTTCATTATATTTAATTTTTCCTAAAAAAAGAACCAGAAAAAATCGATACTTTAAAAAGATTTTATTAATTATAATTGTTGGGAAATGTGACCATTGTCAGTTGTATGTCCATAATTTTGGCTTCTTTCCGTACGTTTTCAAATCTCCACAACCATTTGAATACTAAAATATTAATAGTCAATAGAGTAATAATATTATCAGCAGCAGTATTTATTCCAGTCAGTTACGCATTCCTGACCTAGATTTTGGATTTAGATTTGAAATTTAATGATAATTAAATGAATAGTGTTTGTTCTTTCCAAATTGTGTATTCTGCACCTAGAATTTGGAAATGAACTGTGGATATCTTGATAACGAACTTTATATTATCTTGGAATGTGCATATGAAATCTGTCTGGTTTCAATTTTTAGGAAGAATTTTGTTTTTTTAATTTAAAATAAAAAAGTAATCCAGTTTTAAACTAGGGATGACAATTTTGTTAGGAAGACTGCATCGAGAATTAATTTCTTTACTGACAAGTAAAAGAAATTTGTGAGCAACATGATTTGAACTCAAAATGCCTTAATTTCAAAGTTTGAAGGTGACAAGTATTCAACCACTGCACTGGATTTACTCTTAATGTATTATTTATTTATTTTATACATGTACTATATAAAAAAATAACAAAAGTTTGAGCCAAAAGTTTCGTAATTTTATCGGGCCTCAGTCGACTGATTTTTTTGCCTAATGTAAGGAGCGGCCCTCGAAGACTTTCACCTTATTTTATTTTTTCAAAGATTGTATGAGTAAATAAGCAATGTTGGACTTTCTCAGACTATGGACACATTCAAATGGCCGATTCAGACATTTCTTGAACATATTCACCTTCTCCCAAAACATGTATAAGAGTATAGAACGCGACTGAATCAGTTGATGAGCCGCAACCCTTTTTTTAACCTATATTTAAGTTATCGTCTATATAATTTTCTTGAGTTTTGCACCTAGCACCCACTTTCGTGGGCTAGCTACGTTAGTACTTGAGTAACATTACGCAGTTTACTCATTTAATTTTTTCCGTTGGAGAGACTATTTATGTAATGAACACGATATTTTACAGTACAAACCCCTTCCAAAACAGGTCTTCATTGTTGCATATCTCTGAATCTCATGTAATTCCTTTTGCAACATTTTTCTATATGAACATTTGGCCATTTGGGTTTCATATATAAATGGCAAACTATAAACCCTAAATCTACTTAAAAATAAGTTTGTATGATTGATAGAAACAATACAACCAATTAAATCACTAAATAGTAATAATAAAATTAAACTTGATCATCATCAATCTGATTATAAAAATACTTTTCACATCAGCCTTTTGAGTTTATTCTTTTCTGGGGACTCGGGTTTCCAATAGGCAATGTGGACGGCCAGGACTAGATTTGACTGAACTGATGGGCCCACGGAAAAGACTGGTTTAGGGTCTATTCTATGACGCCCACTTGGGTAGTACCAAGTGGAATTTTTTGCTATCAAAAAAAAATCTTCTATCGACAGATTTCATAACAAAAATCTTTTATAGGTGTGTGTTTTTTTATCGAAATTAAAAATACGAACAGATAGATAATTCGGATAAATTTTCCTAAGATTAGAACATCTTATACCTTGATTATATTTCTTCTATTTTTCAAATACTCCTTTTGTCTCTCGTATTTCTTCCGCGTTTTCATCAATCCGAGACGGTACTATTCGCGGCGGCCTCCTGCCTGTGCTACTTTCCCTAAATTTGGACTATTCAGATGTATTTGCAGAAAGTAAAAGGGACATTTGATAGGTGAAAAACAACTTTTATTCAAAGAAATATATTACAAGGGATACAAGAGTTCTTCTCCATAAGAAAAGTTCCCCAATTTCTATCTCGCCAAGGCTTTTTTAGCTAAACATATTAAAAGAAAGATACAAGGTGAGGTTGGTTGTTCTCTCTGTGAATTTGAGATGCCTTCCTAAGAGAAAATGAAGCCCTTTTTATAGATCAAAGGTAGCTTCAATAATTTACATGGTGCGTCATGCATGACGTCTTTTCGAGCCCACCCATGTGAGCCGCTCAAGTGATGGTTCACATTTCTTTTTCTTTTGAAATGGTGACAGCCGAGTCTTCACTTCTTTGTATTCCCCCGTCAATCTCGGCTTTTTCTTTCTCATGTATGCAAAAATTGCACTCATGTCTTTGTAGTTTTCATGAGTAATTGACATGCGAAGTAAGGGTCCCGTTGCCCATGTGAATTTGTCCTTTGTTGAATTTTTCTTCAAACCAAAGAATAGTCTCAATATCCTTTTCGAAATAATTTTTGGTGACCATGAACACATGATGACCTTTTTCTTTACTGATAATTAACTTTAATATTGCTTTCATCATTTAATTTTAGCAATTTGTTAATCACTTTTTCTAATCCTCTAATACGAAGAGAATGAGATCCTGTCTTTGTACAAAGATCGTTGTTTCCATCCTGTTCGGATGGATGGTAACTTGCTTGCTCCCTAGCTATACCAATTTCGATATAATGATAAGGACTCATAAATTGTTCTTTCTTCATCCCGATCGCATATTGTACTTGAGACACTTATGAAGATATTTCGATCCGCTTGTTTAAGGACCTTTGTTAAAAAGTCTTGATGGCTTTCTTGAATTCCTCAGAAATTCCTTAACCTCCAATAAATTTTTTGAAGGATATATGTTCTTAACTAGTCCACAATTAAATGCCTTGTAAACCATTCTGATCGCTCCTTCAATAAAATTGAAATAACGATATCTTTTTTATCGGTGGTAAAAATCTTTCCTCAAGTAGAGACTTTGTACCCGGCCTTTCGTGCTTTGGCAAAGATTTCGATGAAATCTCGATTTGAGAGATTAAATTTTTCTTTGTTTTCAAAGCTTGGTTCTTTGGGAATTGAATAAATTCTTCCCAATGTTTTCATTTTTTCTGGAGATTTCTTAAGCGCATCAGAAAATGTTTTTGGCTTAAGAGTCTCTTGTTCAGAAATGATCTCTAATGGTGCAGTACCAGCAGCAGTGGTAAAGCAATTAGCTTCATTTCTTGCTTCTGCAAAGGTTTTGAATTTTTTATGAACAACATTAAAACCTTTTATTGCAAATGAGGCTTTAGCCCAAGATGTATATATTCCAGGATTTGGTCCATTGAATACTACATAATAATTTTGCGGAGTTGGAATCTCCTTTTTCTCTTTCGAGAAAACTAAATCGTGAGATTTAGATTTTTGACTTGGGTGTTGAATCCCAATTCCAATGGAAGATGTTCCAGGACGTAACCCAGTAACAAAATCTTCTGGAGTAATAAGTTTTGTTGGAATAACCAACTTTGGTGAGGTTTGTACCTCAACTTTACTTTTTCCCAAAGTAACAGGGGATAACAGATTTGATAAGTCTTTCACCGAGACTGTAGTTCCCACTAGATTCATGATTTGCGGTATTGCTACAAAGCAAGGTTGAAATTAACCTTTTGTTCGCTCAGTGAAGACTCGAGTAATTCGCTTTTGCGCAGATAAACTGCAATTCGATTTCAAGAACCTTCTTTTTGAGACGAAGGCATGCGATTTCATCCATCCGCTATTTTTGAATAGTCAGTAGATTCTTGATAAGAACAATTAGTTCCCCGGTTTTTAGGCCCTAATTTATTTCCTCTAAGTGGAATTGTTCCTGCAATCATGTAACAAATTCTCGGGTTAAACAATCGGCCAAAGAACATTTTTATTGCCTGCAATGTGTTCTACATCAAATTCATAATGTGAAAACCACATTTGCCATCTAACAAGTCTTCCTTTGTTTGTAATCTCCTGTAATTTTTAGTTTCAAGAAATATGTGAAGTTTTTATTGTCGAGACGAACAATAAACTTAACTCGAGTTAAATATCTTTGAGAATTTTTAATGACTCTCAAAACCGATAAATACTCCTTTTCATTGCTATGATAATTTAATTTTCTTTGCTTTGAAGCTACCGTAAGATATACCTACAAATTTTTTTCTTCTAAAGTATTTTGTACTTTAGCCTTTAATACACCTCCCCGAAAAATCCGAGAATGTCTGTTTCGATGATCAATTGATCATCGGGATTAGGATGATAAAGTTTAGGAAATTGTACTAATTTCTTTTTTATCTTCCCAATATAATCAGTATCAGAATTGGTCCAATTCCAAATATGATCATTTTTTAACTTTGCCTGCAACGGCTTTCTTATTTCAGCTAATCTAGGAATATAACTTTCAGCATAAGTTAAGACTCCTAAAAATCTCTCGAAGTTGTTTTTTATCCTGCGCAGTTGATCGGGAAATTTATGTAAATGCTCCAAAATATGATTTTGAGGACAATGTGTTCCTTCCTCAATTTCCAGGCCTAGGAAATTAATCTTTGTTTTAAACAATTGAGCTTTCTTTTTAGAAAGAATAATGCCTAATTGTTCTATTCTTTTTAACACAGTAGCAACATGCTTAAAATGTTCATTTTCATTTATACTGAAAACAAGAATGTCATCAACATAAACACAACAGAATTTTTCAAAACCTCGTAATGCATTTTGCATATGTCTTTGAAAGATTGCCGGTGCTTGTTTTAATCCGAATGGAACGACGTTCCATTGGAAGAGTCCATCTGGACAAGTAAAAGCTGTTAGTGGTTTTGATTCTTCATCTAACAATACTTGCCAAAAGCCAGACTTACAATCAAATGAACTAAAGATCTTTTTTCCTCGAATGAGGGTTAATAGTTCATCTTTATTAGGAAGGTTATGGCTATCTCCTATAGTAGCAGCATTGATTGCTTTATAGTTGACTACCATTCTCTTTTTTTTCCTCTTCTTTTTCCTCGCCTCGTTCTCAACTAGGAAAGCTGAGACATATGAGGAGATTTACTAGGTGTGATAAGTTTTAACTCTAAGAGCTCACTTATTTGTTTAGTAAATTCTTCTCTATCTTTTGGACTATAAATCATGGGTTTAACCCCGACTATTTTCGTAGGATCTAAGAGCTTTATGGATGCTCTCATCCATTGTTTAGACTTAATGGGATCTATAGGATTTTCTTTAACAAACTTTGTCAAGTAGTTGTTCTATAATACTAAATTTTTCGAATTTAAATTGAAAATTTTTCTTCTTTAATATTAATATCATCTCCCCTTTGAAAATTGTGGACTTCTTCTATTTTGTCGGGAGTAATATTAATAGCTTCAGGTTTTTGAGTTTTTGAATTCTTCTTCATAAACTCAAGAAAACCAGGTTTTCCAATTGAGAAAGCTTTCTTTACTTTTGAAATAATAATAGGCTCGTTCTCAAGAGTAAAACTTATTCTGTCTGTAAATTGTATGAAGGGTTCATATAATTGACAGAATTATTTCAAGAATAAGGTCAATACCGATTCTTGTTGATAAATGGTCGGAATATGAAATATTTCCCCGCAATTCTAATTTTTATGTCTTTACAGACTTTATTAATTAGAATTGTATCGCCATTCGCAACTTTTACCTTTATAGGGTAAGGTGCTTGTTCCCAATGTTCTTCAGGAATAACATATTTACTAGCTATGCAAAGGCTAGCACTTGTATCTACATAACAATGTAAATTGATTAGCTTATATCCGAGAATTTAAGTGACCTTTAATATAGATGCTATTTGGATTTGTACGGTTTCCCATACAATTTTGTTCCAAATCGAATCTAAATTTTCCCAAGAAACTTCTTCAATCAAGATTGTGATGAATCCTCCGAATTATTTCCATCGTTTCAATGATAGTTTCAAAAGTGAATACTGCTTTCATTGTCAAAAATTTCTTCGATCGGTTCGAACTCGAAATGATTCAAGAATCTCACTTAGAAGCTTTACCTTATTTGGGTAATCTCTTCTATTAGGACATTCATTAGCATAATGTCTTGCTGCTTCATTGCGATCCAAAGATCATCGCAATTCTTTTTTCCTTTAGGGCGATGAATTTACTCTTGTCTTTAGAATCGTTTTTAGGAATGACTTTCTTTCTAAAGTATTTTCCAGATTTAAATGTCTTTCTTTTCTTTTTCCATTTATAATTTCTTTTGTATTTTTCCTGAAAATAACTTTTCTTTGGAGTAATACAACCATAAGTCGTAGATTTTTCTTCTATTAATTTATCACAACATTTTTGTTAAAACGTTTTAAACTTTTTGTTTATTAGAAAGCTCACAAATTGATGCAATTTCTTTTTTTGGCAATGCGTCTTCGCAAAACCTAATGAAAACATTTTTACATCGATTGCTTGTTTTTCAAATTCTTGTAAAACTCTCTCTCCTATAATAGGGAGTTTTTTAATATCTTTTAACTAAAGACGGATATTCATCCCGAGGAAGTTTATAAAGATTTTTTCATAATCGCAAGTAAAATCATCAAGTAAACAAATATCACAAAGTATCATGTTTGCTAATCTGATTCGAGCAATATCTTGTTCGATCAACTTTTCCCGAACAAGTTCGGTTGTTAAGTTAATACCAAGGAACATAGTATAAAAACTATTAATGACTTCTTCAAAAATCATATTAGAAGTTTTTCCTATTGTTATCCAAGTGGTATTTTTACCATAACATCGAGCAATACCTGTTTTTTATGCTCCATGAGTAAAAGAAGAGTATTTGGTTCTTCATAAGCATCCGGTTGGTTTGAATAAGAAGACTAATATCTCTTGCCCAAAGGCGTCAATCAAATTTCTTCTTTCATTCTTTGGTTACACAATCTATATTAAGTGTAAGAATCATGTCTCCTTTTTGATCGGGAGTTTTGTTTTGCTCTTTTGGCCAATTTACACCTTCCGTGTTTTTCTCTTTATCTCTTGAATTAGATGTATCCTCATCTTCTCGCTTTAGGTTGTCTATTCATTCAAATTTCCTAGAGGTTTATCTAGGTTTTCATCATCACCGGTTTCTTGATCATTGTCGGTTTCCCGCTTTTTTTCTTCATTTGAACAAAACATTTTTCTCAGTATCACTTTCAAGATTAAAAAAGTGTTTTAAGAAAAGGTTCAAGTTGTTGTATAATACCCGACTCATCAAAGGTCATTAATTTTACAAGTTCTTGAATTGGTTCAAAACCATTGATTTCTTCTTGATTGTCAAGAATATGTTCCCAAAAATAGTTTTCAAGTTTTTCGAAAAACTCATTTTTAGGTTGAAAAGGCCAAGTCAAAGCATTTGGATTTCTGATGAACCTAATTCTTCATTACCAACAAAATGGTTTGGTGGTGAATATTTAAAACTAACAGCTTTTTTCAATAGTCCTTTCTCCTTCTTTTGTAATAACTAAAGGATCTTTTTTATTGATATCCTCAATTCTATCGAGAGATTTTTTGAATAATCTTACCAAAGAACAATCTCAAGATGCTCGGGTTTTAAAAGTTCTTCTCTCTTTTCAAAAGATTCAAATCTTTTTCAAGATCTCTAATCTTGATGAGCGCTGCTTCAATCAAGGATTTAATCTCGGGAAGTGTCATAGAGTTATTCTTCTCCAAGAACTCTTTTTATTTTTTCAAAATTCTCGAATAAAGATCTATGCGTTTAGACATAGATTTTAGGAGTTCTCTATTAGAGGGTTCTCCCGAGTATTTATGATGACTTAATGTTGGTTTAGAGCCAATAAGTCGTTTCCTTTAGCTATGTCAATAGCCCAAGAGTTTTCTAAGGAGTGATTTGAGAAAACTTTATTTCTTCAATCTTTCCAATATCGTAAAAAATACATCATCAATTTCAATGTATTCTTTTTTCTTATAGTCAATACCGTGATGACTATTAGTTAAAGCATATCCTACAAGATAAGTTATGCTAAAAACCTTATCGCTTTGTCCATTAAATCGATCTCTCAAATTTATGTATGAAACTTAAGACTTGATCTAAGTTCTTGGTTGTTAAACTCAATCCGAACTTAGGATAAACTCGTGAACATAAATTTGTTGTAAATTAAATTACCTTGTGCAAAGACCTAAAATACAATCTTTTCTATCCTTAATTCGATTATCAATTAAGGCCATTTTTATGGGAGAATCTATTCCTTCTCTAAATTCTCATTGATTAGTATTTTAATCGCTCCAAGATGTAAAACACTAATTTTTGTACGAATATCTATAGGAATCTTGGTTAATTTACTATTAATTTCTTCACGAGTAATTAATGGTAAATAGACATTAATCGCCGATTGTATCCGAAATGTCGATATGCATTTCTTTTTACTTGGAAATACAATAAAAAATTCATTTTTCCTTTTCAAAATATTATTCATTATTTTAGGAATAAATTTTGGCAAGTTAAAAACTTGTTCTTTTTTCAGATCTAACTGAGTAGCTGCGATCTTTGAAAGTTTTTCTTGTTTAAAGATAATACTAGAGTAAAAACCCTCGGTATTTTCTTCGAAAATAATTTGTTGATCATCGAAAAAATCGACTTATCTTCTATTTCCATTAAGATTTCTTAATTGCTCAAGATAATCGAATGTTATTTATTCTAGTTATATAGATCTCAAGATCTTCAAATATAGCATCATGATCTCTTAATCGAGATCTCAAAATATTTTGTAAAGTTCTTGCTTGTTCAAGCAAATCTAATTTTTCTTCCTTAAGAAGTTCAATTTCTCTTTCAAGAGTTAATCCAGGCATGTTTTAAAAATTTATTTTAAACAAATAATTTATTTTTGAACCGTATACACGGCTCACGATACCAAGTTTTGGCGGAATCATAAAATTATCATAATTTATTTTATCATAATTTATTTTATAAGTTGTAGGTTTATAAAAACCATGACAATTAAAATTGTTTTTAGAAAATAATAAATTTTTCCAAAATTGATTGTTAAAAGGTTTGCCCATATCAAAATGTATTTGGCAAGAATAACAATAAGTGACAAGTCATTTTTTGTATGGAGTTGGGTGGTCTTGCCAACTTGGGTGGCGTAAAAAACCCCTGGTTTAGATTATTTTCGGGCTAAGCCCACGTGACACCTTCTGTTTTGGCAGCGGCCCAGTTTAGTAATTTTAAAATTTTATGATCGTCAAATCCTTGAAAAGACGTGTATCACTACATCCATGATCCATCAGTCCATGCACCTTTTTTACCTCTAATTTTGATAATAAAGAAAAATAGTTTGTTATTATTTTTATGATGTTTATTCTCACAGGCATCGCTATGATAAAATCATTGAATCTTTTATTAGTTATTAGTTATTAGTTATTAGTTATCTTTCAAACTGTATTCCTATTCAAATTATATCATACTAACTTATTTTATCTTTTTTTCCTATACAATACAAATTAAGATAATCTGCAAAGTGTAAGTAAAATCATTATAGGTAAATATTTACCTACATAATTTAAAACTATTAATAAATACCTACGGTACTTATATCGGCAAATTTAAAACTATCGGTGATCTATCGATAATTAGTCGGTATAATTTAGGAAAAAACAATATTTCTTATTATATAGGTGTTACGTAGGCAAATGTAAAATTTAATAAGAAAATTATTTATGTCAATAACCTGAAATTTTCTTGTAGTGTAATTAGGTAATATATTTAATATATTTTGAAAGATGTGGTCTTATATGGGACCGTCTCATTGGCTTGAGTTCATGAGACGGATCATACAAAATACAAAAATCTGGGTTTTTATGGGCTTGAGTTTGGGTTGAAATTTTATTTTACATATAGGATTGGGGAAATTACATGGAATACGCCGATTTTGGTCCTCATACAACACAATATGTTCTTATTACTTTTGTACCTAAATTTTTACTTTTGTACTTTTTTCTACGCTCCTTCATATTTTTTTATTTTTTTTTCCTTTTTTATTCATGCATTGTTTTACTGAGCTATATAAGTTGTTTCGATATTGTTTAACTTTGTTTCTTTGTTGTTTCTATGTTGTTTCTTTGTTGTTTCGATGTTTCAAAACAAGTTTAACCTATTTTTTATGCTTTTTTATTCATATATTATTTTGTACATTGTTTATATTGTTTCAAAGATTGTTCTATAATATTTTTGTTGTTTTCATGTAGTGTTCAATGTATTTATACAATTTTACATATTTTTAAGCTCTTTTTATTTATGTGGTGTTTTAAACATTTTTTACGTTGTTTCTCGGTTGTTTCCATATCATTTTTAATGTAGTTCCGATATTTCTTTGTTGTTTCCATGAAGTTTTTGATGTATAAATACAATTTTGACCTATTTTTAACTTTTTTCCTCATATGGTGTTTCTATATTGTTTCGGATTATTTCTATATTGTTTCTTGGTTGTTGAAACATGTTAGAAACAATGTTGAAACAAAGCGTTAAAATATCCGAGAATTTTTGTTGGTGCGTATTGTTGTGTAAAAAAGGGTGAGAGCGTAAATTTAGGTAAAATTGTACCGGAAGCGTAAAGACTGATATTGACATAAAAAATGTGGGTATTCCCGTCAATTGCCCTATAAGATTCGTCTCATGGATAATACCTATGAGATCGTTTCATAAGTTTTTGCCATTTTGAAATCTCTCAACGACAAAACCTTCTCAAGTGTAGCAATGAAGCTACCATGTATGCCCAAAAACATGTTGGGTAAAAATGGAAGGTTTCATCTGTTTTAGAAAATGGGTAAGTGTTTGAATATTTGGCTTAGTCGAGGCCTCAGTATTAGATACGATCTCCGCAAGACAAAAATGTCCCGTATACAAAGTGTTTACGGTTCCCAGTACCGTCCCTAAGATACAACGACTTTTCTATTTCGACTTACGTGCTCGTAAACTCGAAACTACATCGAAGAACGGAAGTGTATGAAACTTTCAAGCTATGAAGGAGGGAATGTCAATATCTTTGAATGCAAAAACTCAATTATTAGGCTTATATCTTGTGTTTTCGTATTTTTTTTTCATCCATGGGGGGGTTCTAATTTATGCATCGTGTGCCCGTATGGAAAGATCATGTCTTTTGGCTCGAAAAGTACAATGCATGGTGCATCTGTTTAGCCTTGATCGACGCACGACCCGTCGTGTGTGCTTGTACTGATGCGAACGAAATGACAAAGTTTTGACTTGACGCACGACGACCTCGTCCGTCGCCCCGTGCTTGGATGCGAGGCACTTCATTGAAATTCTTTAATTAATTAATTAAAATTAATTAATTATTAATTTTAAAGGTTTTTGGTCCAAGAAGAATAAGGGCCTTGAAGCCCAAGCCCTGGCCCATGGCCCGTCGGCCGCGTGTGTGCTTTGAACCAAACTCACAAGACATGTAGGTCCTCACCCTCTAAAAACTTGGGTGCCCCCTGCGCCCTGGGCCCAAACCCATAAGTCTAACTTATGATTTATAAAGTGAGCAAACTTTGTCTCTCCTCTTCATATGTGGGATGGAACATTTTTCCTTCCCCACATTTTCCATTTTCCATGCCATTTTCTAGTTTTAAGTGGCTAACTTCTAAGATTAATTTTCTCATTCACCCAAAATTGGTTTTGAGAAATTCCAAATGTTATTCTCATCTATTCTTTTAGTAGAATTTTTACAAATTTGATTCCATTTTTCACTAATGGAAACCACTTAAATATTTGGTCAAAATCGGGTCAACACCCATTTTACCAAACCAAAATTCCAACAAAATAAATTTACAATATTGCAAGATCCAAGCCAATACTGGTTGGTTGGGTTTGAGTTGGATCCATGGATTTGAAACTAATTTGTCACGAATCACCTAAATTAAGTGTTTTTTCATGCCGTTTCAGTCCAATTAAGTGTTCTTTATTGGACTGAAAAATCAGCCCAGTACATACATCTTTTGGACCCAAAACTGGGCCAAAGCCTACATTTAAGTAATTAATGCATGAAACATGTATACCATAGTCCAATATTTTAAAAAAGTGTCATAAAATAGAATTCAAAATAAAACAAGCCGGTTTAAAATAATAATAATAAAAATAAGAATAATATAATAATAATAATAATAAAATTAGCCCAATGCGCTGGGTAAATTGCTCTTTTAGTCATGTAACTATATCTAACTACAGGGGTGTTGGTCATTTTTAAATTCTATTTGACAAAATCACATTATAATTTGAAAAAAATCTATTATTTATGTGAGGCCCCGGATTTTATACCATAGATGACACGATCCTCATATATTTCCCGATAGATTATTTTAGTATTCCAGTTAATTATTCTTATATTCGCTATTTATTTTACATATGACGATATGTTATCAATACTAACGTTACTTAAATTATTACCTAATTACATGATAAAGCAATTGATTTATGTTTACTACTTAAATTTGCTGACTATTATCATTTTCCTTACAATTCGATTCGGTAAAAAGTGCTATTTAAAATTTGTTCTTCAGTATTTTGAAAAATAAAATTCTTGTCGCCATATTTTTTATGACAACGATACTTATATTTAGTCATTTTCTATAAATCTATTATTGTTCAATCGATCAAAATAATTTTTATTTAAAAGAAACTATGTCTTAATTTTAAGATTTTGAAATATCCTTTTCGATAAACTCAACATTTTACTCCAAATATATTATCTTGAGTTAACAAAAATTTATTATGATTTTTGAAATTCTTGGCATAAATTAAAGTAGTATTTGAACCTATTTTATTAGAAAATAGTTTTATGCTTTACAAGCAAACTATTTTATTTTGTGATCTATTAAAACCATCTACTACTAATTTGATACTTTAACAAAAACAATGACTCATGGTTTGAAAGTTCATCTAGTAAAATTTCAATTTCTGAAAGAATAGTATTTGAGATTTATTTTGTTAAAAATCCGACCTTTATATTAAAATAGCTAAGTGCCTCATTCTTGATTTGTTGAACTAATTACTACTCGATTTAGCTAATAGATATATCATTTATACTTAGAATTATTTTTATTTTATGGTGTATATTAATAACACCTATTTTCGATCTTTAATGATTGTCGATTTTTTCAACTTTCAACAAAATATATTAACCCGTGGATTACCCTCTTAACAACTAATTATTTTTTTGTAGCATAATATTTATTTAAATATTTTATTAATTTCGAAAATTACATTTATATATTTCAAAATAATTTTTATAATGTGATTAATTGCTTGATTAATATATTTGACTTGCATTATTGGTTCTAATTCTATTTAATACCTTAGATTATAAGTGATGAGATACTACTTGGGAATTACTAGATACCTTATAACTAGGTGACTAATTATATAAGTAAGATAGATATAAGACTTGATTTATATGAGAGGAGATACAAGTCTTGTCTTTTCCTTTTGTCATTTTTTTTTTTTTTTTTTTTGTGTTATTCATTTTAAGGCATGCAAGCCTTCTCACCTCCCAAGAACAATTCTTGCCTTTCCTATGTAAGCATGAGCCCCCAAAATTGCAAGCTTCCAAATTGCACTTGAGAGCCTTGTAAGAAAAGGAGGGGGACGGTCAAGGGTGGCTAGGGGGTGAAGGAATCTCTATTTTTGTCCTATACATCACTTCTTTTTCTACACTTAAGTCATTTCACAAACAAAAAAAAAAAAAACATCTCACTCCCTCTCTCAAAACCCAAAGGACCGAATTCTTGCAAAAACAAGGAGGAAGGACCAAAATTTTGAAGGTGATAAGGAGCTTCAAGTGGTGATTTAGGAAGACTAGCTATCAAGAATCAAGAAGGTAAGACCCTCCTAGAATAGTTCATCTTCATTCTTTCTCCTTCCATTTTTTTTTTCTTCATCTTTTGGCACTCAAAACTGCCCATGTAGGGGCTGTCCTAAGAGGATAAGGGGACTTGAGGAAATTATTTGGGAGCTAGAAGCCATCTAGACAACCTCTACCAAAGCACAAAGAAAAAGGTGGGTGAAACCTTTCAAAAATTCATGATTATTGCATAAAATGGCATGAATATATGAGATTATATATTTTTTATATTTCTGGAAAATTTCAGTTCCTTTTTATTTCTGGAAAATTTCGAAAATTATATATGTGTATTTGAAATTATGAAAAAAGTGATTATTGCTTAAGAAAATAGCTTTTGTATGCCTTATATGCTTTCTTTTTATATATATGTTCAAAATAACTGAGAAATATGATAAATATATTTTACTATGTTATATAAATATTCTGAACACATGAATTCGTGAACAAAATCGAGCTTGGGTCATTTTTACAAATAAGGCGAAATATAGGGCCAAAAGTGATAAACTCGAAAACTATGGGAACCTACTATAAATTCTCGAAATTTGGACTGAAATTACTGTAAAAATATTGTATAAGTGATAAATAATATTTGGGATTATCCGGGTCAAGCATATGCAAATATAAAAATATTTAGTCACCAAAATCATAATTTTTCGAACTTTAGGGGACTAAACTGTGAATTTTGAAAATATAGACAGCCCCTGCCCGAGAATAATATAAACTTATTTTAAATAGTATTCTGGACCTTTAGTCCAAATCTCACGAAAAACGGGCTTGAAACGAGCCTTTAATCGGTAAAATTACCCTTCGGGGCTAATAGAATTTTTCGAAAAATCGGTACTAAATATTAGACCTGAATCTCATTAATACCTTTTTCGGTTTAGCGGCTATAGCCCTATCGACAGGAGGGATAAGGTGTCTTGTTTGGGGAGATGATGTTTAATCAATACTTCTCTGCCGTATAAGGTGGTGCAGGTTGGCGTCACACTTTCGTGCGCAACCAACCGATATGAATTGACAGACTATCCTGGGTTGGCGTCACACTTTCGTGCGCAATCAATCGATATGAATTGACGGATCGACCGGTTGGCGTCACACTATCGTGACGCAACCAACCAATCGTCGAATTGACGGATTGATCGTTAAATAATACTAATAAAATTATTAAGTATATGAGAATGTCATTGCACGTTTCTTGCACCAAAAATTCATGAACGATTTCTTGCATAAAGTATAAGCCCCACTTGCACACACTCACCACACCTCATCGAGAATTTTTGTCTCACTCCCACCTATTTTTCCAACCAGGATGATGAGGTTCCACGAAAAGAAGACCACAACAAAGATTTTGAAGCTCTTGATTAGCTCTCTATTGTCTTTGATTGTTGAGACAAATTGAATTTCATTTTGTATTGGACAATTCCTAGTAATTTCTTATGTAATAGTCGGGTGTAGGACCCAAAGAATGATGGTAACGAGGATTGAATTTTATTTTCTGATTCCGCTACGACTGTACTCTAACTTAGTTTATTTAATATGTATGCTTATTTTGGGATTTCGCTATTCTTGTTTGGGTTATATTAATGAATAAATGGGTCGGCCTAGTAAACCGGCGTAAGTTAGATCGTCAGTCACGGCTCCCAATTTAGGGCGTGACAATTTAGTCCTTAATTCACCAAAATGTTTTAAAGTTGCTCGACAATCTCACTTGCGCTGCATGTGAACACCAAGAAAAATTTGGGATAAATTAGAGTTTTCTTGTTAATTTCTAGCAAAACAATAGGAACTTTCCCCAACATTTTAACTAGCAACTGCATGAGGCAAACTATAATTTTTGGCGAAGACTCGAAAATCCCAAATCTCCTACATTCACATGCAACTCGCATAAAAAATTTCATAAAATTTTGAAATTTCCAGCGAATTTGATGACTAAATATGAAAGTTATTTAAAGATACAAAGTGATATTGCCAAGTATTCAAAAAGTACTAATTTTGCTACACCTTTATAATTAATAATTAAGGACTAAAACTGTTATTTACCCCAATGGGTTTGACCCCAAGATTGTCGGAAAGAAACTTTGAGTTTGTCATTTTAAAATGAGCCAGTGCATTTTCACACTTTAGACCCTACTTAGTTATAGACAAATTAACACCTACATATAAAAGGAATCCAAACTTTTTATGTTTTGTAAATTTTGTTTGATGAACTTAAATCCATGAGACGGTCTACATCTCGGTTACAAGAGTAAATTTTTTGTTTTCTTTTTCTTTTCTTTTTTTTTTTTTTTTGAGGAAGTTACAAGAGTAATTTTAATTGGCTCCTCATGAGTTATTTTCGGGGCAATTTTTTAAGTACCCACTATGGATAGTGGGTACTCTTTTTTCCCACCAAGATTACAAAACTCTTTTCTACCCAAATTGATGAAATTGCCCCTTCTTTAAGTTGGTGTTTTATGAATTTTGAATTTTGAAACTCATGCAATTAATGCTTTCCTTGAAAATCGTGTACACTTCCCCCAAATACACACACCTATGTATAAAATCGTATACTCATATCGTGCCTTATTTAAAATTGGGCACGAATATTGGCACGATATCGTGCCTAATTTTAACGAGGCACGATATATCGTGCCTTATTTAAAATTGGGCATGAATATTAGGCGCGGATATCGTGCTCAATTTTTACCGAGGCGCGATATCGCATTTAATATAGGGCGCGATATCGTGCCTAATTTTTGAGAGGCACGATATCGTGCCAATATAGGGCACGATATATCGTGCCTAATTTTTACTTGGCGCGATATCGTGCCAATATAGGGCACGATATATATCGTGCCTAATTTTTACTTGAGGCACGATATTGTGCTCGTGTTCAATATAGACACGATATATCGTGCACAAAGGTGCATCTTAGATTCAGAAATTTCAATTCTAAATATTAAAATATAAAAAACACGATAATTTGTTTAAAAAACAAAAAAAGAATCAAAAATATGAAAATGGTTTTTTTTTTAAAAAATACACTTTTTCGAAAATATTTTCCATTTTTTCGAGAATATTTTCCATTTTTTTAAAGTATCTTGAAATTATAAAATAATAAAAACTAAAATTATTTTCAATTTTTTTTTATAATAAACGATTTTACAAAAATCTGATTTTGTTTTAAAAAAACTAAAACTTGTGTTAAAAATCTGAAAATAAAGAAAGTATATTAATGTGAGAGAGAAATATGTGAGAGATAAAGTATCAAGGGTATTTGGGTAAAAGAACCAAAAAAGTGGGTAGAAAACTTAGTTTTTTATCTCACATGTTATAAAAGTTTTTGTTCTATCCTAAGTGGGTAGTTCCCACCATTTGCTCTTATTTTCATCGAGAAAGTGATCGAGTGGCTCTTGTCCGAGTACGAATAAGAAATTATGGATCAACAGGGCAAACCCTGAAATACCCATTTGAAGCTCAAGTTAATGTGGAGCTTAAGAGAGGGATAATATTTTTGTAACAAATGGCGTACTTCTAATAGTGAAAAATTGGGTTATTTAATCATATAATTTTGCATATTATTATGAAATACCAAGTATAACTCAAAAGTGGAATATAAAATCCTATTTTTAGTAGCATGTTTGTCTTAAATCCACGCACCTCAATTAACAACACACATAATTACATTATGTAATTAACAAACTTTAGCTCAAGAGTCCAAACTCAATTAAGAAATTAGGGTTCAACTTGGGTACAAGAAATTATCTATCTTCTACTCCTAACAAAATTTTCATTAAACTATGAAAACTCAAAGTATACATAAACAATATATAAACATTCACCAATTATTATCTAAAAACCAACTAGAATTAAATTAAATTAACAAAAAAATCAGATAATCTGATTTTGTTTGATCTGCCACACTGATCTTGCTCGAACAATCTCAGCATGATCACCTTCCATTCGAAGCAAATGTGTGCATTCTAAGTGATCATCTTTTGTTGTGCTATTTTGTTGATGATCAGCTTCTGTTTTAGGGTTGATGGTTGTTAGGGATTGTAGCACGTCACAAAGGTGGCATTCACGTCGGTATTCTAAGGTCATGTTTGTCATATCATAATCTTGAAGCACGTTTAGGGGCACACTCTGCATAAACAAATTAAATCAATGTGGATGAATGTCAAAGTTTTTGTTTCATGTTTATTCTTTTAAAGAGTGTTTGGAAACATTTCTACTTTTTTAAGATGTGAATGAATTATTGCAGTAGAAGCAAAAGTATATGAGAATCAGAGGTTGATAGTGTTTGTAAATAAAATCTAAAAGCTGAAAAAAACAAAAGTTGGAGCATTAGTATAAAAAAGCACTTTTAAAAATTAGTTTTTGGAGAGAAAGACAAAAATACCCGTATATGAATGATATGGGTATTTTTAGGAAGAAAAAGAGCGTTTTGGATTATGATAAAAACTTGAGGATATAAATATAAAAAACAAACTTCTATGGGGTGCCTTAGAATCGAAAGGCACCCCCCGCCTCCAATTTTGGGTTTTGATTAAACGAAGAATAAAGTAAAGTAACAACTGACATTTTCAAACACTTAAAAATATTTTTAACTAAAAACTAAGAATCACATGTTTACGAAAAATATTTTAATTTTTTCCTATTCTTGATTTGCTACATGCTGTAAGCGGCAAAATAAACTTTGATCAGCATACCTCCAAAAGCCATCCGATGTATTTAACGTTGTTTACATGTTGATTGACATCCATGTCGCTCCATCGGGGCTGCTCAAATTAAAACAATTACATATATGCATGAATAAGACATGAAGAAAACATGACAGAAATATTGATCTTGATTTCCAAGAAACGCATATATTTATAGCGAAATATGTAATAGTTAGCATTCAAAATTACAAATAATCTCTTAAAGTATTACAAACACCCCCTTCGGGTTTGTATTAATTACCTAACAAATAGTACCCTATATTGAGGTGCAATTTATAAAAGATAAACAAATGTCAACACTACAAGTAAAAATCAATTTACCAACAAAAAAACATGTAGGTAAGTAATAAGAAAACTGTATAAGTGTAGGTAAAATCATTATAGGTAAATATTTACCAAAAAATCTAAATCCGTTGATAATAATAATAGTATTTCTGTAATTAAATTTAAAAATTGTAGGTGATTTGTCGGTAATTGATCGGTATAATTTGGGGAAAAATAATACTTTTTATTCTCAGAGACATTCTACATGTAAATGTAAAATTTAGTGACAAAATCATTTATGTCGATAAATTCTATAGGCGAACTAGAATTTTGTTGTGGTGAAGCCGGAGATCGCAAATGAACCAAGCCGTTCGCGAGCTATTCGAGTCTCGGTTTGGAATAATACTCGTTGAGATCGTTCGTCAAACGAGTCGAACTCGAGCCTAAAATTCGAACTCGAACTTTTAAACGAGCCGAACTCGAGCTTACTGATATTCGGCTCAAGTTCACGAACATGTTCGCGTGCTTAATAATTTTCAAACAAGTCGAGCTCAAACTCAATTATGAAAGCTCGAATCGAACTCGAGCCGATCCAAAAATTAAACGAACCGAACTCGAGCCTGTTCCGGGTCGGGTCGGGTCGGCTCGTTTGCAGCCCTAAGTGAAGGGTATAATTTTGTAATTAAGAAAGATAACTGTTTTCTTTTGTAATTAGACGAAACCTAGGGGCTGTTTTTGTAATTAACCATAAATAATATATACTTACAGCCAGGCCTGTCCTGATTCTCCCAGCAGTGTCATCAGTGAGCTTTGCAATGTTTTCTCTATCAGTGTTTTCTGTAGCAATTGCTGCTCTGTTTAGGTAAAATGGCATCAGCTCATTTCTCACTTCATCTGGTATTTTACTTAACCTTCTTGTTTCTCTGTTCATTGTCACCCATGTACTGAAAATATAACATTTTTTTTTAATTTTATTTCATAATTTTAAGAAATGAAAGGAAAAAATAAAAATAAAAATTGATTTTGGCCCTTAAATTAATGGAGATGAACCTTGTAACTCTGGTAATGATATTCTGGGTGTTGTAGTCTCGAATAACCCAATCACGGCGCATTCCATTTTTACCTGCTGCGTCCACCCAAGTGTCTATCTCCACAACATCTCCCCTGAAACAAATTTTACAACATCAACTAAAATACTCGATATTTGACTCGATAAAATGTAAAGCCTGGCTTGAGCTACCGAAAAATAATAAAATTGAATCACACACGAAAGTGGAAAATCAACCCAAATGTCATCAGTGGGGGATCAAGCCAGAAAAGCTGAGACTTACTAGTGTCGGGGCCTCCACCTTACCGATAGGGCAAGGTCTGATCGGCTGATTCAAGGTATTAAGAATAATATTGTTAAGGCAAAAAGATTTAAAATATGGTACAATTGTCCAATAATTTTTAAATTGTACTAGTGTTATGGGTTTGATGGTTATTTTAAAATATTTCTTTAATAAGCCACATCTTGAAAAGTACACTTAGAGAAGTACCAAATAGATATGGTCCATATGGAATTCTCTTTGTTACACTTCAGTAAACTGAATGGTCACTCAATGCATTTCTAATAAATATTTGAGAATTGCTTTCAAATAAAAAAAAATATTTGAGATTTACCTATAAGCTTTTTTTTTTTTTTAGCAAACCCATAAGCACTTTTAAAAAGCCAAACTAGAAAGTATATTCCACTAATGGACTTATTACTCGAAAAGTTTTTTTTAAATGCAAATCTTGAAGGAAAGGTGATGAGAATCAAACCCAGAGCAAATTCTGAATTTTAACTATTGACCACTGTCCAATTCCCTATTACTTGAATAATTATAAATAATCATCGATTTTATTTTAAATCACGATTTAAGGAAAGTGGTCACACATTATTTTCCCGTCCGACTTTTAGCCTCATTTTCGTTAGGCCATTATCTTTCATGGTTTTGTTGCCAGAATTCCAGAAGGAATAATATTTGTGAAGGCATAACTAACCAAAGTTCTCTCTTTTCTCAAAAGTCCTAAAAGAATATTAATAAGTAATAACCAAAATTAGTTAGCTGGTAACAATAATAAATAATAAATAACTATAAAACATACCAAGAGCTGTATTTGTCGATTTGTACTTGTATCCGAGTCACAACCCAAATAAGTTTTCTGATGCTCATCTCACGGGTTGCCCCGAACCCGTCTCCAGCAACCCCAGAATTAGCCACATGATTCAGAGCTGTCTCCTGCACCAATTTTTGCATGACCAATTTTTTTAAAAAATAAAATATAAGAATAAAATAAACTATTAAAAATAGATCACTTTCAAAGACGGAGCCTTCCTCACTTTGTCTATGATTTTCAATTTTTATGCGAAAAAATTGTCTTGTAGATGTTATACCAAATATACATTCACTTGGTATTGATCTATCTATACAAATATGAAGTACCCAATTTCTTAGAAGATGAAACACTACTTATAATGAGAAATGAATTTTAGAACACTTTGGCTACAGGGGCATTTTGAGAATAAGGAAATATTGAAATAGCACTAGGACTAATTGCACCAACTTAAAATTTATAGAACCAGAATTGCATAAATCAAAATTTTATGGGACTGAAATTGCAAAACAAAAAACATGTTGGACTAAAATTCCAATTTTCAAAATTACAGGACTAATATTGCAAAACCCACATAGATACATGACTAATTTTGCATTTTTCCCCAAGTATGAAGTATCCAATTCTTATAAGATGAAACACTACTTTTTTTTTTGAAAATAAGATGAAACACTACTTGTCATTTATCCATGTAATAATGGGATACTCATTAATTATTATTAATTCATTAACCAAGTGTAGTATACCATAGCAATGCGAGATCTAGAACACTCTAACACCGTGGTGGACCGATACACAAAAATAAAATGAACCGAATATAAAATCAAAAAAAAATTATACAAATTACCACTAAAAATATTTTTTTTAAAAGAATTCTCACTAAATTCATTTTTTTTCAGACACCGTAGTGGACCGATACACAAAAATAAAATGAACCGAATATAAAATCAAAAAAATTATACAAATTACCACTAAAAATATTTTTTTAAAAAGAATTCTCACTAAATTCATTTTTTTCAGAAAAAAAAAAAAAAAAAAGGTGGGTCAGGCCCAAACTGGCCCACCCCTAGATCCGCTCAGTGCACAAGTGGCAAGTGCTGCAAGTGCACCAAAGAGTAGAATGGATAATATCAAAATTTCAGAATAGACAAAAAAAAATAAACTCAATATTGGCAAAATTTTAATAATTTTTCTTGAACTGTATACAAATCTTCATGATTTCTGGCTTATTTTTACAACAAATCAAATTGACTCCCAAAAAAAAAAAAAAAAAAAAAAAACCAACCTGGAGTAGATTCATAATGGTGTCCATTGTAGCAGTTTTATCAGGCCCAATTTCGTACGACCTTATAACAAACGATTGCCTGAAAACAAACCGACCCTCCGCAAATCTCCCAACCAAATACTCATAGTTTCCTCCATTTTTCAACGAATCTGTATTTCTCTGTTCCAAAAATGGAGTTCCATCAACATACACTCCGTTCACTTCCTTCCCATTAACCGTTTCGACGTTCGATTTCGCGTTACCGCTCACCTTGAGGCGAGATCTGTTCATCATCCTGGAATCACCAATGTTTACAAAACCGATTTTCCGTCGATTAAGATCCGGACTGCAAAAACGATTTTGCTTAAATCGCAGAGCAGCATTTTGTGTCAAGGCCGCCATTGTTAAACTGTCATTAATTTTCTGATTTTAATTTGCAGAAAAAAAAATTAGAATAAAAAGTAGTGAAGGAAATTAAGAAATTGCTGGGGGGACAAAATATTTTGGAATTTTGGTTGCGAATTAATCTGTTAAATTCGAAAGCTAAAAAGAAGGGGAGGATTAACTTGAAAATTTCAACAACTTTTTTTTTTTTTTTTGGCAGAAAAATGGAGGCCGCTCCATTAGAGGGATATACGGGAAAGTAGAGAGAGTTGTGCGGTTTAGTAACATAGCATGTGTGTGTGCATGTGAGAGTGTGGACTGTGGGTGGTTTGTACAGCTGTCAAATATCCCGGGACGGTACTGGCCCATTAGGCCTCGAGGAAAAAAGTGGTCCGGGTTACTATTTTTATAGCTCAGTCCAATCTAGCCCATATAAAAATAATTAAAATGATTGGATCAATCGAGCCGTATTAATTTTAACAGCTCTAATAGTCTGTAAATATAGGGATAATTACAAAACATATTATGTGGTTTCGCCTAATTACAAGAAACTCAATTATCTTTCAACAATACAAATATTCCCTTGATATTAGTTTATATTTTACAAATTACATCCTCAAAAGAGGGTATTTGTTAGGTAAATATAAAACATAAGGGAGTAATTGTAATTTTGAAGTTAGTTGTTGTTTTTTAATTATGCTAAACCGCATATGTAGTTATAGACACCTAAATTTATTATCAAATATTGACAAATATCGAAATCTTCAATCTTGGCCATCAAGGTAAGATCTTGCAAATAAGAAATTGATTAATCAATGTTTTAGTAAATAAATCAAATCAAATCAAATCAAATCATATTCTTTTGATTATGGCAAAATATGCAAGACAAATCATAATCGGCCAATCAAAATGCCCCGTTCCATCCAAAGAATTATGGCAAGAATCCTCATCGTATACTTATAAATAGAGACCCTCTTCATAATTCATAGAAACAAATTCAAAGTGAAGAAATTCAAGCAAGAAAGACGGTGGAGAAAATTATTTCAAGTCAAGAAGATCAAATTCAAAGATTTCATGGTGTTCAAGGCGAAACTCAAGCGTTCATCACAGAGTTTGCTCAAATCATAGCGTTGATCCGAATAAGTTGTCAAGACTTGGTCAACGTTATTGAAGGTGAAATCCATCATAGAAGAAGATTGAAGGATCGATTTCATCAACAAACTTCCAAGTCGAAAGTCAAATTTCTTGAATATTCAATGTTTGATCCGAGAATAAGCTATCAAATCCTCGAATTAACGTTATTGATAATCATATTCAAAATTAGCAGATCAAATAGGCGATTCCACCTCCAAAATACCAAATTCAAGTTCTTGATCTTGAGGAGAAGAATCGGAGGAAAAATAGAGATTGTAACCCATATTTTTCATTTTGATTTATATAATTTTAATTTGTACCATTTTTCTTGTTTGCTAATTTGCGGATAATAAAAATTTGTGTTCTGATAGTATTTTCTTATGCGACCTCCTATTTTTTATGATTTTTTTAATTTGGCCCTATTATTGTAGAGACGTGAAACAGACCCCTTCACCTCTTCACTCAAGAGTAATACTGTGGGCTAATCCCAAAGGTTCTCATATTTCTTTTGATATTTCATTCAACTTTCCAATATTTTGTGTGAATCTCACACACATAAAATGGTGTTGTCGTTGTATTAGTTGAAAAACTAAAGCCACTTTTGTAGATTTAGTGCATTTGATAGATTAATAGCCTACGTTTGTGGACTAACAAGTGGATTTAATTATTCCCACATGGGTGGCTAAATGAAGTAATTGCGAAATTAATCATTCCGCCGAGGAAGGCATGCTAGAGTTTGCCTATAAAAGGCATCAATGGACAATGCAAGATTATAACAAAATAAATTGTGTGAGTTAAAACTCTCAATTTGTAAAGCTTTTTTCAGTTTAAAGAGTGTTTGTTTCTCCTGTTTCAAGAGAGAAAGAGTAATATAATTTCTCCTTGTATTTAGAGAGAAAATGTTGTAATCCTTATTTTATAGTGAATTGCTCCTACACCTGCCAGTGGTTTTTACCTCAAATTTATTTGAGGGTTTTCCACGTAAAAATATTCGTGTTATTTTACCTTTATTTTTCTCAAATCATTATTGTCATGCTTTGTTTTGGTCCGTAATTTATTAAATGATGACAAAGTTCGAAGTAGAGAAGTTCAATATGAATAATTTATCATTGTGAAAAATGAAGATTAAGGTAATTTTGAGGAAAGACAATTGCTTAGCAGCAATTGGAGATAGGGTCGTAGATATCACCGACGATGCCAAGTGGAATGAGATGGAGGGTAATGCAATTGCTGATCTGCAATTAGCACTAGCTGATGATGTGTTATCCATTATAGTGGAGAAGAAGACGGAAAGGATATATGTGATACTCGACAAGATTGTACGAGGCCAAATCACTTCACAATAAAATTTTCTTAAATATAAAATTGTATAATCCCCGTATGGCGGAAATCACTTGGTCGATCATATCAACACTTTGAACACTTTATTTTTGCAACTCACCACAATAGGTTACAAAACTAGAAGTTATTGAGCGTGCATAACTTTTACTTCAAAGTTTACCAGTTCGTACAATCAACTTGACGAACAACATCCTTTCGTACTATATAGTCTTCGATGAAATTGTAGCCGTAGTATTATAAGAGGAGAGCGACGAAAATAAAGAGGGGACAGACAAGCAAGTTCGCATCAAGCGGAAGCTTTGGCGGTGATGAGAGAAATATCCACTTTAACGTGACTCCATTAGGAGTCAAAATCATTGTAGATCAAAATCCAGGAGTAACAAGAACATCAAGTGCTACAACTGTGGCAAAACAGGACACTTCAAGAAGAATTGTTGGAGTAGGAAAAGTGGTGACCCTGAGTCATCAAATACCCAAGGAATATTGCAAGTACCTCTGAACATGGAGAAGTTTTATACGGTGAAGCAATAACCAACGTTGAAGGCAAAAACAATTTTTCGATGTCCTGGCTTTTAGATTTAGCAAGATGCGAGCACGAGTACAAGAACAAGTCGAGTCTGATGTTCAAGAAGTACGCCGGTCAACTCGTAAGAGAAAACCGCCAGCTTGGCAATCAAAGTATGTTATGGAGAGTATTGTTGCATACTATCTTTTAACGGAGGATGGAGAGCCATCAACTTTCCATGACGCTACAAAAATCTCAGATGCATCTCAATGGATGACAACAATGCATGAAGAAATTGAAGCTCTCCACAAGAATCAGAATTCGAAACTAGTATTGTTACCACATGGTAGAAAAGCCATTCGTAATAAATGGGTTTATAAGATCAAGCGGGATAACAACGATCAAGTAGAGTGGTATCGTGCAAGATTGGTGGTAAAGGGATATGCTCAGAAAGAAGGTATTGATTTCAATGAGATATTTTCCCCAGTGGTCGACTCACGATGGTAAGGGTAGTCCTGGGGATGTGTGCTACATTTGATTTACATGTGGAGCAGTTACATGTAAAAACTGCATTTCTACATGGAGAGCTTGAAGAAGAAATTTATATGCTTCAACCAGAAGGTTTTGTTGAAACAGGCAAAGAGAACTTGGTTTGCAAGTTGAACAAATCTCTGTACGATCTCAAACAGGCACCGAAGTGTTGGTACAAGAGATTTGATCATTCATAATGATCCTTGAATACAACATACTTAGTTAAGACCATTGTGCGTACTACAAAATGTTTGGTGATAATGATTTTATTATTTTGTTGTTTTATATGAATGATATATTGGTGGCGGGCTCCAATAAAGATCGGATCCAAGAAATGAATGCACGGTTGGCTAGGGAGTTTGAAATGAAGGACTTGAGACCATCAAACAAGATTCTAGGGATGCAGATTCACCGAGACAGAAATAATAGGAAGATTTGGCTTTCTTAGAAGAACTACTTCAGGAAAATATTGTGACACTTCAACATGCAATATTGTAAGCCAGTTTCTACCCGTATTACTATTAATTTCAAGTTATCCTCAAGTATGTGTCCTAGCAATGAAGCAGAGAGGAGTGAGATGTCTCGAGTATCGTATGCATCAGGAGTGGTGAGTCTAATGTTCGCTATTATATGTACAAGACCAGACATTGCGCAAGCAGTGAGAGCAGTCAGTCGATACATGGTGAATCCTGGTAGAGAGCATTGGGATACATTGAAGAGGATTATGAGATACATCAGAGGAACATCCGATGCTGCATTATGTTATGGAGGATCGGATTTTACTGTCAGGGGTTATGTTGATTCAGATTTTGCAGGTGATCTTGAAATCCACTACGGGTTCTGTATTTACACTTGCAGGAGGAGCTGTAAGCTGGGTTTTGAAACTGTATCTTGTTGTAGCTCTATCTACAATCAAATCGGGAATACATGGCGACTACACAAGCTTGCAAGGAAGCGATTTGATTCAAAGGTTATTGGAAGAGCTCGGGTGCAAACAATAAAATATTGTTCTACTTTGTGACAGTCAGAGTGCTTTGCATATTGCAGAGAATCCGACCTTACATTTAAGGACAAAACACATCGGAGTTCAGTATCACTTTGTTCGAGAAGTAGTGGAAAATTGGAGTGTGGATATGCAAAAGATTCACAATGATGAGAACTGCAGATTGTATGACCAAACCAATCAACATTGGCAAGTTTGAATGGTGTTGATCCTCGTGTGACCTAAAGAGACGTAAGCAGAATGAATGTCATGTGTAGTGAATGATGAAAGGAATACAAAAGTGACTTTAAGTGGGAGAATAAAAAACTAAACCACTTTTGTAGGCTTAGTGCATTTGATGTTAGATAAATATTTTTATCGTAATTTTGATGATTTTATTTAGCTGAGTTTTTCACCAAAACAATGTCCCTAAATGTTGTCCAGTACTCCCAATTGATTTAAAATATTTTTACTAATTTTTGGAGTATTTCTTGCAGTTTATTTTTGTCAAAAATTGGACAACACTTCTGTTTCGTGGTCAATCGGTCGCCCTAGAGGGTAACCCGTGCCTGAAAGTTTGATTTCTGAAATAGAAAAAAGACTGATTGAAAAATACTTGAGAATCGACTGGTCGACTCAAGATCTGAAAGTGAGAAATCAAAACAAAAAAAAAGAACTATTCGTAACTCAAAAAATTAAGGTGTCCAACCGGTTTAAGTCAAGCAAGGGCCAACCGGTCGACCTAGGGTACGACCGGGTTGAGGCCCTATTGACCGGTCCACCGAGCAATTTTCTTGTGAAATTCGAATTTTTCATTTGTGTTGAACCTACAGGTCGACCAAATATTTTATCAAAGAAACTATCCTTGAAAGCGATAGATAATTTTTCATGATTTTAAGGGATAACAACTACAATCTTCATTTAATTTGCATTTTTGTAGATTTCAATCTCCAAGGAGGATCCTATGTCTTAAAATCAAATCCAATACCTCTCTTATAAATAGATGAAAGATTGAAACAACAAGATACAACAACACAAATCAATACAAACACAAGCAAAAACTTTTGTTCTTCACTTTCATATTCTTGTTGTATTTAACCTAAGTCTTTCACTTGCACATCTTGAGTACTAGGTTTTATTTTTTATTACACTTGCACTTCAAAGTTGTATACTTCCTATCGAGTTGTAATCTTGAATTTGTTTCTATCATCCAAAATAAGATATCATTGTTAGTGTTCTTGTGGTAAGAGCACACTTAGGTGATTTAAGCGTTGAAGATAGCGGTACTCTTCACATGTGTAAGAAGATTGTGGTAATCTTCTTGGTGGTGTTGTGAGAAGAGTATAGTGCTCTTCAAAGTGAATGTGTAATAGTTTGGTACTATTTATAATTTTTTTTTTCTTTTTCGAAACCCACTCTGGATGTACCGGGGTGGTAAGGGATTAGGTCTTATGTGGGTTGAACCTCTATAAATCATCGAGTGTTGTTTATTTTTCCGCACTTATATTCTTGCTTTTGTTTCTACATTCGCAAAAGAGGCCAAAATTAGAAAATTCAAATAATCTATTCACCCCTCTAGATTATCATAGCCATTTGGACTAATATTTGATAGATCAATAGCCCACTTTGTGGACCAATAGGAGGATTTAATTATTCCCACATGGGTGGCTAAATGAAGTAATTGGATATGAATCATTCCATCAAGAAAGGCATGCTAGAGTTTGCCTTTAAAAGGCATCAATGGGCAATACAAAATTATCCCAAAATAAATTGTGTGAGTTAAAACTCTCAATTTGTAAAGCTTTTCTAAGTTTAAAGAGTGCTTCTTTCTCCAATTCAAGAGATAAATAGTGATATAGGTTCTCCTTGTATTTAGAGAGAAAGTGTTGTAATCCCAAATTTATAGTGAATTGCTCATACATTTGCCCGTGTTTTTTATCTCAAATTTATTTGGGGGTTTTCCACGTAAAAATATTCGTGTCATTTTACCTTTATTTTTCTCACATCACTATTATCATGGATTTATTCCGGCCCGTAATTTCCTAACATTAGTCTTATTCAAATCATGTTTTGAAGTATCTAAATGAAACATCATAATGAAATAAGGAATAGGAGATCCATACTGGTGGTTAAAGTGATCGAAATTGGTTTAAAGTATTTTATTAGGATGTTTAAACACTTTCTTTAATTATAAGTATTGATAATCTATATTTTGAATTTATTTGATGTATTATTTAGATGGTTATTCATTTTTGAAGTTAAATACATGATAATTAGTTTATTATATTGTTATTTTATATAATACATAATAAAAAAAAATATAGTTAATTTTCCTTCTTTCTTTTTGAGAAAACTTATAGGCAATTTTCAATAGACAAGCGTGGCCTAAGTTGTTGTATTCTGCACATTTCCTTAGTTCTCCATATACTGAGAAAATCAATGCATTAATGTCCCAACAATTGATGGTTGATCGTGAATTAATGCTAATTGTGTGACTTATGGTTATAGAGCCATGTGGAAGAACTTAAAATGTTGAAGTTTAACCAATTTATGTGTGTGTAATTCCAAAACTCAATCAAAACATTTGAAGTAAAAAACTCTACAAGGACATGGAAAAATCAAAGTTTCATATTGGCATATTAGTTCATTCTTTTGATTGCGGACTAGATCAACGACCAAAATTGCTCGACCATTACCGATATATAGGGCGAGTTGGACTTTATTTTTAAATGTTTGAAAATGACTGTGCTTACTTTTGTCCGACCCAACTATGCTCGAAACTTGATGGCCCAAATGATTCGACCAAACATACAAGTGTTGCGTTGGGGTGGGCCATAAGAAATGCGGCCGATGGAATTTTGGACTCGACTAACCCGACCATATTTTATGACTTGCACGTTAGACTCGGGTTGGGCCAACTTAACCCAACTCATTGTCAGCTCTATTATGGACTAAAAGGTCACTCTAGCTTGGAAACTTCAAACTTTATGAGGTTATTATTTTTATTTTTATGGGAACCCACAACCGCTCTTTTTACGGTGGTATTTGGTGAACTCGAGGCGATAGTCTACAAGGGAAGTAAGAGCGATTCGTTTGTAAAAGGATCAAACTCGTGACTAAAGATCGCACTCACCTACTTTACCAATCCGACCACCCACGACGGGCATTATGAAATTCCTTTTGGATGAGAATAATTGTACAATGTGAAGATTTTAAATTCTGAATTGGTGATCCTTAAATTCATTAAAATGATTTAGCGCAAAGACAAATATTTTTAGTGCATTCTTTATGATGTTCTTTCTCTATTTTATAGCGTATTGTGATCTATTTCAGTAACTTTTGTCTGAATTTTCCTTACCAAGTGCTATATTTTACATTTAGACATTAACAAATGTGCATCAATTTCAGGGGATAATTACAAAAAACTCCATTCATTATCTTCCAGAATTATGAACACCCCTTAGAGTATCTCCAACCCATGATACCAAATTTGGTGTGAAAATCACACACACCAAAGTTAGTTTTTTGTGTAATTTTTCAAAAACCATCTTCAACTCACTATACTAAACCTACAAATGAGTATTTTAATATTTTATTTTCATTTTTGAATAAAAATTTTATTTGTTTATGCAATTATTTCTTTTGCTTATATTAATTTACTATTAATGTAACTAAATAAGAACTTATATTAATATTACATTAATTAATTATATTGCATGATAAATATTACAACTAATATCACAATAAATAAAAATACTAAATTGCACACTAGACAATAAAAATGACAAACCTAAAATAAATATTTAAAGATAAAAGAAAATTAATACATTATTAATTCTCGATCTTAGTGTATTCATCCCACACGTGATTGATTAATGCATCACGAAGTGCAAAGTGAGCATTTTTGTCCTTGATTTTAAGTTTAGTTTATAACAATTTATTGGTATAAATATTAACTATTGTTGGTTATTATAATTGTTCGTCCAAAATAATAACTATATACAAAATTTAATTAATTACAAATGAATTATATATCAAATATAGGATACGAGTTAATTAAAAGTTTGAAGTAGAATAAATCGAGAGGACAAAGAGAAAATATTTGTATTACACTAAATATGGTGTAATGTTTAGAGTTGGGTTGGAGGAGTTTTTTTTTCATATTTGGTATTTTGGTGTGGGATATCGAGTTGGGTTGGAGATGACCTTAGGTTTGTATTAATCGGAGGTGGAACTTTCATGTGAAGTATTAGATATTCACTTTAGAATGACACCTAAAATGAGGAATATGTTATAGTAAAATGGATATTAAAGGTAAACAAAAGTAAATATAGAAAAGGAAAATGAGTTCACGATAGAGTCGAGCGAGCCGTGTCTATAGATTTTAAGGCTCTATGCAAAATTTTAGGAGAGATCTAGTTTATGTATCATCAATCCTAATTTTAATTTTCTAGCCTTTTGAATTACAAATTACTTATCAAAATTTTATATCAAGTAATTCTAACATTTCAACCTCAATAGATAATTATATGGTTAGTCTTTCAATCTATCTTGTAATATATATATATATATATATATATATATATGTGTGTGTGTGTGTGTGTGTGTGTGTGATTTCAAATTGGATTTAATCAATTTATGTTGATCTCTTTGATGTTTCAAGATGAGAGATTTTTTCCGCATTCGTGTGATTGAATATACTTTCATTTTGAAAAATTTATTTTTGCTAGAGAATGTGGTAAAAAAAAAAGCTCGAAGAAAAAAATGAATTTTGAGATTATGATTGGATATGAAATGAAAAAGTAATAATAAAAGTTGATTTGATAAACTCGAGGCAATAGCCTCTGCAAGAGTTGTAAAGGCGGCGCTTGTTTGTAGGAGGATCGAACTCGTGACCAAAGATCGCACTCACGTCTTTACCAACCCGACCATCCATGAGAGGCATTATGAAATTCCTTTTGGGCGAGAATAATTGTACTATATGAAGATTTTAAATTCTAAATTGGTGATCCTTAAGTTCATTATAATGATTTAGCACCTTATTAATATGATGGAAGCGTTTGACATGTAACTACCTTCAGTTTGTTACTTATTGCTTGGTTTTGATTTGGATACTAATTTATCTAAAATGATTTGAATATTTTTTCGATTTATAAGGTAGACTTCATAACCCATCTATCCATTTTGCCAAGTGACGAACGATTTGTGAGGAACTACAAGACTTTGAGACCGTTACTAATGTCTAAACATCTTCAAAAATATTTGAATGCAATTTATGGAATCGGTGATAGCGAGAGGTTGCGCCCGACTTTCAAGAATACAACACATAATGGGTTTGTCTATAAATATTACCAACATAACATACAACTCACAAATCCTAATAATAATCCTAACCAGCACACTAATAATCTTAATCAGCCCACTAATCGCGGTCCGAGACAAATCCTAATCAGGCCACGAATACTAATCCGCCCGGATCCATACATAGATAATGGCATGTTTCATATCGTAAATGGAAGATTGCTCACCTTCATGTCGCACTGATTTGACGACTCATTTGGCTGAGAATATGATTATTGTATTGTTTCTAAATTCTAATATAAGATTTACTGTTGTTCTTAAGTTTTGTTTAATCTAATAAACCTCTTTGATGCAGTATACTGATGAGGATATCGATCTTACAAAAATATTTTTAATGCATTCTTTATGATGTTCTTTCTCTATTTTATAGCGTATTGTGATCTATTTCAGTAACTCTTGTCTGAATTTTCCTTACCAAGTGCTATATTTTACATTTAGACATGAACAAATGTGCATCAATTTCAGGGGATAATTACAAAAAAACTCCATTCATTATCTTTCGAATTATGAAGACTCTTTAGAGTATCTCCAACCCATGACACCAAATTTGGTGTGATTTGGTATTTTTGTGTAATTTTTCAAAAACCATATTCAACCTACTACACTAAATCTTACACCAAATTAGTATTTTAATATTTTCTTTTCATTTTGGAATAACAAATTTTTTTGTTTATGCAATTATTTCTTTTGCTTATATTTTATTACTATTAATGTAACTAAATAAAAACTTATATTTAACTAATATTATATTAATTAATTATATTGCAAAATAAATATTACAACTAATATCACAATAAATAAAAATACTATATTGCACACTAGACAATAAAAATGACAAACCTAAAACAAATATTTAAAGATAATAGAAGATTAATACATTACTAATTCTCGATATTAGTGTATTCATCCCACATGTGATCGATTAATGCATCACGGAGTGCAAAGTGAGCATTTTTGTCCTTGATTTTAAGTTTAGTTTATAATAATTTATTGGTAAATATTAACTATTGTTAGTTATTATAATTATTCATAAATATATATATATATATATATATATAAATTAAATAACTAAACCACATTACAAATGAATTATATTAAAAGTTTGAAGTAGAATAAATCGGAGGGCAAAGAGGAAATATTTGTATTACACCAAATTTGGTGTAATGTTTAGAGTTGGAGTTGAAGAGAGATTTTTTATATATTTGGTGTTTTGGTGTGGGATATCGAGTCGAGTTGGTTGGAGATGACCTTAGGTTTGTATTAGTCGGAGGTGGAACTTTCTTGTGAAGTATTAGATATTCACTTAGAATGACACCTAAAATGAGGAATGTGTTATAGTAAAATGGATATTAAAGGTAAACAAAAGTAAATATAGAAAAGGAAAATGAGTTCACCGATAGAGTCGAGCCGTGTCTATAGATTTTAAGGCCCTATGCAAAATTTTAGGAGAGATCTAGTTTATGTATCATCAATCCTAATTTTAATTTTCTAGCCTTTTGAATTGCAAATTACTTATCAAAATTTTATATCAAGTAATTCTAACATTTCAACCTCAATAGATAATTATATGGTTAGTTGTTCAATCTATCTTGTAATATATATATATATATATATATATAGGGGAGGTTAAAATGAGACCACATATTATAGTGAGACATTGTGGACTCATCTCAACCCTCCCTTATCTATATCAATAGCTAATATAAATAGGGCTTAAAATTATATTAAACATTTAATTAAGGCAAAATAAGAGTATAATTGTCAAAACAAACATGTGGGGACCATCCAAATATGGAATCGATTATTAGGAGAGAAAAATCACGTGCGGAGAGAAAAATCGCGAGAAAATCGCTACTGGAGAGAAAATCACGCGTGTGCTCGTAAATGCGCATGATGTACACTTATCAATGATTTGATGTATACTTAACACTCTTTTTGTTGTATGTTTAACATAATTTTTCAGTATATTAAAATGGTCAAACAAAAATATGTGGGGACCATTAATTAAGGAATCATTTATAGAGAGAGAATCACGCCATTAACATGTGGGGGACGTCGATTAAGTAAATCAATTAGAGAGAGAAAAAATCATGTTTATTATTGTGTTGTATATTTAACATATATTTACTGTATATTTATCACTATTATGTTGTATATTTAACATATTTGTACTATATATTACAATTGCGATCAAAACCATGTGGGGACCATAAATTAAGGAATCAATTAACAAGATTATTTTGGGCAAATCAATAATTAGGGTATATCAAATAACAATAATTAAAAAATCAACTAATAGACACGAATCAATTAACTAAATTATTATACAATAAACCATGTCTACCTATACAATAAAATCATGCTATGTATACAGTAAACTATGTCTAACTGTACAACAAAATCAGACTACTTGTACTGTAAAACTATGTCTAACTATACAACAAAATCAGACTGCTTATA
Source organism: Rehmannia glutinosa (assembly GCA_016081115.2). Classification (NCBI taxonomy): domain Eukaryota; kingdom Viridiplantae; phylum Streptophyta; class Magnoliopsida; order Lamiales; family Orobanchaceae; genus Rehmannia; species Rehmannia glutinosa. The sequence goes on along the minus strand of JABTTQ020003351.1, from coordinate 86,327 downwards.
CAGTAAACGATGTCTAACTATACACTAATATCAGACTATTTATACAGTCGCCCTCGACGTGCTGTTCACTTTTTCTACCTCTTTTAGCCATGATTAACAAAACACCAGTCCTAGCACAAAAAGCCAAAAATAAAGTGTCAGAACAGAATATATAAAAAACATACGGCAAAAATTAACTAAATAAGCATCAAAACAATATAAGTTAACAAAAATCTCCTAATTTTTTAAAAAACCATAAACCATCTTCTTCAACAAATATAGGTATACAACAAAAGACATATAAGTATACAACAAAACACATAAGTATACAACAACATAAATTACATACATAAAAATTTAACTATTTATACATCAAAACACATAAGTATACATTGAAAAACATATAAGTATACAATAACTTATACTAAAATATAAGTATACATCAAACATATAAACCATAATCTGTCTTCTTCGACTAGAAAAAAACCTAGAACCTCCATTAACAAAAGCTTAACCACCATCACCGAAAAAATACATGAAAGAAACAAACTAAAACCTAAATAACGATTTCAATTCGCAATCACATTCTTCCCAAAATACAACAAATCGCAATAAAAAATAACAAATTGCACCACAAATATGTTTGTCCTCAAATAACAAACCCCAAATTCCTGAATCAAAATGAAGCACACATACCAAAAAAATGATCAGACAAGTGATTCCAAGAAAATCCTTCCGGAACCATGCTTGTTAAGAGGGTGAAGACTATAAAGAAAGATATCAAACATTGGGCGTGAGATTGTGAAATCGTCACAGATTCGAACTGAGTGTTTTCTGTTTCTTTTCTCTACAATGCATGCAAATAATCAAAGGATGACAGAATTAAAGGAACAAAATGTAGAATTGTAATTGATTACTGACGCGTCACAAATATTTTCTGCATTCTCTTCTTAGAAAACTAAAGAGTAACGCGGAACAGGTCGAGAGGACAAAGAAGAGAGAATATATTATTATATATTATACAATTACAATCTTACCCTTTACTGATTTAAAATAAATTAAAAAAGACTATTAAATTGGGTAAATCTCAACCATCTAAAATTTGAAATTTGTGGACATGATTAGTCCACACTGCCTCACTCTAATTATGTGGTCTCATTTGATCCAATCCCTATATATATATATATATATATATATATGTGTGTGTGTGTGTGTGTGTGGATGGATTTCATGTGTTAGCCTCTTACCATGTGGCGGTGTGGACAGATCCATCCATCCATCCTAATTAATCAACGGTTCGATTTAGCCTAAAATACACTATTTTACATTTATTTTATATGTCAAAAGGATGATTGGTAACTATAAAAATTGAGTAAAAAATACCATAATTATTTAGGTAGAATCAAGGGATATATTGATTATCGCTTTCCATAACAAAACATTGAATTAGGGGCAAAAATAACGGATTCTCGTAATATTCTTCACTCTACATTTACGACAAAAACAGGAAAAGATAAAACTGCACCAAATTCATAGAAAACGATAATATTGTACATTAGAAGCATATTTTGGTGTATATATATGCATACTTCGGTGTTTTATAATCAAAAATTATGGTGTATAAATAATTCCATTACAAAATACCATAAAATCATATTTTGGTATATATTTGACCAATATTTGGTGATAATATAAACATTCAAGAGTGCATTGTTAGATGTTTACTTTAGAATATTGTATGATAATACTAAAACTATTGTATATTTTGAAAATAAAATAAAAAAACTTGACCTAAAGCATAAATGCTTTGAGTGTGTAATTGTTATATGATTGCTTGTTTATTGTTAATTATACACAAACCAATCATCAATGATTATGAGCCAACTTGTCTTGTATTCATGTTTTTGGTATTTTAATACCGTTTTCAATTTTAAATCTATATGTCTGCCAAAAGACTACTAATCGTATACCAACACAACGTTAATTGTATGTTTGTAATATAAATTGAGGTTTAAGTTTTTAATCGATCGCATTGAAATCCAAAACTATCGCCCGATTAAAGTACTACAAAGACAAAAAATTGCTTATAAATTATGTATTGACATGGTTCATTAAACAATCTGCAAAACAATATCGAGGGACTCATTTATTAAACGTGTATACACCAAAACTATCAAACAATTACACCAAATATTCTCTTTTCTACCAACCAATAAATTAACCTCCCCGATAATTCTTCAACGTTTATACCCCACAAACTCTCGAAGCCCATTTCAATTACAGCTCTAGTCTGAAAATTGTTAAGATGAACCAATGCGCTCGATAGAACATTAGACACAAATCTTGTCCTTAGTTTGGGCATCGAAGCGTTCAAAACAGATTTTGCAGTCTTGGACCTCTGATTAACATCACGCACACCCTCGCTCGGCCCTGGAGATGCAGGTCTCTTCCTGTTTCCTCATGCCATTGAACCTGGAATTGAGAAATATTTGTGAAAATATTACACTATGTACATGAACTATACTAATTCTGCAATGTAGCTAAGAGAATACAACATCTAAACTAATAATGCACTAAATGTACTCTAACTATATACGAACTAATACTATTTAAACATCATTTGTATGTTCATTATATACAAATTACCATACTTAAACAATGCATCAAAACACATATTCATGATATTATAACAATACTAAATGTACACCAATACATATATACATTGCCTTTTTTTTTTGTGCAGTGGTCATACAAAAACACCAAAATCTATTTATTTAAATACGAAAGGTAGGAAAACATATATCATTCCAAGGGTAATCTACACCAAAATAACAGGGTGGTTCACCAAATAGAAACACAAAAAAAGAGCTAATTTAATGGAAGGGTTATACCAAAAGTATTAAAAGATATATCATACTTACGCAAATTTACACCAAATAAAAAGGAATGATTTCCCTCAGAAATGACGAAAACCCAATTTCAATAACATAAACACTACACAATCCATTACCTAAATATACATCATTTTTACCTAATTTAATACAAAAATATCTCTCCCAAAATCTGCCACATTTCGCACAACAAATATTTCCATAAGCAAAAAAAAAAGAGATTATGTAAAATCGATGAACAAAACCTTAGGAGCTTCAAAATAAATAAAAAAAATGCATGCTCTACTTACTGCAACTAGCACCCAAAACTCATAAAAACATCATCATGATTCGACGAAAAATGAAAAAAAAAAATGAAGGATAAACGCTTACTACAAAAAAAAAGTACACTAAAAAATTTGAAAAAATAAGGAACAAGAATATGACCTTTACCAATACTACCAAGGTCGTTTGGTACTTTGATGTCGGAATGGAACTCCTAAAATCTTCTTGGCCGACACAATATTCTTGTTCTCATGAGCAACAAAGAAAATGGAGGAGAAAGAGAAGAAACAGTGGGTTGGAAAAGTGAAGAAGAAAGAGAGGAAAAGAAGAGTTTTGATTTTTTGTGAAAACTGGAATTGCAAGAAAGTAGGAACCGATTGAATGAAATTCCAAAAAGAGGGGATTATGAGGGGTTACCAAAAATGGCAATGTGATTATATGTACAAAAATCCCGTTATGCCCTTACTAAGTTTTTTCCGCATTTTTATTGTTTGGACTTATCATCCAAAACTTGTGTTTTCAACTTCTGTGTACTCCTCAACAATGACTACATTTTTTTCTTCCAAGCGTGACCACAATTTCTCAGTTTCTAACAACGATAACTTACTAAGTTTCGCGTCGATATTTTCCGCCATTGATGATATCCTAATCTCTATTTCCTTTGTTAAATCTCTTTAAAAAAATCTTTATTTCCTTTGTTAAGAAAAATCATTTGAGATCTTTGTATGCGACACATAAAAAAGGAGAAAATATAAGGTTAAATAACATGGTTTAAAAAAAATGAACACAAGTGATGAACAGAGTCAAACATAGTAAGAATCGAACCAAGATACAATAGAAAAATTAAACAAGTAGCATAAATATGTATAACAATCATTAAGACCGCTACGAAGATGAATATGAATCAAGATCTAGATTAAAAATTCAAAATATTTTTTGAATTTTTTAGACAACCACTTTGCCTCCAAACATTATAATATAACATCATTTGTATAGAATTATTTAATACATAAAGTTGAGCTGAAATAAATTTGGACAAAGAAGCTTGTTCGAAAGTATTGTACACCACGCTGCATTGCTGGTACTTTCTTTTTGGCTTAAAGTGGAATTGATATGAAACGCCCGGTAAATTACACTTTTTACATTTCAGCGAAATTTTTCAAAATTTCAGCTCCAAATGTACCCGCCTTTTGACCCCAATATTTTGCCCTAAATTCTTCAAATTACAACTCAGTTGTCACTCAAATTTTCCGTATATATCTACACAGCAAACTTTCTATACTGGCTATTTTGCATCAAAATTGCTCGCAAAATCCTAGGGTTCATCATACGTATTGTTACATAGACGCTCAGATTTTTAGGGTTTTAGGCTGTTCATAATTCTCGAAGATTTTTATGGCTTCAGAGAAGGAAACCATGGATGGAAGCGAGAAGCAAGAGGAAGAGGATCAGGAGGAGGACCCATCTGAAGTTGACGAGAAAGCCGAAGTTAAGGAAGATGCCGGTGAAGTAGAAGCGGAGAAAGCGGGAGAGAAGGAGGAGAATCGAGGCGAGGAAGAGGGGGAAAAAGAGGCCGAGGAAGATGAGGAGATGGAAGAAGCAGAAGAGGTAAATGCAGGGGAAGAGGAGGAAGTGAAAGAGGAACAGGAAGAGGGCAAGGGAGATGAGGAAGAAGCAGAAGCGAGAAAGGGTGAGGACGAAGAAGACGAAGGAAAGAAATCGGAGGAGGAAATTGGTGAGAAGAGAAGCGCTAAGAAGGGTTCCAAAGGAGAGAAGAAAATTGAGAGTGAGGAGTTAAAATCGCCAAGGACGCCGGGGAGTGAGAGGCCAACAAGGGAGAGGAAAACGGTGGAAAGATTTATGGTGGAAGAGTCCCCAAGGGTCTCTGGCAACAAGCCTTTGTCCATTGAGAAGGTATGATTGTCAACATTTGTTAATAATCATTGCTATGAAATTGCAGCGTCCATGGTAGGTAATTTGCCATTGTCCATGTGATATCTGGCACTGTGAATGGAGAAAGAAAATTAGAAAGTAGTGCCTTCATAGTTTTGATTTAATTTAAGTACATAACAAAAAGTATTACTTTTATGTGATTTAGAGCAAATAAATGGTGGTATTTAATCAATATTTTGTGTAAGCAAAATATAATTGACTCAGAAGATTATGCTTGTCTTGGAATAGATATTGATCATTCATGGATTATTTTGGTTTGCTGGTCTGTGGTTTGAATCTCATTTTGTATGTGTTTAGTGTATGGTTAATGGAGTATTCGTCGGCTGTGTTTGGATAGGTTTGTTTTGTGGCTGTAGGAGATGTAAAAGAGAAGTACTAGTTAATCTTTCGTGTGTTCACCAGGTATATGGATTTCAACTGGTATGCTCCTTTCCTTTGTTGAAAGGAGAATTACTCATCTGTGTGGTTTGGAGTTTGTGGATGAGAGAAGATGGAAAAGAAAAACACGAGGAAACAAGTGGGATTTTTTTCTCTTAAGGACCAATAATGCACAATTTTTATTTAGTTTATGATGAAATGAAACTAGTCCGTGTTTGAATGGATATATCACACACATTTAGATGGAAAATAGAAGTGGATTGCTGTATTATTATTTTGGTATTTAGGTCATTATGCATGCATGAATTTGACTTGAGATGTGTTTCTTTTACAATAGAAGAATTTCTCTGTGTAATTGCACTGCCATTTATTTTAACCCCCTGAAAATGGGCATCTAAATTGTTATGGAGAAATGGTTGTTTCTCCTATTATTTTTCTGCTTATTATGAATCAGCGAAAAGAATCAATAATGTGCTGCTTGTCCTTTTTTCCCCCTCTTGTTTTTTACAACTTCTGCCTCTCTGGATGGGGTTCAGTTTAATTGGATTTCTGACCAATACATTATATTGATTTTATGGCAACAGGGTCAAGGTACACAGCTCAAGGACATCCCAAATGGTATGATTTTTCTTTTTCACTTGAATATGCATTTTCTTTTGGTAAACCAAATATGAAAGTGGGAGATACTTATTCATTTGGTATTAGATTGATATGTGTATCTTGTCACGTGTCTAGGTCATATTGATTTGTTTAAGATGGTTCTCTGGAGCATGTACTTCTCTAATAGTGACTGCACCTTGTTTAGTGAGTACCTGTTTGTTGAGATGATTTTGTTAGATCTTACTGGCCGGAGTATTTGGGAGGTTTCTGTCAACTGCTCTGAGTTTGCACAAATAAATTTAGTTGGTAGCATTATATTAGAAATAATTGCTTTGCAATTGATAGATAATTTCATTTACTGTTATTGCAACTACTTTCATCTCACTCGGTAGAAAATTTCATTTACTGTGACATTCTATATGCCCTCATATATTATAAGTTCTACAAATCTTCACTAATACCAGTTTGTCAGTTGTGTGGAAATCTGCTCGAATTGTTTCTTTTGCATTTGGAGTTTATTGGTGTACAGTCAGTATATATTTGATGAGTTTCATCTTTCAATTCTTCATATTCTTACTTAAATATCTTAAGAAAAGTTGTGAAAACTTCATAGAGGATTTCAACTTAGGTCAAGTATTGTGCTTGGTGTATAGCTAGAACATATATAGGAGAATACCTTACAGTTTTCCTCCATGCCCTTTGCATTGCTGGTGTCAGATGGCGTTCTTTTGTATTTCATGAAGTAATGTTTTTTACCAGAATTTTGAGAAAATGACACCCTTTGCTGCGATCTTATGAATTTTTCAGTGGCTTTCAAGTTGTCCAAGAGAAAAGCTGATGAGAACCTGCAGCTTCTTCATACTATTCTTTTTGGCAAGAAAGCAAAGGTTTCCTTTCTGTATAGTTTTTAAAAGGGATTTTTGTTTGGTTGATTTTAAGCATTTTGTGGAGTCTCATCATGACATCTTTTCTTCAGGTGCATACTCTGAAGAAAAATCTTGGCCTCTTTTCTGGTTTTGTATGGACTGAGAATGAGGTAAGCGTCTTTTTCTCTTTTCTCTTTTTCTGAGGTTTGGTTGGTTAGTCAAGACTGTTAGATTCTTTTTCTGTAATCTTATTTTATTAATGCCTAAATGTTTAAGTGCTGGTGGGTTAAACTCAGCATTATTCAGGCCAGGTATTTTGTAGTGCCCTGGTTCAAGATTCATAGTTCCTTTTAGTAGAAAAACCAGTTTTTGGTGAGCAATGTCGCGCATAATTATCTTATAACAAAAACTTCATCGTTTCTTAATAAAGCACCACAATTTGCGAAGTAATTTCCAACTTTATGGACTTTGCAATCCCCACTATATATTTCCGTATCATTGCCGGCTCAGTGAATAATATAACTGTTTTTAATGAATTTATATTTGATTTCTATATCACAGTCTGCAGACAATGATGTACACACTTTCCAAACATCCCATAGACTTAATTGTTCAAGTTTTTGAATAAGTATGTCCCTGCAAAATAACACATAAAATGCTCATTATTTATTATATAATTCTTGAAAGTCTTGCTTCCTAACTGAGAAACCAAAATTGAACATCCTGAAGGGGAATGCCTAAAAAATAACATGAACGAGTCAGATTAAATTTAGACAATGTCAGGGATGTGACACCCTTTGCCATTCATGTATCTAGCGATGTTATTATTTTACAATATAGTGTTAGAAAAATAACTTTTTTCTTCCATAACTAAGATTCTGGGATCTAATGTTAAGCTTCTCAAGAAAGCATAAGGATACTTCAATTGTTTTAATTTTTACAAGCTTGTTGACTTTTTCAAGATAAATCATAATTGCCATTAGAATATCTTATAAGCTTCATATTTTTATTTTATTTGAACACTTCAAGAGTTTATTTGAAACAAGATCCATCATCTTGTAAAACATCAAAAGTGTGTTTTGTGATCTCGTGAACATCAAAAATAATGTTCATCTGTGAACTGTGAAAAGTACCTCTTCTACTTGAATCTGGATCCATATTAACAATTCATAAAAAATACATCACAATGCCAATCTAATCCAGGAGTTCTATGTAAGTTCTAAAAGAGTATAGAAATCTATAAAGATTGCTGAAGATTGTTGAACTCTCAATGGTGGCAGTACTGACAATTGCTGATAATCGGTAATAGATTGTTGCTGGGGAGATATGTGTTTAACCATAGCAAGGATGTGGAACATCAAATGCTTTACCAAGTAGCATTTTACAGAATACTGGGGATGCGGATGAGGGTTGGTTGTTGCGCCTATGTGGCTGTTTCTCAAAAAAAAAAAAAAAAAAAGTTACATATCTGAGAAGACACATGTCATTTGTAGTCTGATCCAATCTTTTTCAGAAAGTTGTTCTCATCTTAGTCCTCCAAAGGAAATGCAGTAAATAAATACTCAGATATGTAGTAAAATGCAAACAGGAAATGTTTGTTGTTTCTATTCATTGAGCATGATGTGGCCTGAATTTCTATGTTATGGTTAGATTTCAATTTAATTTTATCCCTTTGTATCTCAACAGGAAAAGCAGAGGGCTAAAATCAAGGAGAAAATTGACAAATGTGTTAAAGAAAAACTCCTGGATTTTTGTAATGTCCTTAATATTTCAGTTAATAAAGCTACTATAAAAAAGGTATGTCCAACAGTATTCTATTCTGAAATTTATAATGAGTCCATTAATCTGAATGTTATCAATAATGTTATCCAGGAAGAACTCTCTGCAAAGTTATTGGAGTTCTTGGAATCACCTCATGCTACAACAGATGCTTTGCTTGCTGACAAAGAGACAGTAAGTGTATTTGTGTTGCTGTTTTTGTTTGTTGATGCATGTTACAAGTTTTCTTAAATGTACTTGAGGAATCTTTTAGCCATAACGATGAAAATTGCAATGCCTGAAGGGTAAGAAGCGGAAAGGTAAGGCCTCAGCCAGCAAAAGCCCAAGTTCCTCTCATGTGACTGCAGGGAAATCTACAAAGGTTAGGCCTTTTCTGTTTCTAGTCTGCAGGGTTGTCTTAAATAATAGTTGTGCAATGTGAAAAACAGTTTTAGTTAGACCGATTGATTAACTTGTTTTGTTCTGCATAGAAGTGTACACTTTCTGATTGTAAAGTGTAAACATCTATCCAATGCTATTTTTTCCCTGATGTTACTGTTATGTCCACTGAACATGAAGCAAAAGATATTCTTACGTGCGACAACTTAATGTCAAAGGCCCTTCATCTTTCGTGAGGACATGAGCTTTTGTGGCTGAATGCTACCTGCAGGCACTCTTTTTCTCAGTTGCTTCTTTGTTGTTTTCCTATAATCATTGTATTCACAGCTGTAATAATAACTGAGCCGTATGGTATTGACATGAGTTTGGTATCAGTCTGACGGTCTCCATTTCTGATGCATGACTGTCTAAATGATATAATATGATTACTGTATACGGCAAATTTAGAAAAAATAAAATAGTATGATAGGGTTGGAATGTGACTATGTATATATGAGTGGTTGTTTGTGCTAAATGTCTGTATATATTAAATACAACACAAGCCGATACTGACATAATACTGAAAATGACCTATGTTTAGAATTGTGCTTTCTCGATTGCTCCTACTCTCTTCCACTGGTCATTTTTTTGGGTTATGTGCAAAAAGTTCTGTAACTTCTAGACACTTTTCAAAATCCAATAGCAGATTTTTGCAAATAAGTACCTGTAATTATTATAGGTGGTGAAGATAGATAGGTGCGATGCGACCTTACTGAAAAAATGGAATGGTTAATAATTTAATATCTTTGTGCATTGTGCTCTGGTCTCATTTGTAAATGTGGCTTGACCTGAAAGTATAACAAGTAAATATGAAATACTCTTGTCTTTGTATCTTCCATAATATCCTTCGGCATTTATTCAAGTTGTTATTTTTCCATGCTCTTATCTGACATGTAGAAACAAAAATCGGATTCTGAATCTGCCAAGAAGCGAAAGCGTTCTACTGAGGAAGAAGATGACGATAAAAGTGAACCTTCACATAGTGAAGACGATCAGGTGATGACAACATGGTTCCCGAAGCAGAAAGTGATCAGGAAGAAAATGGCTCGGAAAAAGAGACAGATGAAGATCAAGATGAACCCAAAAAGCAGATGGTTGTTGAGAAGGGCTCGTCTAAAAAAGTGCAAAGAAAGATACTGGTAAGACTGGTGTCAAGTCTAAGTCTGCTAGTAAAGGAAGCCCTGCGAAAGCTTCAAAACCTCTGGTAAATCTAAATCTTCCAGTTCAGTATCAAAGAAAGGAGCTGCTGAAGCCGAATCAAAGGGTAAAAAGAAGGCACCCTTGACTAAGAAACAAAAAGTTGAGAAGGAAAGTGAGAAGGATACAAGTGCATCCACTAAGGGTACATCTTCGAGCAAGAAAAAGTCGAAGAAGTCTTCAACCAAAATGTTGGAAAAGGATCAAGGTATTACTTTTTAATATTTAGATTTGGATAAGTTACACTTAACTTTTCATTGAAATATCTAAATTAACAGCCCCTCTGATCCAAGTTTTATAATTATAAGAAGTTATGGGTTTGCTTTCAAAAAAGCCAAATGGAAGTATAAACTGACCATTTTGCGCTCGAACTAAAACTTTGAAGTTTAAATTATTTTGGTAATAACCATTTTGATTTGATCTTTGGTATTTTGGTAATCTTTTATATTTTAGGGAAAGAGTCTATTTTAAATATTTATATAGTTGAACGGGCTTTTGTGAAGGTTCATAATATCTTCAAATGCAAACAGTACTTTTGCATCCTAATTATATAAAGTGTTTGGAATTGAAATTTAGATTTGAGTTCTTGAATAGACTCAATTATTTGAAAACGCGTAAGCCTAAATTGATACTCTCATTCCGATCCCCTTCAATCACCATATCCTCTCTGTTCATCTACCCTCTCCATGCCTCGTGGGAAGGTAAGTATAATGAACCCTTTTGGATTTTAAGTTTAGTTCTTAGTGATAATGCTTAAATACCCTAGAGAGGAACTTTTGCTTGGTGCTGACGCTTACATGTTTTTGGAATTAATAGGGGATAGTGAAAGTAGCGAAAACGCCGTAAAGAGCCCACCAAGCAAGAAATGCATGCTGTTGTAGTGGATATACTGAAGGAAGTAGATTTTAACACTGTAAGTCTACCTTAATGTCATTTTCTGGTTGTGTAAGTAAATCTTGAAATTTTTATTTACAGTTTCTTCGCATTCTTAAAATGCAGGCAACATTATCCGACATTCTCAGACAGCTCGGTATGACATCAGTATTTGATCATTGCTACTACATTAAAATTTTCCCTTTTACTCATTGATTTGAATATTGTAACTAATTTTTAATGTGGTGGCAATCAGGAAAGCACTTTGGGGTAGATCTGATGCATAGGAAATCCGAAGTTAAAGATATAATTACCGAAGTAATAAAAAACATGTCCGATGATGAAGATGATGAGTCTGGAGATGAATCAGGAAAAGATGATGAGGCTTAGAGTCACTAGATAAGTTCTTCTTTTCCTGCAACTGGTCCACAATGCAGCAGGGTTTGATCACCTGTTCACTAAGCAAAAAATGAACTTATCTATGATCGATCATTTGATCTTGAAGGTTGCTCAAAAGGGCCGTATCATAAACATTTTCGTTTTTTTAGGTAGCATTTGAATTTTGCTTCCTGTAGCTGTTCTTAATTCTGTAAAATTGATTGAGAATTTTCGGAGGTGGGGCGATATATGCATAAACTAGGAGGAAAGTATATGCTCTGTAATAAATGTGCAAATATGATTTTAGACCTTTTTGTGCTATCTGTAGCTGTTTCTTCATGTAAATGATCTAACAATCTCTTGGACTAAAATCTGAAAAGATGATATAATTCTGAGAACATAAGGAAATGCATATGAATACAGGTTAGTCTCACAAGATAATATGTTCCTAAAAGGTTTGAATTCTTATATGCTTATTCCCATACTTTTTTTTAATGATTGATTTGCATATAATTTTCAGCTTTTTAGAAGATATCCTATTTTCACTTATTCAGCCTATTTTCAGAATATAGCCTACTATTTTCACTTATATTTGTAGACATTTAGGTTTTTTTTATTATATTTTATTTTAAAGAGATATGAAGGCTTATGTATGCAGCTCATGAGTCATATTACGATTCATTAACAAGTATTTTTTTTTAAAAAAGTTATAAAATGTAGAAATGTCTCATTTTTTTGTTAAGATTTCATCACTACATTTTATTCTCTTTATCTTTTAGTAGCACTTGCCACTTTCATCTTTTCACGCTAAAAATTAACGCTCATCATAACTCCAATTATAGTCCGCAAAATTGGTCCAACCCAATAAGCTCGCATATAGGTTGGGCTTGGCTTCCTTTTTTGGTGGTCTAGAAAGGCCTGGCCTAAGCTTGACCCGAAGCGAGATAACCCGAATGGCCCCAATAAAAAGCATATGTGTTGAGTTGGACTGGACAAAAAAAATATGGTCCAATGGAATTTTGTCCTGATCAAATACAACCCAATATTTTCACTTGATCCGTTGAGCTAGAGCCGACCCGACCCATTGATAGATCTACCCCTAATATAGATTACTCAACTTCTCTAGCACCCAATACACACAAAGCGACAAAATGCAGCCCAACTTGAGGTTTGGGCTTTGAAGGGTTGGACATGATTTTCAAGGCCCAAAAAGTCAGCTTATTTGGCCCATAGGTCAGGTTAGCCCGACTGATAGTTTTTGTGTACAAAAATGCACACACCTACCGAGTTGGACCATGCATTTTAGTGGCTCGACCAAAGTTGGACCTACCTAAATTTTTCAAAGTATATTGGTATGATCCGATCCGACCTATTGCCACCTCTAAATACACACTACTCTCATCAAATACCTCTCTACAAAATATTCTTATTTTTTCTCTCAAATCTTAGTGCTTTTATTCCTCCATAAGACTATATTCTTCCTATTTTTCTTCCCCCATTCTCCATAGAGGAAGTAATTTTCAATGCTTTTATTGTCAATAAATTTGTCACTAATATGTGGCTTTTATATATCACCATTAAGAGTTTTTTCTTCTAGTAAATAGCTTTGTCCCATATGTGGGGTTTTCTTCGAAGATACGGATGAACCATTGCCCGACGCGTGATAGAAACCGAGATCAATTTCTTTGGACGTATTTTGTCCAAATTCTTTTCTGCTGATTCTATAGTTTGATTTATTTTGGTTTGAATCTTTTGTTTTAGAGCTACAAGTTTATGATCCTATGAGGCTTGCAATTGTTTTTCCCCGATGTTGTAATTAGTTGTAAGTCATAAACACTCCTTGAGGGTTGTATTTACCTAACAAATGCTTGTGTGCAATTCATAAAATATAAACAAATATCAATGGATATTTGTAATTTTGAAAGATAACTATTTTTTTTGTATTAAGTTCAAAACCAAGAATACTTTGTAACTAACCCTATATTAACATGTCATCAATTTTTCATAACGATATAATCCGATTGGGTCAATAACCATGTGAATCATTGACCTAGTGACCCAATTAATTATCCAATTGAATGTGCTATTCGGATTTAGACTCGATTAGATGCTACCAGTTGAGTACCATCTAACCACTCTTATGATTTTGACATGTTTCCCATTTTGATTTTCTTATTGGAAAAAAAAAACATGCATATGTCATAATGGGATAAGATAGGCAGAGCCAGTCCTAGATTTCGAGGGGCCTAAGACGAATAAAAAAATGGGACCCTTTGTGTTTACATAAAAATAAAAAAAAACAAAATTAAAGGTACAAATTAAATATAATTTTATTGATTTAATATTAAAAAAATAAGATATATAATAACAAAAATACAATATTCCAACTTCAACATTTATCAAAATAAATTGCGAAAAAGATTTTTCAATATAATATACCATATAAATTAGCTATGAAAAATTGTTCTTCTTGCCTTTTAAATTCTTCAATTCTATTTTTTGATTTTGCAAAAGGAAAAAAATGACAAATATGAAGGACAAAATAAAGGCTTAAAGGTGGGCGACTCTTTCAATTCTTCAATTATGTTTTTAGGTTTTGCAAAAAGAGAAAAATATAGTTAAATAAAAAAATATTTAGATAGATAGGCGTTAAAAAAATAGTTACATAGAATAGCAAAAAAAGAAAGCCAAGTAGTTAGAAAGGTGAAAAAAAAAAACTAATTTTTGCTTCTGTTGGGAGTTGAACAAATAACCATGAGGAAGATAAAAAGCAGCACAACCACTGTGCCGGGTCACTCATTGATTCTTGGTTTAAACCTTAATTTATATATCCAACATATATAAATATAAAATAAATATAAAATAAATTCTGGGGCCCTAGCTGACGGGGGGCTCCCGCGTGCGATACTACTTTGGTCGCCCTGGGCGACCCTGAAGATAAAACACGTGTCAAGATCACAAGATAACTGGGTAGTACCTAGTAGTATCTGTAGTTACATGGATTTTGTTTGCAAATTTCTTTCTGGTAGAATTGCCTTACAATGATAAGGTGTACGGTGTACCACATTAATGTTTTGGTCAATAGGTTGCAAGGATTCGCTTCAAAAGCCAGCTATCCCATTTGCCAGACTTAATTTTTATTCAAGCTAGGATCACACAGGTTCCAGCTACATTTGACTTTCAGCACTACTCATAAAAATACTTTTGTTTGGCATGTTAAACGAAAACACCTTTTACACTCTTTATTATTGATTTCCTTTTTCTTTTATAATTGCGGTTCCAGACTTGCGTCTTTGACTAGTCGGGGTGACAATCCCGAGCCCTCAAGAATGCCCCCCAATTAAATCGAATGATGTGTACTAACGACAGAACCTAAGGGCTCGATCACAAGAAACAAATCCCAAATTCGCCCCAACAATATTTCAGCCGTCGGATTTACTTTGAGATTCCACATTGTTTGATAACTCCTTTGGAGCATATTTGTACTTAATAAGTTTATATCATCCATAATGAAATTTCTTGTAAAGGAAATAAAAAAATTAATAACATCCTTAAATGCAAATAAGTAGAATTTATAGTCGTGTAAACTCCGTGTATTTTTGGTTCACTAGAAAATATTAAATGAATTGATTAATTTTGCCTTCACTAATTTTTAACTAGATTTCACCAAAACACTCCTTCAAACACTCAAACTAAAGGGTAAATTATAATTTTAGTCCTGTAATTATAGAGTGAAGTAAAATTAGTCATTTTCAAAAATTATTTGGCAAAACCGATTTGTATTTTAAAAAAACTATCGGATTTAGTCCTTAATGCACCTAAAGTTTCAAAATTGTCAAGAAAGTCTCACTTGAGTTTGATATGAACCCAAAAAAAATGGGGATCTCAAATCCGACCAAATATTAGAGTTTGCGCAAATGTAGTTGTTCAAGAAAGTGTTTAAGAAAATCCTAATATTTTGCGAGAAATTGGCCGAAAGTCCTAATTTTTACCAATTACATTCATGTACACCTCATGTGAGATTTTTCGAGCAATTCTAATATTTCCGAATTAAAAACTAAATCGAAAGTTTAAGATATAGGGTAATTTTGCTAAACGAAATTTAAAAAAGGACCAATTTTGCCACTTCGTTTAAAATTTAAATCATAGGACTATAATTGCAATTTACCCCAAACTAATACCATATACTCCATGCGTCCAAAAAATATAGTCCACTATTCCTTTTTTGGGATGTTCCAAATATATAGTCCACTTTCCATATATATTAGTACTTTTTCAATTCTTTTACTATTATAATCATATTTAATATACATTTTGTAATTTGCACTATTCATTAAATAAAGGCAAATCAATTTAAAGTCTTTGCATGCTTGTAATTTTCAATATTTTTTTTAATCAATGTGAAAAGTCCAATTGGACTATATAATTAGGACGGAGGAAGTATCTATTTTGTCTGGTCACTTGTTCCTGTCAAAGCAATTGATAAGGAAAAAAATTAAAAAGACTATTATATAATCTTTTGATGTCTAGTATCTAAGTTGCAAAAATCAACTTGTGATCAATTGGTATTTCACCCCCATTTTATGTTTCATGGTTCTTTCTCAAAATACATGAGTAGTTGGATGGCAGGTCCCCCATAATAAGGATAATTAATCCCTTTTGGTACATTAGGTAGGTATGTGGACTAGACCATCTGTGATGAAAATGAAATACCATAAAATTTTCACCTAATATTTATTTTAAATTGCATAATTCTTTCCTTATGCAGCTATACAAAGCAAGTTGGTGTATAATAGTTGTACCACCGTGGGCAGTTCCACATCAAACAAGTGATTATCTTTCCTGTTTAGGATTTTTTAATTTTAAATTAAGTGTATTAGGTGCCATTTTTCTTGTTTATCCAATTTGATATTTTATCTTATGTTCCACGATACGAAACATTTCTCCTTTCAATTCATTTTTCCATATCACCTGATGTTATATTTATAAGATAAGCATAGGTGCCCCGGGACATAACTCAATTAGTGCAAAGAAACAGAGTTATGTGATATCATTTCTTGACACCCACAACGTGGAGGTTAGAATTGTCTGTAACAGGTTGGAGGAGTATTTCTTGTGTCTTTGACTCACTAAACTCTAAAGCAATTCGGGACCCTGGCTCGTTGAGACATATTCCGCGATTCACGACCTTTACGAAACTCTAAAGGCGGGAAAGTGGGGGTAGAGATGGCAATGGGGCGGGTTTTCCGCGCATTGGACCCGTCCCGTTAGGGGCAAGTCTAAACCCGGTCAAACGGATCCCGGGCGGGTTATGTACCCATTTGACTAAAACCCGCCGGTCCGGGCGCGGGTAATGGATTTGGTCGACCCGCCCGTATATCTATCTATATATATAGTTCATATATATATTCACTAAGAATTAGTTATTACATATTATTTAAATTTTACATTACAGACATGTTAATGGAATAACTTTTTTAGCAGTTTTATGTACAATATTTTTAACTATTTCAACTACAGTTAGATTAGTCAACTGGTTTAATTGTTCAATTACTATTAGTGAATGATTAGCCTGCCAATCAAGTTACCTTTTTTTATTTTATTATTTAATGAGTTTTTGCTAAACTTAGTTGTCTTAATGATGGAATTTAGATCTTAGTATATTGTATATCGTGTAAAACATATTTTGACAGTTTAGAGTTTGTAAAAAATGAAATAATCAGTACCAGGCTGTTATTTTTTCTTTTTGGCGGGTCAGCCGGGTTGGACCCACCAAAGTGGGGCAGGGTAGGTCCTGGATCCGTATTTTTTTGGCGGGGGTGGGTTTCGAGTTTAGCCAAACTCGTCCCAAACCCGCCTTGTTGCCATCAAGTTATAATAAATAATATAATTCAACTTATAATAAATGATACAGGTTTCTATTTTTTTGGGTGGATGAATGACAGCGTATTAAATACAGGATAGTGTATGTCACCTAATATTGCTGATAAGAACAATAAATGCCATAATGTATATCTCCAACATTACTTAAGGCGGTAGTTTTACTTTTTCAATTGGTATGGAGAATTATTCAATGAGGAATGTGATTGTATGTGAGATTCAATAATTTTCATATAATAGTACCATAAATTCTTATCAATTTGGTGTATTTTGATAAATAATTATGCGTATTACATATTATGTACGTCTCTGATTAATTTACTCTTGGAAAAAAAGATAAATACTCTAAATTTATATTGGGAATTGTAATGCGTGGTTCCAAATTATGAGATTTTGGTCAAATACATTCCGGAAATCTTGAATGAGAGGGTGATTATTTCATTTCAACTATATATATGTTGTGCGATGAATAATAATCCAACAAAAAATCCTTAATCATAGCAGACTTGACATTCTATCACGGGCCATCATTCATCACCAGAAACAAAAATATTATTGATTAGGTTGAATTTAATCAAACCTTGTAAATTTCTCCAGATAATTTGGTTGGCATTTACCACAATTTCAAAAGATGCATAATAACAAAAACCACCCCTTAAGTTTTGTCTAATTACAAAAAACTCTAGTTTTCTTTTAAAATTATAGATACTCCATTCAAGTTTGTATTAACCTAACAAATACCCCCTCTGATGTTGATTTTTTTCCCGCATATCACTTCAAACTAAGGATTCTAATAAAAGTCAAAGTCTTCTTCCTCCTGAGCTAGGGAATCTTCTAGGAGGAACTTGCTTACAACACCAAAGACAACAAACGTTAGACAAACCCCCGATGTTGTCCTGAGACCCATTCGACGCTTAAATCAAAGACGGTGAATGAGAAAAAATCCGAGGTAAGCAATCTTGAATGTGAATTATGTGAATTGACTTACAAATGAGATGGATGGGGCTTTATATTATTATACCAGGGGTAGCGGGCCTCATTGGTCGCACAAGAGAAAACAACACGTTGGTTGGATCCAAGCTCGTGGACGGTTATTTTATCTGTACCCGATAATTAATGAATAATATTGGGTAATAAAGGGGATTAAATAAATACATAAATTAAATAATAATAATAATTAGACTTTTTTGCCACAACCACCCCCCCACCCCCCGGGTGTAATTTCATAAGCTAAAAACAATTGTGTAGAGGTATTTGTTATTTCAAAAGATATCTAAGACTTTTTTTTTTTTTTTTTTTTTTAATTTATGTAATTAGACATTTAGACTAAACTTTAGGGTAACTTTTATAATTAACCCTTTTCAAGATAACCTTCCTTATATAACTAGACCAGGGCACACTACAAGTAAAGGGTCATCAAAAAACCACTCCCAAATATGGCAATTTCCAATGAAAACTCACTAGTATCCAAATTACACGTAGAAGCAATTCAAACCATAGTTCCAACAAAGCCAACTGATCCAAGACAATCATTCAAACTTCTTATTTCTCCCCAAAATGATCATCTAAATTCAATTTTACAGAGGAGATTTCACATAATCCTCTGTTATGACAGGGCATGTGACGACGACTCGGGTTGGCTTGTGGCGGGCCGGCTAAAGGAGTCGCTGGGACGGGCGCTCCAAGACGAGCCGTTGCTTGCTGGAAGGCTGAGGCGTTGCGAAGATCAATGTGGTGAGGAGTTGGAGATCGTTTCGAACGATTCCGGTATTCGATTGGTGGAGGCGAAAGTTGATGTGAAATTGGCTGATTTTGTTGAGTTGAAGGGGGGAAAGGAGGGGTTTGAAGGTGAATTGGTGTTTTGGGAGGATGTTGTGGAGAAAAATCCTCAGTTTTCTCCATTGTTTTATGTCCAGGTTAGTGTTAGTTTTTGTGAAAAATGTGTTTTTTTGTGGTGGCTAATGTGGTTTTTGGAAGTTTGGGGGACTGATTTGTAATTTTTGAGATTTCTTTACTTGCTGACTTGGGAAGTGTTTGCAATCACTAAAATAAATAAAATGTGCTTCTCTGCTTTTGATTAAAAAGAAGTCAATTTTTAGCGTTTACAAATGCTAATTTCTGCTACATTTAATCAGAATCTAAATGTACGGATAGGAGTGCTTTGAAATTTAGATTTCTGATTCTGCTTTTGGTTTGATTTTTACAAACAAATAAGTATTTTTACAAGTTTTTCACCAAATCAACTTTTGATTTCATTTGCAAACACTACCAACTTCTGATTCTCAACCACTTTTACTTGTGCTGCAATAAATCGCTTCTTCTAAAAGTAAAAGTTTTGTAAACACTCCTTTACTAGATCTAAAAAGACTTGGAATGAGACTATTAAATAAGATATGTTATATCTAGAAATAATTGAAAATAACCGTAAACAATGACGCGATATGACCCGTATAGCCGACCCCACATAGTGGGATTAAAACTTAGTTTTTTGTTGTTGTTCCTTTACTAGTTCCAAAAAGTAGCTCGAATCAGATCTGTTGCAAAATAATATTTCATTTGGTACTTAATCTCATCTATGCACGTCAATATACATGAGGCAGGGCAAGCATGTAGCGATGGAATGAAATATGAGATGGAATACCATTTTGCAACAAAAGATTCGGATTGAATTAGAAAAATGTCTTATTTCTGAAGTTAAGGACATAAGTTTTGGAGTGCTTATAATATCAATACCAAAATTAATCAAGAAAAAGAGATGTTTATATTATGGTTCAAATATTTCCTTTTTAATATATCAACATGTTATCCTGGGTATTGCTATGCTTGTATTGTTGGTTGATCTTAAGTTTGGATTTATTTAAAATCCATTTTCCTAGCTAGTCTAGTAGAAAAGTTACTCAAAATAGAGGCTAGATTGTGAAATTTTCTGTTTGAATCTAGTGCAACATTGATAATTTGAATCTTCTGTTTCCTAGGATATTTTATTCTGCGTTTCAATATATTAACTGAACGACAAATGTACAATAATAAAATCACTTTATACACATATTGTTCAACTAATATCTAAACACCAAACGAAACACATTAGAAAATAGGAGATCCCATATGGAACAATACCGATTGGGGGGTCGCATCGCCCCTGAAAATCCTATCGCTAGCGTTGGACGACGTGCAAATTAAATTTCTACAAAATATTCTATATATAGTTTCCATTATTTAATTTTATTAGGGTGGTTTAATTTTTTTGCAGGTCACAAACTTTACCTGTGGGGGATATTCAATTGGGATAAGTTGCAGCCTTCTACTTGAGGACCCTTTTGTCCTTACAACATTCCTCAAGAGATTCTCAAAAACTGATGTCCCCAAAATCCCAACATTTTACCATCCTAATTTT
Organism: Rehmannia glutinosa; assembly: GCA_016081115.2. Taxonomy (NCBI): domain Eukaryota; kingdom Viridiplantae; phylum Streptophyta; class Magnoliopsida; order Lamiales; family Orobanchaceae; genus Rehmannia; species Rehmannia glutinosa. Next base: position 65,478 of record JABTTQ020003351.1, on the reverse strand, counting down.
GGTAAGCCTACCTCCTCTCCATCTCTACTAATGGGATCCAATAATTCAGGCAAAAATGCTGCACAAAGTGTGATTTTCCAAATCCCAACAAAGATTCTAGATTTGGACAATAACATTCACAAGAAAATTGCTGGCTTATGCATCGGAGAGGCAGAACGTGAGACCGGTCGAAAAATGGCCTCAAAATTGTCCCTATTTGTCAAGGTACCTTTTGAGGATGCTAAGGTTGAAATTTGTTCAAGACAAGTGCTTTTAGAGAGTTCATTAGGTAAAATCAATGGATTGAGTTGTGCAAGAACATGGGATGAGTTGGGATTGAGAGTATATGTTTTAATGAAGGAAATAAGCCTGTTTATGTGTCTTGCTGGATCAATTCAGTAGTTGATGATGAAGGTTTTGTGATGATTATTCCAGCAAGTGATGACAACACTTCAGGCATGAAAATTATAGTCACTTTTACTTAGAAATGGTGTGAGGAAAAGAATTTGCAATATTTTCGGATTTATTGTTGTTCTTGAGATGATTTTGCACTGATAATTGAATATTTTGTGATACTTACATTTGGATCGTAATTCAGATCTTGTGTTTCATTTCGTATTTCGATTGCAAATGGATTTCTAAAATTGCAATCTTTTGAGGTGCCAATGTACTGAAACAAAGTGATAACTATATAACAACTCTTTCAAATTTTCTAAAGTTGCAATCTTTGATGCGTCAAATGCATTTATATCAAATGTATTGAAACAAAGTGTGATAACTATATAACAACTATTTAAAACATTTTAAAGTCGCAAAACTTTTGAGATGCCAAATGCATTATCAAATGTATCGAAACAAAATGATAACTATATAACAACTCTTTAGAAATATTATAAAGTTGCAATCTTTTGAGGTGCCAAGTGCATTTATATCGAATGTATTGAAACAAAGTGATAACTATATAACAACTATTTAAAATATTTTAAAGTCGCAACCTTTTGAGGTGCCAAGTGCATTTACATCAAATAGACGTGCATTGAAAAGTTTTATGAACGCTTTTTCATGTACCACGTTTTCAGTGTCAAGTGCATTTATATTAAATATATATATATATAAATTTCATTAGTACTATTTTTGAACCTTAACTTGTATACGTCGTTGTATACGGTTGATTTTGCAAGCTATTCCAACAGATTGTGATTTTTTTACACTTAACGTGCGTTTATAATAACTAGTAAGAAACACGTGCGTCGCACGTGATCCACCCGACTTTACTAAAATAATTTTATTGATTAATATTAAAATATTAAAAAGTAAAATAAATATTAATTAAATTTAAATATTACACAAGATTTAATATATATTTTGCTTTACTTTAATTATAGATCGATATGAATTGTTAAATAATCATTTTAAAGAACTCAATCCCATAAAAATTTACAATTAGTATAACAACGAAATAAGTTTTATAATAGCTTACAATCACATTCATCCTGTTTTTTTTTTCATTGTTATGGCTAGAAAAGTGTTCTCTCTTACATGATTTTCGAATTTTTTAGCATTGGATGCATTTTACATAATCGATAAATAATCTAGCTTATAAATCATAAGCTAATGATTAGTAAATCACATGCAAGTTATCGCATTAATAAAAACATATTATACCAAAATCCATCATAATATCATCATTTTATTTGTTATTGTTATTCAATTAAAATAAAATAAAATAAAGGTTAGTCAAATTATTATACTTCATGTGCTTACTTTTTTTATTCTATCTCAGTTCTTCGATTAAAGAAATGTAAAAAAAATTACAATATAATATATATGTAAAAAAATCATATATTATTTTAATTCTAGTAACAAAGTCAATATTTTATCATTAACACTTAAACTTAAAGTTTGTAGTCCTCCTATTTCCAGTGTCTTAAAAATAATAAGCATTAACCTAATATAAAAAAAAATAATCCATTATTTTCATGGAGAGTCAGGTATTAAATAAAACTATGAAAAAGTGATAAGTCGAAATCTGAGTTTTGAAACTCTATTCAATTGCACACAAAATATCTTTATTTAATAAATAATAAAACCAAAGACAGTCTTATGAAAGAAAAAATAAGTTGACAATTTTCACGTGTCAATCTTCAATAATTAAATATAATACTAATTAACTTTTATGTTTGAATTTCTTTTTGCATTCACTTATGTTTTAAAAGTTATACATAATAAACTAAAAACTAATATAGTTTTTTAAATTTCATAAAATTTTAGAAAGATACGTTATACTATTAGAGTTTGTACTTGTAATTGAATATGGCTATTTTGGTTATATTAATATTTACATAGTTGTAAATTATGTGAGTCGTATAGTTATGAAAATTGCAGTTATTCTTAATATACTGAAACTAATCTATATTTGTTTGAAGAGGCTGTAAATTTAAAATTGATATCATTTAATCTCGTTTACAAAATCATATTACTTGTTTTAAAATATAATTATCAATCCATTTTTAGTGCCTTTATTGAGAAAATGGTATATAGTTATTTAAAATTTTGATTGAATTTTTGATCCAATAAAAAATATATGGTTGCCAAAAATTTAGATATCAAGTGTTAACCCCCTCCCCAACTATTCTCTTACGTCTGCGAATAATCCATATTACTTGGCACTAAACATAGTCACTTCACTACAATTTATTATTATATATATTTAACACAATAAATTTGATACATAAATATTATTTTGAATATTTTGATTATTATATTGGTACCTAAATTAACATGTAATTTAAGAAATATTAATCTTTGACATAAATATCAAACTATTTCATATTAAATAAATTTAATTTATTTATTTATTTATTTACAAAATTTCATATACATACATCGACTTTCCATTTCGATTCTTGTTTTCAAGTTTTTCATAATATTTAATTTTGTAAAAAAATAGAATAATTTGTACCCAATTTTATAATAATTGTCTTTGTGCTTGAATATTTATAAGTCATAAAGGTGTGCTTTTAAAATGAACCAAAATTTTATCGGAAATATCAAATTATATATATTATATGAAAGCTATTTATTTTTCTTTAGAATTCCCACTATGACCCACATATTTTATTTTAACTATTTACTTTTATTCTTTCAAATCTTTATAATATGTTTCATTTGGTTTAATCCTTTTTTTTATTTTGAAATATTTGGTTTAATCCTAAACTATATATATATATATATGTGATTAACCCCAAAATTATTTAGATCAATCTCAACTCATTAATGTCAAGTATAACCATTTAGTTTTGAATATTTTTTATTCTTAGTTTTCACTCTTATTTGTTGTAATTATTTAATTTACTTAGTTTTTATGAATGTTATGTTAGTATTTAAACCAATATATAATTTGTAATATATAATTACTTTCTCAGTAGTCAAATTATTACATATTAAATGAGTTTATTTATTTTTTCTTTTGCATAACAGATATGATCTTTTACACTAATCCAATTTTAGCTCATGTTTTACTATTTCACACCATTTTATTAAAATTTAATTATTTTGGTATAAGTTTTTATTATAAGTATGTATCATATTGATATTTTAAACATATAATTTTTAAGGGTGTATTTTTCAAACGACATTCAAGTTTTATCACAAATTTCAATTTAATACATATGGATTTTTTTTAAGTTTGTCTTCTTTGTTTTTTTTTTTTATAAATTTATATATACAACTTTTAACACTTTGTTGCACATGTTCTTTAAATTTATAGGATATAAAATAATCGAAAGATTGAAATCATAATATGTTAAAAAATAATAAATTAGAAACTAAAACTTATAATGTTATATATAGAAAATTAAGTAAAAGTCATATTAACACATATAGTTAAAATTTAAAAGGTAACATTTTTGTCGCGACAAACTTGTTTTGGTTCTTGTTTGCTTTTTTTCATGTTAATCTTATTCCTTTTATTTTGTACTTTTTCTTTTACTTATATGTCTAATTAAAATAAAATATACATGAAATTACAATAAAAATAAAATATGAAACTCTCTTGTTTTCAATATTATTTCTTTAACAACCACCAATAAATTAACTTTTAAATTGCATATTACTAATTGAGGGAGAATTTTTTGACCATAAAGGAATTATCTATTTTATCTACTTTTTATTTAGCATCAAAACCACCTAAAATATTTTCTATTTTATTTTTTCTTATCGTGTATATTGTAATTTGATTTTTTTCTTATAAATTATAATAGACATATTTAATTATTGAGAAAATTTAAAAGAATATAAGAAATATACAATTTTGCATCATAATAAAAGTTAAATAGTTAAAATTTTCTTCTATAACGACTTGTATAATATGTTTAGAACATATAGTTTAAGATTTTGAAACCTAGCTAGTTCAAATTTGAAATTTATATTTTTGTAAGAAATTTAAAAGTATTCTTAGTGTTATGATTAAAAAAATATATTTTCAGATTTTGAAATCTTTTTTGGCTATAATGAACATCTCTCATATAATTAAACAAAAATATTAAATAAATAACAAAACTATAGAAAAACATAAATTCTTAATGTTTACATAGTGTTGAACTTTATAATGTTAAAATTTTCTCATGTGAACTCCTTATATATGCTTATGATATACGGTTAGAAAGCTCTCGAAATCTATTTTAATATGAAGCTAATATTATTTGAAAGTTCAAAGTATTTTAAGAGTTATAGTTGAAAGAATAAATACTTTTAAAATGTAGAATATAAAAGGTCACATTGTCTTATAATTGAAGAAATAGAAGCTAAATATAAATATTAAATTACTTAGTTGTCCTAAAATTTTACTATGTCTAAAGGATATTTTTGTCCAATCAAAAATTGCAAGAAACATTCACACTTTTAAGATAGTATAGATGTATACTACATAATAAAATACTAAGACAGATATGAATATATATCTGTCCATTTTGACATTATTGAGCCGCAATGTGGTTACACCAGCAAGTCTGACATGACAGAAATGAATATAAAATGTTTGTTTTTTCCAGTAAGTTATGGCACATATTCGTAGTGTTGAAATTTCTAGACTGATCAAAACGGAAATATTTATAAACATTTTCCTGTATTATATTAAAATTGTTAGAGGAAAAACTTTTGTTGAGATACTGCACAGAATTTACATTATATCAATCCTTAACCAGATGTAAAAATAAGTCTGAGCGGAATGTATTCTAATTTGACGGGTCTTAAATCTAACTTATTTTTGTACGGGTATCGAGTTTGATCAAACCTTTACAAAGACCGTACTTTTAACATGCCTATTGAATTGAATTAAACAAATAGATTTACATCAAGTTTCCATATTTTGGGAACCAAATAGTAATCTAGATCTCTCATGTCCGACCAGAGGTCTAGAATTCGACTCTCATCACTTCCTCCTCCCAAAATATGTAATAAAAAAGTTTCCATATTTCCCCCCCACCTTATTCCCTTGTTTGTTTTTCTTCTTTAGAGATGTTAAAAGGACCGGATCCGTACCATTCAAACCGGAAAAGGAGAGTTAGGGCCAATTTTTTTGGCCCATTTAAATTTGGGCCTATTTTGGCTCATATCGTTTCCCCCAAGGACTGTTAGGGCTAGCACTAAATAAATACTAATCAAGTATCATCCTCAACCTCCACTCAGAAAAAAAAAGTATCATCCTCAATCAACTTAGATATATTTTTTGGACAAAGTATCATATTCGATTTCTTGTTCATCTAAAATATATAAAACGACAAAAACTAATTGTTAGTAAGAAGTTTATCTTTGAAAAATGAGTAAAATGTAGAATTAAAAAAGCTCATTAAAAAAATAAATACTCACACGATAAAAACTAAAACCATCATGTGTATTTGAAAAATATTACTAGTAAGAGATAATATAAAATAGATAAAATATTATAATTACATATATATTTTTTTTAAAATGGCGGGCTAGGTCAGTAAATTGTTAACCTACAAGGCTAAGTATACTTGTGTCTTATTTGTATGATTTTATTTATGAAGTTTAATTTGAGTGTTTGAACTTTAAGATATTGTACGTGTAATGCAACTACAAACTATGTGTGGTGTTTATTATTATGAGTCATATAGTTTTATATATTTAGTTTGAATGTTAATGTTACGCATATTATAATTTGAACTTTTAGATTTAAATATAAAATTTTAAATTTTTGGCTTGTAGACCGGTAATGGCCTGTTTAGGATTGACCCAAAAGACTAGGGGCAACCCGCTTAACATATCTATTCTTCTTCTTTTTCTGCTTCGGGCCCACCCTTATCCTAATCGTCCCTTTCCCACCACCCTAATACCCAACCCACCTAATGAGGCCCATTCCTCCACAACCGCTGTGCCCAACCATCCATCTCGCGTGCCAGCCCACTCCATACCTCCACACACTCCCCCATCTCAAACCCTAGATCCCATCCGACATGATATTAGATCCATGGTCATCGCATTCAATAATAGATGATAGATCCAATAATTAATCTTTAAATTTTATAAATAATATATCTCAAAATTGAAGGTGTAACTAGGGGTGGCCAAATGGAAACCAAATCGGGTTCCAAATCGAACTTATCCGTGGTCAACAGCTCTGCCAAACCGAACCGTGTAGATCGGTTCCGGTTCCTCGGTCTCAAAAACCGTGGAACCGGCGGTTTTTAATCGTGGTTAGAACCGTTTAAGGTTAAAACTAACAATCTTGTTTTGGTAAATACATGCTAGAAGAAATATTAAATGTTTATTATTATGCTTTATTTTCGTAACTACATGAGACACGTTTTAGACCAAATGTTGTAAGAGAACTATGTGAAATTTGATTCTTTTATATTCTAATAGTATATATAAATAGTTTAATATTATTATTAATATTAAGTATAAAACTTTATTGAATATTAAGTTCAAGTCTTTTCTTTTATTTTCCTTTTTTTAACTGAAATTGATAAACGATTTTAAGAAATCAAAAAATTATCAAAAGATAAACAAACGGTTCCGGTTAAAATCAGAACCGAAACCGTGGAGGAACCGGGTTCCAAACCGGACCGGAACCATCGGTTCTGATTTTAGAACGGGAACCGTGAGGCTGCGGTTCTGGTTTCGGTTCCTCCAAAATGAGAAACCGGAACCGGTGGTTTTGGAACTGGAACCGACGATTCCGAAACCGTGGACACCCCTAGGTGTAACTAGCTTTTCAACAAAACTTTTATGAAGTCAGGATTTGTAGGAGATTTGTTGTTTTTATCTCAACAAAAAACTTAGTTTCCATTCTTTTGTGATGATTTGCAACCATATATGAAATCAATCCTATATACTAAACGAAAAAATAAATATGACATATTTCAACACCTCATTATTTTGAGATATGTAACTTCTCATTGTCTAAATTCTTCACATTTGTTGCAACCCTATATTATATACAGGGGCGTAGCCAGCTTGAAAGGTTACCCATAATCCAAATTTTTTTCCCCTAACTCAACTATTTTTTTCCTTAAGAAAATATATATAATTTTTTTCCATAGAAAAATGGGACAAAAAAATTTAGGGTGCGCGGAGGGGCCGGGAGGCCCCCTTAGCTACGCCCGATTATATATATCTTTCATATTTATAATTTAAAAGATAACAAATAACCCAAAACGAAGGATCCTATCTATATAATATTTTTTTCGTAAATAAATGAATATATCCATATGGTAAAGTTATTTTTGTTTCCAACATTAAAAGATTATGTGCATAACTAATGAGGTTTAAGGTTACAAAGTATAACGTGCAACTTAGAAATCGTGAAGATAATTAAGTGACTAGAAAATAGAAGATGACTAGTTTCCTTATTATTGTGTAAATTAAAAAATGTAATGTTGCAATTCTTATTTAATTAGCGTGTAAACCTTCAATTGGGATTTTATGTAAATCTACTTCTATATCATAAACAATCTATAGTTATTCTTCTAATTGATATTATCTCTACAATCTTTTTGGTAATGTCTCTATTATCTATTCAATATTTTACATAATAAAATTTTAGTCATTTGCCACAAAAGAGAAAGGACACAAATTGGATTTTCTCTATGTATTATCATTCCATCTTATTAATATATAGGGTCGACTTGAGGAAGGCGAGGTGGGCGACCACCTGGCCCCCAATTTTTGGGGCCCCATATTTATATGCAATGTATATGCATATAAGATATGTATTATATTTGTATTTTTTTAAAATAAAAATATTGGTTGGGCCATAAAAATTTGCTTAGATTGAGCCCTATATAATATTCAATTAAAAATAAAATTTGATTTCAAAAAATCTAAAAAAATAATAGAAAGATCATCCAATATCTTCTCCAATGTCTAGAATTATCTTCTACTTTTTTTTACCCCATAGAACTAAACTATGCAATAACATACCCATAAATAGATTTTTTTTTCAAAACTAAAATTGATAAAGTCATAATTGCGTTCAACTATGTCCAATATGCATTAAAAATGAGATGTTTGAAAAACATGATTTTGAAGACTTTTGATGATTTTTACTTAAAATCCTTGAAGATCTAGATTTTTAAATATTATTTGAGTTTTTTTATATGTTTGTCGATGATGCATTTTTTTCAAATTTCAATACTCTGGATTGTGAAAAATAAAAAAATCGTATGTGTAATATTTTTATTTCCATATTTCTATAGAGCTTTTCTTTTTTTTTTGTCATTGGGCCTTGAAAGGTCGTAGCCGCCCTGTTAATATATTAATTTAAAATTATAATTTATTTGGTAATATTAAGAGTATAAAAAAAACTTTGAACATAAACTAATACTCCAATTGAGGTACCAAACTACATAAAAATCGATTCTTTTCCAAATAAGTGTATTGCTTGTAAAATATTATTAAACATACTTGTTGCTTGTCTTTGAAAAAAACTTTTCAAAATTTAAATTATTCAAAAATCTTATATACGATTGTAGGTCCCAGGGTGTGTAAGTGTAAGGTTTAGAAGGGGTTGAATAAACCTTACCAAATTTTCGATTTAGTCCTTTTAAATCTACGAGTTGATTCTACACAAACGTGTCCTTGATGGACAATCGAATTAGTCACTCAAGAGTTAATCTCTCAACATTTCAAATTTGAGTTTGATGGAGTAACTCACGTTGGCTATAATTTAACTCAACTGTGGTTTTATTTCCGGCGAAGACTTAACACCCTTAAGTTTGATTAAGCAAGATTTTAGAGCTTGATTTAGTACTTATAAATTATCGGTGGATAGCAAATTTATCGTGAGATATAAGCGCTTAAAACGTCGAGAAATTTAAGTCTTTGAAAATGTAAATGACACAAAGAAGTTTTTATAGAGGTTCGAAGATGGGGTAATTCTTCTACTCCTCTCTTCTCCAACTCCTGGAGGAATCCACTAAGTAATGATCGGTTTACAAAGTGGTAACATCCGGATCTGAAGTCTTGATCACAACGGCCGACTTGATCCTTAGGGACTCGATCCGAGACGCCTTGATCACTCACCGCTTCTCGACGACTCGAGCCTTCTTCACAGGGCAACTGCGCTTGTTACTATAGCTCACTTGCTCAAGCTCTTTGGATTTGATCACGAAGCCCTCCAAAAGCTTAAGACTTGGTTCGATCTTGAACCTTTCTACAATCCTTCCCGGAATGTAGACCCATTTTCTTCAAAAGTTTCCTCTTCAACGATTGAAGTTCTCTTTCCTTCACGGTGAGTGTTGGATTGATGTCTTCGTAATGTAGGCTTGAGGATTGAGAATGTTTGATTTTTCTAATATGCTTGTTTTATCTCACATGTGTGTCATCATTCTTCTCAAACAAACTCCTCGGCCTTTTATAGTGAACTTTCAAAAATTTGCCCGTTGAAGAGATAGGCTTATTTTTGAAAGTCACTTTGCGATCGTTGGCTTGCGCTTCTTGGAAATGCCATTTCCTCGTATGAATTGTTCTTTCACCTTTTCGAACTTCGACACGGTGTGGTGCTTCCCATTGGTTCATTCCTTTTGCACGCTTCCGGGGTGAGCACTCCGAGAAAGGTGGTATGGAGATATTACTTGTTTAAGTAAATCTCTTGATTTACTCGTGCAACGGTTCTTTTACGCTTATCTCGACTTGATTTGCATTTCCTTGCTTTCCCCAGGTGACTTAGAGTCGACTTCCAATCATGGATGACTCTTGTCACCTCAACTTGAGACTTGGCTTTTCTTGAGTTGACTTGACCGATGCTCCACTCACCGTGCATCTCACCGCTTCTCCAATAGAGTTCCCTGTCTACTCTTCTTTGCCATACTCAATTCTGTCTCTCGCGGAGTCTTCCTTCGTGTCTTGATTGTCTTCTTGCATGTTAGGGCGTAGGCCGACTTACCTCGGCTTGCCACTCTATTTATTACAATGCATTTTAAAACAAGAATTGGGGTGCCAACTTTCTATTCTAAGTTTTACATGGCATTCATCAAAATCTAAACAATAAAATTCCTAACAATTTCCCCCTTTTTGATGATGCCAAAACTTAAACCATTCAAAAATGCAAATAGCAAAGATACATACGAGATAGTGTATTGGCATAGAATGTATCGCGAGAATAGATCTGTTTATTGATCATATCATCCTGTTCTTTTACACAATGTTTACAAGGTGTATCGAGCACATATTTGTCTACACCGAAAATAAAGAATTTATAGCTTTATTACGGAAGACTTACATTGTATGTATTTACATGATAAAATACACGAAGGGTTGGGCGACAACAACTTCATCTCCTTCGCTGTCTCCTTCTTTCATCTTGATCGGATCTTCTTCTCTTCTTCTTCTTTTTTCTCGTCGTCAATTGCCTTCTTTTTCTTCTCATATGCTTTTCTGGCAGCTTCATCTCTTCTTTATTCTTTCTGTCTTTCCTCCCATAGCTAAGTTTGTCTCTTGTTTTCTTCTTCTAGTCTTTTGCATACTCGGCGTTAGTTTTAGCCACTTTCAAATTTGCCACTTGGTCAAGCCCACCCCATAGATCCCTCATTTCTTTCCCACGGATCCACATATTCGATGTTTTGGGCGAGGCCTGGTCCTGAAGCTTCTTCCTCCACTACACGCTTCTTCCTCTACCTGCGGGCGTATCTTTATCTTGACGGTCTTCTTTTTCCAAATGAGTGGCCAGTGGAGTGACCACTAGGGTATGACTGCCGGTCAGTCTGCTGCTGTCGGCTTCTTCACATAACTTGAGACCCTTTTCCCGATAAAGTCCCAAGCTTGAGCCATAGACATATTTGCAAAGTATCCCCTCGGTTCGAGCGTCTTAAATTCATCAACCGATCGTGGCTCTGTCCCGACATCGAGATGGCATAGGTGTCTCTGTCTCTTTTGGAATGCCTCCATGTTCTTTCAAGATGTTCATAACCCGGCATCCATTCTTCCTTCCACTTCCTTCATCCCCGCTTCAATTGTTTTTCTCTTTTCGACCATAGATACAAAGAGAGTGGTGGAGTGGCGAGAGTCACTGGAGTTTTTGCTTATGATGTCACCGTGATGAGGACCTTGTTGGGGGTTTGTGCAATCATCAATGTTACATCCGTTGATCCTTCCCCCTCAACAAGCTTTCCTTTCTTCTCGTTTCAAGACTTCCTCACCGGTGATTTTCCTTCTCACCGCTCCTTTCTTCTCGACTTCGGATGTTAGCACTTTGAGGTATTTCTCTTCCCCTTTTTGGCATCATCAAAGGATAGAGGAACCCGGGAACATCTTTGCAAGCATGAAGTCGAGTCTTCGATGGTTGAGTTAAGCTTGAAGTCTCTGCGTTGTATGCGGCCGACGAATTGGTCGAGTAGCGTTGGATTCTGCACTCTCTTTGAAATCGGCTTCATCTCGGCCATGAGAAGCTGAATTTTCTTGTCATGTGTTCTTCCAAACGCTGTAGATCATTTGTATTTTGCTCACGCAGCTTTGATCTCGGAAGTGTGAGCTTCATGCATATGCTCAATGTGTTCTCTCAGCTTCGTTTTTGCATCGGCATTTTCGACTCTCCACCACACCAGACTTGTTGAACAATGTTAAAGTATCTCACTGTTCCACACGCATTGTTTCTTCTTTGTTGCCACCATTCCCTTATCCGAATTATGCCTCTTAAATCACCGTGTAAGGGTGGCATCTCTGTTGTCGATCGCATGTCCAAAGAGGCTGATGCCTCTCCATCCGTTCAACCTCGGAAAGAGTGCCTTGAACACTTCTCGAACTTGGTGATTCTTTTTTTGTTGTAGGTGATGGCCATACAACATCAAAGTCACCGGAACAATGGTGTCCGATGGAAGAAAGCAGAGTGGTTTGTGATAGCGTGCTTGTTCGTTTCGACTCTTCGTGGAGTTCTGTATCTCCAGTGAAAATGGAAAGATTCTACAAAAAGATTCCTCACCGCCAACCGGGATCTATTCGATGATGAGCGGTGCGCGTGAAGTCCTTTTGGGAATCGATCCTGCTGCACTTGAGGAGCCCGTGCGGTGGTCTCTTGTTGGTTGGTTTTGTTGTGAAGTAGACCCGGCTTGCTGAGCCTCAATATTAACAGCCGTTGGTCTCAAATGATTTTTCCATTTCATGACGATCCTCGGCCTTATCGAGCGTCATCGGACGATGATGAGATTTCGATGGTGGCTCATCATCAAAGTTAAAAGTTTGACGAGTAGTCTTGGGATCGAGACTTGCTCGTGCTTGGAACATCCGCAGTGAGTCTTTTGGATTTGTCATGGGGGATGACTCGAGCTTCTTCTTCGCCTTCTAATCCCGGAAAAGTGACATCGGGGTTGTCCTGGGAATCATGAAGTCGCGATCTCCTTCTCGGATGGGTCGATGATAGCGGGGAGGGATGTTCTCTACTTGACTTCTTTACCCCGGAAGTCTCAACCTCCGTGGGCCTTCATTACCTCCGGCGGTCTCTCTGGCTGCGAGGCTAGTCCACCCTTTCGACGATGTCACTGTCTTAGGGTCTTCTGATGGCATCCATTGGAGTCTCAACCCCATGGATTGCACTTTCATCGCCAGTGTTAACTCCCGGGCATTCCTTCTTGTGTCTCGACTGCATCAAGAGCAGTCATTAGCCTTCAAAGCGGTTGGCACCTCGGTGAGACAGTCTCAACTGTCCGAGCTTCGTGATGGCAACTTGTTGTTCTTCTTGTGATTGTAATTTCTCTTCTTCGCCTCCTTGATTCGTTGTGGAGTCATCTGCGGCATCCTCCGACCTTCTTTGCGGTGGAGGAGTTTCCCCTCAGGGCGCACCCGGTGAGTGACTTGAATGGGGTCACTCGTCTCCAAACTCCCTTTTTTCGATTGATTGTTCGACCATTGGGGCGGTGGTAGCACACCTTCAATAGGGGTTGGCTCGACAGGGTCCCTACTATCCCGGTTTCATCGCCGTCTCCTTATTGCCTTTCTGGTGGGAAGTGGTAAGCGGCAAACAACAATGCTATTTCTTCAACCACTCCCATTGGATCGATTTCGGTGTGTTACGGAGGACTCTCCTGGTCCCTCCATTAGTCTTTGCTCGTGAAGGATTCTTGATTCGTGCAATGCTTGCTGCGCATTTGCAACTCTTACGTGGCGTGACATTCTCCGGTTCCTCGTCACCGTCGAGAAGACATCAAGAAGAGGATGTGTGTGTTACGTGGTGCGGGAGATAGGGGCGGATGCTTGCCTTCTCACGTCTTCTGCTTCTTGACTTGCTTTTCTCTCTCCTTGTCCTTGTAGATCTGCGGGATGTCGTGCGATTGTCTTCATCCGTAGGAGCACGATGGTTAGTCCAAGGAAATTTAGCGATTCCTCTTCTTCTATGAACTCGGGCCGTTGGAACTGTTCCCTTGACCTACTCAACTTCCATTTCCTCCACTCACGCATTTATTTTGGATGTGCGGGTAAGGTGGAGATAGGATCATTACATCACTATCCGCTCTGGCGGGTTCTTCTTGTGCTTCAAACCAGTGTGAGTTACATCGTGTCTTCGGGTTGCCTCTCTGTGATCGCCTTGGCCAGAGACTTGGGCTTTTCATCAACTACATCCGGAGACTCTACTTCTCCCGTAGTCTCCTGGTATTTGTGCTAGGCGAGTAATCGACTCACCGGTTTCTCCATTCGGATCGCTTGACGATTCTTCTTCGTCTCTAGTTTGTACCGAGGGATTTCTCGGTTCGAGACGGTGTCCTCTGAGTCTTGGGCGGGGCCGGGGCGTCTTTGGTGTCCTTTTTCTCGAGGAGCGGGCCGTCGTGGCTTCTCGGTTCTCCTCTTTTTGACGATCGGAGAAGGTATTTGTGAGTCCTTCTCGACCGGCTAGCTGCGGCGGGAGACACGAGCTGGCTTTGGGCGGTGACTCTGGCTGCGAGGGAGAAGCATGTTTGGTTTTCTTTCTTTGCTGCTGCGGCGGGCGGCGATCTTCTTACACAGTGCGGGGGCAACTTTCTTCTTGGGTGGAGAGGAAACAATTGTATCTTGAGTCGGTGATTCCCCTCACCGTGTCGGCTCTCTTGGCGTAAGCTCTCTTACGTGCGCCGAGAGGTTTGCTCGAACATCCTCTTGTTAACATGGAATGCCTTCCCATGTCTAAGAGGACTCCTTTCACCTCCAATAGCCGGCCAATCACTAGGCCATATCCTAGGGATCCTCCAAATGAGCCATCTTCTTTGAAGGACTTGTTTCCCACGTTAAGCGTAGTCTGCTGTATACAAACTCAGCCCGGTTTATCTTATCTTTTTTCTTCGATGATTGCAGGCCATTCTGATCGACTTTGCCTTTGTGATTGGTCAAAGTCGCCAAATTTGATGTCGATACATTTGGCAACTATATCCAACAACTTGTGATAATCCTCCTTGGCCAGTCTCTTGTTTCTTTGTGTATATTATTTTATCGGCAAAGTCGGACTTGGCTATTTCTTTCCATCGTCGGTTTACATCGGCTTCTTTAATCTCGGATGCTCCTTCTGGCGGTAGTGAGCAATGTTCACCAAATCCTTGGCGTGATAGTCACCGCTTTCCGTGAGCGAGAAGACTTGATTCCTTCATCGTGAATCTCGGCATTCACGTAGGGTATGTGCGACCTCCTCCACATAGGTCATCGGATATTCTAGCGTTAGAAACGGTTTTAGTCCTGACGTTTCCAACTTCTCGGCGATTTGCTTCACCAGGGTGTCGTCGGACCCTGTTTCATCATTCCGTCAAAATCCACCGTAGAGCCGTGGATTTTCTTTCCTAACTTGGTAAAGTCATAAGTTGGTGCCATTTCTCGGGATTATTTCAAGGAAAAACGCAGAAAATGATTTGAAGATTGATAGGGTTTCGAGAGTATTTTGCCTTTGCTTTTGAGAGAAAGAGATGAACAGTTTTTAGAAGTGTGAGAGATAAACGGACGAAAATGGTTTAAATATGGTTTATGAAAGGGCGTGCGGGTGGTTTTGAATTGTGATCGAAATCAATGGCTTGGATTTCGACGCTTATTGAGCATTTCATGTCTCGTATTTAATGCGGCGACATTTATATCCAATCATAAGCTTGGTGTGCGGCTTTATGTCCGTACACATCATCATTTTGCCGACGTATTCCTTAAAACATTCCCGCTTAGTCAAAACGATCGTTTTTGTCACTTTGCTCATAAGTTATTCAACTTATCTCTTAGGCGATTTAACTCTTCTTCTCACATTCTCTTAGCGACTCGGCTATCACCGACTTCGGTGTAGTCATCTTTTCCGATCTGGTGATTCTTGGTGATTTACATTTTCGGCTCTTTTTCACCCTTTTGTTCCATTTCTCTTCTTTGATTTGTCCTGCAGTGTCACTCAACTCAATTAGCCCCAACTCATGCTTGAGTTCTTCAAATCTTGACTCACATAATGGTTTTGTGAGGATGTCGGCTAGTTGTTTATCGGTTGAGATATATTCCAGGATGATGTCCTTCTTTTCAACATGGTCTCTTATGTAATGATATCGACATCAATATGTTTTGTTCTTGAGTGCAACACAGGATTTTGAGTGATTGCAATTGCACTTGTGTTATCACACATGATTGGAATTTCTTTTTCTTCAACTTCATAGTCTCTCATTTCTTTGTCTCATCCATAGGACTTGGGCACAACAAATTTGCCCACAACTATGTATTCTCGCCTCGGTTTGTAGAGGTGGCTATTGAGTTTTGCTTCTTGCTAAACCAGGAAATTAGTCTGTTTCCTAGCATTTGACATGTGCACGAAGTGCTCTTCCTGTCCACTCTGCATCCAAAGATAGTCGAGAATCGAATAGCCAATTAGCTTGAATCCACCTTCCTTTGGATACCATAGGCCTACTTCTTGGCTTCCTTTCAAGTATCTCAATATTCTCTTAGCCGTCATGTGGCTCTCTTTTGGAGCAGATTGAAATCTTGCACATACACCTACAACAAAGGTGATGTATGGCTCTCTAGGCGTGAGATAGAAAGCAATGATCCAATAAGTGCTTTCGATCTTGTTTGATCTACTGAGCTTGCCATCTGCGCATCCATGTCCATTTTGGTGATGTGTTCATTGGTATTTTTACGAACACTTCTCCTCCATACCAAACTTCTTCATTAAATCTCTGGTGTATTTTGTTTGACTTATGAAGGTTCCATCCTTCACTGTTTCACTTGGAGTCGAGGAAGAACGTCGGCTCTCCCATCATGCTCATTTCAAATTTACTTTGCATGAGGTTTGAAAATTTTTCACACAACTCTTTGTTAGTGGATCCAAAAATGATGTCATCCACATATATTTGAACAAGCGTTATACTCTTCTTGTCTTGAATTACGAAAAGTGTTCTATCTACTTTTCCTTTTGTGAATCCATTTTCGATTAGGAATTGTGACGGTATCATACCATGCTCTGGGTGCCTGTTTCAATCCATACAGGGGTTTCTTGAGTTTGTATACCTTGTCTCCAAGAGTCTTCCTCGCTCAAATCCTGGAGGTTGTTCAACATACACTTTTTCTTCCAATAAACCATTTAGGAATGCACTTTTTACATCCATCGATATACAATGAAATTCTTGTGAGCTGCATAGGCAAGAAACATCCTTATGGCTTCCAATCTTGCTACGGGGCAAATGTTTCATCAAAATCTATCCCTTCTTCTTGGCAATATCCTTTGGCTACTAGTCTTGCTTTGTTTCTTACCACGTAACCGTCCTCGTTCATCTTATTTACGAATACCCATTTGGTTCCAATGACATTTTGATGTATAGGTCTTTGCACTAATTCCCTTACTTTATTTCTCTCAAACCGATTCACTCTTCTTGCATAGCTTGAATCCAATGTGTGTCGTCCAATGCTTGTGACACATCTTTGGGCTCTATTTGCGAGATGAAGCATGTGAACATTGCTTCTTGTTGAGTTACGGATCTTGTCTTGACACCTTCTCTTATATCTCCAATGACAAGTTACGGTGGATGGTCTCTCGGCCATCTTACATCGAGGTTGGAGTAAGTTAGTGGATTGATCGACTTGCAATTTGTGTTCTTTGTGGTCGACTCCTCGTAATCACTTAGCGCAAATTTTCCAAATTTTTTTGAGATTCACTATCTCATCTTCTTCTCGAATTGATAATTCCCGCTTGAACTTGAAGATAGGGACTCTTACGTATGGTTGGATGATTCAAATTTTATCGGTGACTCTTCAATGTCTTCTCCATTTACATTTGGCTCATCGAATACTACATGAATGGATTCCTCTCGTAACCATAGTTCTTTTGTTGAGTATCCTCAGGCTTTGCTTTCAAATGAGTATCTGAAGATACCTCATCGACTTTAGCATCAAAAGCCTTTAGGTTGTCTTTGCCATTGTTGTGGATGAAGCATTTACATCCAAATATTAAAATATGCAACACTTGGTTTTCTTCCATCCGGATCTCATAGGGAGTCTTTGTCAAATTTGTCTGTTTATCATACATCTGTTTTGGGTGTAGCAAGTCGTGTTGATTGCTTGACCCAAAATCTTTTTGGTAACTCGTCTTGACTAACATGGTCCTTCTTTGCTTCTTTGAGGGTTCTATTTCTTCTTTCTCGCAACTCCATTCTGTTTGTGGAGTCCTTGCTGCGATAGTTCATGACCAATACCATTCTCAATACAAGATCTTGAGTTATTATTCCATTGACAAACTCGGTTCCTCTATCGATCTTATTTTGATAATGGTTTGACTCTTCTCATTTTGAATCCTTTTCATCACCGTTTGTGGTAGTTTTTGTAGAGTTTCTTTCTTCTTACACATGAATATTGTCCATGTATATCTTGAGTAGTCATCTACTACCACCAAGGTGTATTTCTTTCCACTTATCTTTGGCTTGGTTCCACTTTGGGCCAAATAGATCCATATGAAGCGGATGCAATATTCTTGTTGAGGATGGGCATGTCTTTTCTTTGAATGACGACTTGATTTGTTTTCCTTCGACATGCATCACATATACTCTCCTTCTTGTATCTTGAGTCCGAAGTCCTTCTACAAGATGACTTCTTGCCAACTTGTTAATTGTTTTGAAATTCAAAGTGACTCGGCTTTTTGTGCCACAACCAACTTGATTAAATTGTACTCTTTGCTAGTAGACATGTCTTTGGGTGTTGCGGTTGACCAATCCACTACATACATATTTTTCTATCTACATCCTTGCGGCATACCACTTCATTTGATTCAATATCTTTGATTTGGCACATACCCATGTTGAATCCAACATTGTAGCCCTTGTCACGGTGACTAATACTCGATAAGTTGAAGTTGAGTCCTTCAACATATGCAACATCTGTGATTTCTAATCCATTCCTCTTGATGGATCCAATGCCTCTTATTTCACCAGGAGCTTCATTTCCTCCAAATATGA
Organism: Rehmannia glutinosa; assembly: GCA_016081115.2. Taxonomy (NCBI): domain Eukaryota; kingdom Viridiplantae; phylum Streptophyta; class Magnoliopsida; order Lamiales; family Orobanchaceae; genus Rehmannia; species Rehmannia glutinosa. The sequence goes on along the minus strand of JABTTQ020003351.1, from coordinate 46,621 downwards.
CTTTTGCTCCTTTGACTTCTTTGAATTTTGACAGATTTCTCTTATTTCTGTCATATGTCCGGAAATACCACTATCCATGTACCAGGTTCCTTGGCACTCACTATTCGCTTGAACCCCGCAATCAAGGAAATTAAGTTTTAGGTACCCATACTTGTGCAGGTCTGAGGGGTTAGAATTGTAAGATGATCCAACCAACCTATAGCCAAATGATTTGACTCTAAGGGGTTGCCATCTATCGGTGCCATAATCATAATTAATCCTGGCAAATTGCTTGGGGATTCTAGGTTCATACAAAATTGTCTCTTTTGTCGTATGCTGCATATGTGTTTTAGCAATTGCCTTCCTTGGGTAATTGTGGTGTTTTTGAGTGTAGTGCCTAGGTGCATATGTGTCTTTGATGAAAGCTCTTATACTTTTGGAATGGCCTTTCTTTGAGTTCTGGCCTTTGCCATCCGGGCTTATATTCCATAAGTCCGTCTTTGCCGATTCACATTATTCCAATCACTTGGCTTGGATATTTTCTACCATTCCCATCATATGTATTTCTTTTATGGGTTTTAAGGGATTTTTGGTAGCTCGCTTCTTCTTTCTGAGTATTTTACTGTTTGGAGTTCTTTGAGGACTCATTGAATCTCTTCTCAATTTGTCTTTCAAAGACACTCAACTCAGGCCGTTTTCCTTTTCCTTTGTAACCAAGGCCAGTTTGCTTAGTATTGTGCTTTGGAGTGAATGTGTGTGCAACATTTAGAGTTTTGGATTTTTCGGACTCTTCATGACTTGAAGATCCTTTTTCCAAAATTACTCTTGAGGTTTGACATGGCACGAGGAGGAATTAAATCTAAGCTGTCTTGTCTCCACATTCTCTTTGACTCATAATAAGATCATCCAATGATTTAGATGCCTTAGTGAATGAGGCGATAACATTCTTGAGGTCATTCTCCTCTCTTTCTATAGCGGCGATTTACTCTTATTAATTTAGCATTTTCACCTTTAAACTTTCATTCTCAATGACTATTTGACTTAGAGTACTCGGCTCCTTAGTCGGCTTTGAGTTTTGACTTTTGAGTAGGTTGTTTTCCTCATTCAATAGTGTGTGTGAGGATTTAATGTGTTCAAAATCTTTCATCATTTTGCCTAATGAATCATAAAGATCAGTAGGTGATGAAGTGTGTGTGTCACGATCACTATCACTAGTGTATCGAGTTTGTTGAGTTAGATTGTACCTCATCTTCTTGATCTTGTTCTTTGGCCATCAAGCGGATCGGGGCTTCTTCTTCGAGTCACTTGAGTAGTCGGCTTCTTTCTTCTCTGCGAATCAATTGTCTCTCTTGACTTGGTTTGTCTCGGATCTCTGCACCATCATTGCCTTTTTCTTTTCTTGTCTTCTTTCTCTCAAGACCTTTCTTTCTTCTTCATCCCCTCGTCTTGTTGACTACGGGATATGAGCGATCAATGGCATAGTGACCTGATTGTCTACAGTTCAACATAGATATTCACCTTTTGATCGACTCTTTCCATTCTTGAGTTGTCGACCCTTTGATACTCAACTTTTTGATGGTCATTCTCTTGGTTGGCTTTGTCTTCCCTTGATTTGGAGGGAGCCGAGTGTCTTCCTGGAAGATTCTCCTTTCCTCTCTTGTAGTTCTTATTGAAGAACTTGTTGAATCTTTTAACCATCGGGGCTATTTCTTACGGGTCAATGACTTCTTTGACCTCGGCTCTCTTCCCATCTTTAACAATTAGAAGCATTGTTTTGGGTACAACTGTCTCTTCCTGGTCTTTTCTTCTCACTCAAACTCGTAGGCTTTGAGGTCCGAGAATAGTTCATGGTTGGATGTCTTTGATAGGTCCATGGAATATCTCGGTGCCATGACCTTCATTTCCCATTCACCGAAGACTTTTTAGGATCTTCATACACATTTCCTTCGTGTATATTCCTTTCCAAGTGTAGATAGCTCATTTGTGATTTACGAAATCGAGCATCCGGTTGATCCAGGTTTTCTCCTGAGATCATTTTGAAGTTCTCAAATTTACGTACAACCACCGATAATTTGTTTTCTTTGATTTGCTCCGAGCCTTCACGGATCAATGTCAACTTATCCCGATTTCTTTAGCCGTTTTGCATGATTTGACTTTATTGAACATGGCTTTGTCGAGGTTTTGTAAAGGATGTCCTTGCTACATTGTCCAGGTTGTATCTTTTTCTGTCATCATTTGTCCACTCGGTTCTTGGTTTTCAACCATGACGATCGTGCAGGAGCAAGATCTTCTTCTCCTTCAAATTGCAACTCTTCGTGCATGTGTTCACCTTTAATATTTGCGAGAGGCCCATCTTCTATCACTATCCACATCTCATCATGTAATCTTTGATAGATGAGCACATACGAATTTTCCAATCATCAAATTCTTCGATAGTGAACATAGGGATGCGTGTCAAATTTGCTTCCATGATAATGATAAATTTTTTGAAGGTTTAAGTACTAAAGCGGACTTTGAAAAGTTTGGAGATCTAGTTCGGTGACCGGTGCGGAGGGTTGAATGAACCAACCGCTCTGATACCACTTGTAGGTCCCAAAGGGTGTAAGTGTAAGGTTTAGAAGGGGGTTGAATAAACCTTACCAAATTTTCGATTTAGTCCTTTTAAATCTCTGAGTTGATTCTACACATTTGTGTCCTTGATGGACAATCGAATTAGTCACTCAAGAGTTAATCTCTCAACAGACTGAATTTCGAGCCATTGTGATGGAGTAACTCACGGTTGTTGGCTATAATTTAACTCAACTTTGTGGTTTTATTTTTATTGGAAGACTTAACACCCTTAAGTTTGATTAAGCAAGATTTTAGAGCTTGATTTAGTACTTATAAATTATCGGTGGATAGCAAATTTATCGTGAGATATAAGCGATTAAAACGTCACGAGAAATTTAAGTCTTTGAAATGTAAATGACACGAAGAAGTTTTTATAGAGGTTCGAAGATGGGGTAATTCTTCTACTCCTCTCTTCTCCAACTCCCCGAGAATCCACTAAGTAATGATCAATTTACAAAGTGGTAGATCCAGAGATACAAGTCTTGATCACAACAGCCGACTTGATCCTTGGGACTCGATGCGAGACGCTTGATCACTCAATCAAGCTTCCAAATGCGACTCGGCTTCTTCACGGCAGGCAGGCGCCGCCTTGTTACTACGACTCACTTGCTCAAGATCTTTGGATTTGATCACGAAGCCCTCCAAAAGCTTAAGACTTGGTTGATCTTGAACCTTTCTACAATCCTTCCGGAATGTAGACCCATTTTCTTCAAAAGTTTCCTCTTCAACTGATTGAAGTTCTCTTTCCTTCACAAGGTGAGTGTTGGATTGATGTACTTCGTAATGTAGGCTTGAGGATTGAGAATGTTTCATTTTCTAATATGCTTGTTTTATCTCACATGTGTGTCATCATTCTTCTCAAACAAACTCCTCGGCCTTTTATAGTGAACTTTCAAAAATTTGCCCGTTGAAGAGATAGGCTTATTTTTGAAAGTCACTTTGCGATCGTTGGCTTGCGCTTCTTGGAAATGCCATTTCCTCGTATGAATTGTTCTTTCACCTTTTTCGAGTCGACACGGTGTGGTGCTTCCCATTGGTTCATTCCTTTTGCACGCTTCCGGGATCGAGCACTCAGAGAAAGGTGGTATGGAGATATTACTTGTTTAAGTAAATCTCTTGATTTACGTACAAAGGTTCTTTTCTGATTATCTCGACTTGATTGCATTTCCTTGCTTTCCCCAGGTGACTTAGAGTCGACTTCCAATCATTGGATGACTCTTTCCACCTCAACTTGAGACTTGGCTTTTCTTGAGTTGACTTGATGATGCTCCACTCACCGCATCTCATCTCACTTCTCCATAGAGTTCTGTCTACTCTTCTTTGCCATACTCAAATTGTCTCGCAATGAGTCTTCCTTCAGTCTTGATTGTCTTCTTGCATGTTAGGGGCGTAATCGTAAGTCAAGCGGCTACGATAATCTAGAGGGGGTGAATAGATTATCTCCATCTTTTCGATTTAGCCCTCTTTTTCAAACCGAATGCTCAAACAAAATAATGAAGGTGCGGAATGTAAACAACACACGTCGATTTAAAGAGGTTCAACCCACCTAGGGCCTAATCCTCTACCACCCCAAAGATATCCGGGATGGATTTCAAAAAGAAAAAGATTTTATTAATTTACCAAAAATTAATACAACACCAACTTACAACAACACCTTGAAGAGCACCACACTCTTCTTCAACAACACCTTCAAGATTATCACAATCTCTTTTGAAGATCACCACAATCTTCCGTCTTGAAGAGCACCAAACTCTCGAACACCACCTTTGGAGATTACCACAATCTCCCTTTGAAGATTACCACAATCTTCCTTCAACGGCACCTTTGAAGATCACCACAATCTTCAATCTTGAAGAATACCAAATTCTTCAACACCTCAAGAGCACCACACTCTTGAAATACCTATCACCTAGATCACCCAAGTGTATTCTTACCACAAGAATACTCACAAGGATATCTTGTGTTTGGTTGATGAATTACAATCAAGATTACACTTTGAAAAATATTACAACTCAAAAGTGCAAGTGTAATCAAGAATGAAAGCCTAGACCTCAAGATGTGAAAGTGATAGTACTTGGCTATTACAACAAGAATGTTGAAATGAATAACAAAGATTATGTGCTTGTGATATCTCTTGTTGTTTGTATCAAGTCTTGTGTTTGATCCCTCAAGCTTTCATCTATTTATAGGAGAGTCTTCAAATTTGAATTCCAACATAGGCTCCAAAGGCTCCTCCAACATAGGCTCCTTCATGGGCTCCTCCATGTTTTCTTTTGTCTACAAATAAGACAAAGAGATTAAAATAAATATGGTTGTCTCATAAGGATACAAAAATCAGATTATAGAACAATCCCACATTTTAAGGAAGAATGGTCTGCTTTGCACAAATGTTATATTTTTCTTTGTCAAACTAAAGGCGGCCGTCGCACGAAAATAGAGTTTGAAACATATAGCACCAAATTAACACAGGCGGCCGGTCGAAGTGCACCTCGACCAGTCGAGCTTTATGTGCAACCGGTTGATCAACAATTTTGAGAGTTCTCAAGTTTCATTTCCGAAACTTGTTCCCAGTGTGTACGATTAAGCTCGCCCGGTCGACCGCCGACCTCTCAATGACAAGTTGTCCGATTTTTATCAAAAATAAACCTCAAGAAATACTCCAAAAATTCGTAAAAACATTTTAAACCGATTGGGAGTATTTAGGACAACATAGTTTCAATGTAAAAACTTATTGTCTTAAAAACATTAAATGTGTTGTCCAATTTTTTATCGAAAATAAACTTGATGAAATACTCCGAAAAATATTAAAACCCTTTTAAATCATTTAGGAGTATTTGGACAACCTTTAAAAACATTGTTTTGGTGTAAAATCAAAATCATCAAAATCATGATAAAACCATTTATCAAACAAGAATGGACGACTTTACCTCGGCTTGGCCACTCTATTTATTACAATGCATTTTAAAACAAGAATTGGGGTGCCAACTTTCTATTCTAAGTTTTACATGGCATTCATCAAAATCTAAACAATAAAATTCCTAACAACGATCAACTATGTCCCAAGATTAATTAATTGTTTAGTATATTATCTAGGGTTAATTACAAAAAGTACCCTTGAGGTTTAACCTAATTACAAGAAAGCTCAACAAACTTTAAAATTACAAAAAATACCCTTGAGGTTTTATTTTGTCTAACATTTACCCCCTGTCATAACCAAAAAATATTTCAAAATCCCCCTCGTATTTATAAAAATATTACAATATACCCCTTAATTTTAACACTGAATCAAAACTCAGAGGTATATTTTGTAATTTGAAAGTTAGTTGGGTTTTTTTTTGTAATTAATTAGGCCAATCTCAGGGGTACTTTTTGTAATTATCTATTGAAAGTAGTATGTTAGGACATTTTGAGTATAAAACTTTAATAAATGATTTTGCTCCAAAAAAGCAAGAAAAATAAATAAATTTCTCTAATTTGTTTTTAATATTAATTATTACTTATGTTCCGTTCTATGATCTTGACATGACTCTTCTTCCCTGGTCGATCTATCTCAATTTGGATTGAAAAATAAAACAAAACATGCAGAGCTAACATAACTGCACAAGGGTCGTGTGTAGCTTTAGTTTGCCCCAAGAAATGTTTTGTAATTAACGACCCATGTGTGGCTACACGTAGAGTTTGTGAATGGTGGGGGCGAGCCAACCCGCCCAAACCATTGGGTTTTTTGAAATTTTGGATCGGGTTGGGCGATCCGATTTTAGTTGGGCTACTAAATTACATGGCTAATCCAACCCATGTACACACTCCATGTAGAAAAATATGGGCCGATCGAAAGTCGGGCTAGCCCGCCCATTGGGCCGACAAATATGTCTAACTTTTTCGGGCCTAAAAACTACAAAACTGACCCAAACCTCGGACTAACTAGGCGGCCCATAGGCAATTTTTTAATCATGCACATCCAATTATTAGTCACATAAATTTTAAATTCATATTGACTCATCATCATTAAACTTTTATATAAAAAATAAGCTACTCACTGTCTTACTTTTCCAATAGCAATCAAGTTCAATTATTAATGTACTTTAAAAATCACTACATCAATTATCATTGCTACACTTTCATATATCACACCTCCAATCACACACTAGTTCATTTTTATTTTCCAAAACAACATTTCACACAATTCTCTTTAGAAATAGAAATTAAATTAAAATTCAATAGGAAATATCTTTTTCTGCATATTTTGTCACAAACTTTTCTTAGAAAAAGTGATGGCCTGGTTCCACTAATGTCGATGGATGCCTCAAAAAAAAAAAAAAAATGTAGATATGGATGATTCAAAGACGTCACCTTGTCAAGATTTCATGTTCCATACAAGGGCGGAGCTAGACTGTAATATTGGGGGCTAAATTTTTTTGGGAGGCTAAATCAATAAAAATTAAATATTTAATACTAAAAATTAATATTTTTAAACAAAATATACATATAAATAATGGAGTTTTCAAAAAATTTTGGGGGCTAAAGCCCCATGCGAAAGCAAGGATACGCCCCTGGTTCCATATATATTGCATTGGATTTTAAAGATAGACGCCAAATGGATATGATTCACAATAACAGCCCATCAAATTGGCGATATGGGATAAACACAAACTCTAACATCCGCCCTCACGCCGAGCATGCCAAACCAAATGGGCCATGGTCCAATTCCCAACATCGCCAAATCTGGATGGTCTGATACAATAATAAATGTATTTGAGTACAACTCATCTCTAAAAGTTAGATCAAGGGGTGCGGCCTAATCCACATTCAAACATAATAACAACCAAGAAATTGACGATTTGAGACAAGCACAAACTCTAACAATCCTAACCTAATTTTTGTGCTTAGACCATTTCTAAGTGAGGGGGTACTACAATTTTCATGCCCAAAAGTATTGGCATCACTTGATGTAATAATATATCATCACAAAGCCTTCATCATCAACTACTTAATTGGATCAAGTCGGCATTGTTCGTGCAGCTTCGAAGGCCATCAAGACACATTGTTTTATCAGATTTTGTTGTAGGAATAAAGCTTTCTTAATTATATAACACAAAATATGATATATTGAACAATGTGTCTTGATAGCCTTCAAAACTGCTCGTACATTGCCCTTGAGCTACAACTGATAAGAGGAACACAACTTTTTGAAACGTTAATTTATTGATAGTTTGAATATAAAAATTTATGGAAAAAATGAGACATTTATACATGCATGTACCTCAATATTCTACCACAGAAAAGGAAAAACAATAAAAAATAAAATAAAACAAACCACAAATAATTTATTTCACCACACAATTGCGCATTTACTCATTCCATTTAGAGAAAGTTGAAAAAGTAAAATGAAAGTTTTAATTCCAACCACCATTCAATATTCAAGCGGTTTGTCCACGTAACTTGAGGCATTGAAATCTCATGACTTGAGGCTTGTACTTACCTAACATAGGTGTGACCTCCAACATATAATCTCTCTTTGATAGTGCAATTTGTAAAATAGAAACAAATGTAGATGGACATATTTTGGGATTATCCACTACAAGAAAAATTCAATTTACCTACAAAAAAAAATCTGTAGGTGAATATTAAATTAATTATAAAGTGTAGGTAATATCGTTGTAAATAAAATAATTGTAGGTGATATTTACCAACAAAATCTTAAATTGTTGGTAAATACCTACAAAATTTCTGTCGGTTATTTAAAAATTATTGGTAATCATTCGTAATTAGTGGTATAATTTGGGATTTTTTTTTATTCTGTAGCTATTTATATATGTAAGTTTGAAACTTAGTGATAAAATCATTATTGTCGATAAATTCATTTGGTAAGTTTTTTTTTTTTTTTTTTGGTAGTGATTCCTTACATTTTTATTTCGTATTCCGAAATTGTCGGTAGATGTACATTTGTCATCACATATGGTACTTACAATACGGATAAAGTATGTTCAATTTGAAACATAAGATTCAAATTGAACCATTGAGGGTGTCTATATGGGCATTTCACTATATAACACTGTTCATTGCTTTGTTGAGTCATATAGACAGATGAATAAAATATAGATTTGACACTGTAGCTAGGCCGAGTAGGTTATTTCCAATTCGGTGAAAAAATCATTTCGGCCAAAAATCGGGCCTAAGCCGGTTAAACATCGGGTCTAGGTACTTGCATAGACAGTCTAGGCAGCCAAAAATCAGGGGAAAACTATTAAAATACAAAAATTAAAAGAAAACACTATTGTTCCAAGTGTCCGCCTAGGCAGCCTAGGCGCTAGCACTAAGCTCCCGTCGATTGGCACCTAGCGATGTATGCATTGAAATAATTAATAAAACATGTCAATGTATCCAGTAAATAGAATAGAAAATTGAAATAGAAAGGAAATCAAATTTAGTTCGTTCTCGAGCCTATTTTTATTTTCTTGTTGCTCGAAATTAACCCGATATAGTTAGCTGACATCAGATTGTTTATCATTAATGTTAACTTTGTCACACAATAATTTCACCAACAAATTGACAGACAATCTATCAAACCACTAAAATTCAATTCCCCTAAATCTCCATAAGTTGTTCAAATTTCTTCATAGCTGAAGAAGGCAACCCCACAACCACATTAACACTCTTCCTCTCCTCCCCATGAGAAAGAAACAAAATCACTTCTTTTTCGGGCAAAGCGACGGGCCCGGACAGGACCGGCCCGCCCCACCCGAAATCCGTCGTGTGGAAAGAAAGCCTGGACCAAGTAGTAATCAGCAGCATACGGCGGACAAGGAAGGCCTAGCACGTGTCACCTCAAAATAATCGATAGCGGATCTCATATAACCGTCCATCACCATTTTAACCGCCTCCTGAACTAATTTAACCGCGACAAAAACGGTTTTCCGCCAGCTCCCTGCCCTGCAGTTTGAGTTTGTCAATACAATAGCATTGCCAAAGTACCTCTCCGGAATTGGCGGATCGAATCTGGACCGTCCATCGACCGCGAATAGAAGCTTCGTTCGTTGATCGGGGTCCAGGTCTAGTGCTTTCGTCCGGGATTTCCAGACAAAAGCTGACAGGGCCTGGAATGTGGTGCAATATTCCAGGGATTTATCTTCCAGGGCCTGTTTTTTTAATTTTTCGAGCCTGTCGGGGCTCGAAACGGAAGGACCTGTAGAGGATTTCTTGTTCGTAGTGTTCGGAAGAGTTTGATTTATCTTCGATTTCGCAAATTCGTGGTGGGGAATTGGGATTTTGGTGGATTTCTTGATTTTAGGATTGTTCTGTCAAGAAATGGTGGGGTTTTGATTTCCAGGCCTCTGGCTGTCTCAGCCCAAGTGTTTACAAATTCCATTGCGCCAATTCCATCAAACATGCAATGGTTTATGCAAAGGCCAAGAACAAAACCTCCACATTTGAACTTTGTCACCTAGCAATGAAAATGTTAGTAATTCATTATATAGTGTTATAATTTAAAAGAATGAAGTAATATATTACATTGTATAACAGAAATGGAACTAAATATTGATATGCATAATTAAATAAGCAAATCAAATAAGAAGAAGAGATAATTACAAATAGCGTAAATAGGTCTGTTTAGCCATTTAGCCCAAGACAACATTCTTTTTAGCTATTTTAACAAAAAATGACATTTTTACCTTCTATTCTTTTGTGGGCTACTTAGCCATTTTTTGAAAAATCGATGTTGTGCATTTCCCGGCACCGGAAATGAATCTTGATGCCATAAAATGATTCTCGAGGTCAAGAAATATACCGTCCCAAGAAATGAAAATAAGGGCAAAATGGATAGTTGAACTTAAAAATGGCTAAAAAATGTTGGCTTAGGTCAAATGGCTAAAAATTTCCGGACTATCATATATATTGTCCATAAGGTTTACTCTAATTACAAAAATACCAACTACTTTCAAAAGTATGGATACCCTCTTGACATATGTTTATCGTTTTACAAAATGCACCTTTGAAGGGAGATAATTTCTAAAAGAAACACTAACGTAAAGACAATTTTTGTAATTTTGAAAGATAATTGGATATTTGTGTAACTAGGCTAAATCTCAGAGTTGTTTTTGTAAATTAAACCAAAATTAGGCTAATCTATGAGAATGTTCATGTAATTAGGCTAAATCTCATAGTCAAACTTTTCCTACTTTTTCTATGTGGGACAAATCAATATGCCTTTTCCCTCCAATTCTTGTCATTGAGCTTAAATTTTTCATTCATCCAAGCATCATTGCAAATACAATTTTCAAATTCTTAAAGAGAACAACACAAATCCTAGTTTATCTTTCTCATTGTAAAAACATCAAAACAAAATCATGCCCAAAAAAACGACACAAATTTTTTCAATCACCGCTAAATAACTACCATGTTGCAAAAGTCCAAAAACTTTAATTTTAACATGTAAAAAGAAATCAAGATTATACTTACTTGAGCAACCAAAGGTGGGATTTCCAGTATATTTTGTGCATCAGGAATATCATAAACCAGCTTGCCAAGGCTCACAGGATCAGGCTTCCTAATATCTCCCAATTCTTCAAGTCCACAATCAGCCTCAGCCTCAACGAACATCGCCCCTTCGCCCGTGCAATCGATTATAAGCTTCATCTCGGGGCTGATCGTTAGTCGACCCGCGAGAGGGTAGTAATGGACAAGTACCTTTGACAAGGCATCTTTAATTACTGCAACAACATTCTCGTTGCCTTTCTCCTCGGACTTAAAACAATAAATCGTACGAACGATAACCGCGATATTTTGGTCCAAGTTGGATAGGAAGTATAGGCCTTTTTTAGTCTCCTCTGCTGGAGGAACTAATGTTGGCTCTTTGTTTTTGACACTAAGTAGTTCAAACAGAGTGCTTTTACCATTCTCCATCTGATAAATTTTTTTTTTTCAAATCTGAGGAACAAAAAAAAAAAAAAGACTTTGTTATTTGTTTGATCATACAAAATGCAGAATATGAAAGAGAAAAATGTACCTGTTTGATTGGTAATGTTTGAATTGCAAAATAATTGAGGTGATTAGCATGATGATATATAGGCACAAGGATGCTTAATTGCAATTTTAGTCATGTTAGCTCTTCGGGGTTGGCAATTTTGGTCGTGTAATTTCTTGATGTGGCAGTTTCGGTCCTTGACCATTTTAGTCTTTAGTCAAAATAGTAATTTCAGTTGTGTAACTTTTGGTCGTGGATATTTTGGTTATTTTGGCTAAATGACAAGGTTAGATGGTAACAAATGAGATATTGAATCACCTAGTTGGGCACGAAATCAGAATTTGTAGGATCAGAATTGCACAAACTAGATTTTGTGGGATCAAAATTGCACAGAATCAATATCTTACAATATTGAAAATGATATCTAAAATATTTACAGCACCAAAATTGCTAGACCCAGGACTAATTCTGCAATTGAGCAGCATAAAGATGGTGTGGAAATATTGACAATTGGTTAGTTTTGGTTAACAAATAATTGTACTATTGAAAGGGACTACTGATTTTAAATTGTTCACACACGAGGATGTTTAATTGAGGATACTCAAGAAGAAAAAATTCAATGAGTTGCTTTATATAAATTTTAGACATTATTGGCAACATTTCCCTTTTTGTTTTCTTTTTTTACTATTTACTTATATTATTTTATTCATTTTTTATTTTTGGTGGGGTGGGGTTGATGGGCTTGGCATGCACCCGAATTATGCCTCGCTTCATCTGCTAATACATTATGATTAGGCCATCTTTCATATTTCCAACATCAAGTAAAAAGGACAGATCAGAAGATTATGACTAAATCCAATGTTATTCGAGTAAATTAAGTATGATTGCTACAGTTGGTCAGACATAGCATGTTCCAAGGACACGTCAAAATTAATTCAAACATTTAACCATCCACTGTAACCATAGGAGGTTGGCAATATTATAATATATACTATAGATATTACCAGGGGTGGAACCAGAATTTGACACTGAGGGAGGCCGATTTTTGCAGCCTAGACCTCCTAGGCGGGCGCTTAGAACCGATTTTTTGGCCACATGTCAAGCACTTAGACCGGATTGTTTGACTGTAGGCTGATTTTTGGCCAACACGATTTTTTTTGCACTAATTTTAGCAAAGCCGGCCACCTAGGCCGATTTTTATAACACTAATTTGTATCGAATACAATGTCAATATTCTTCGTTAAATATCCCAAAATACATAATTACAACACAAAATTGACGTATTTTTTCTTTTTACAGAAAAATGAGGGGGCGCCAAATAGAATTAATCCCAAAATTTACATATAAAAAATAAAAAAATAAAATTATTGTCCGTCCTTGGATATCACGACTTGCAAAAAGGTCATGTAACTTTAAAAAACTCTCAATCTCAGTTAATTTTGATATATTTAAATATTTTTTAAGAAAACATATTTTGATATATTTACATATTTACATCATTTTACTCATAAGCAAATTTGATATATTTACATATTTTCTAAGAAAAAACATTTTGTAAGTGATTAGCAGTTCTTGGTTATGTAAATACATGCAAAGAACGCAAAACAGCATTGCATCAGCAATATATGCAACAACCATAAGAACTCAGATTGATCATAAGATGCATAATATATGTACTTACTCCAAAAGTTATATGGGTTTATTCATATTGATCATGGGATGCATCTTATCTAGTTTGTATGGGCTTAACAATTACGGTAAATTATGAAAAGTACCAATGCTTAATTAACCTAATTCCAAAATAATCTAGTTATCTTTCATAATTATATATACGGCTAAATTACAATTTTGGTCTTGTAAGTATAAAGGGGTGACATACTTGGCCCTATAAATATTATGTGTAGCAACTTTGGTCACATAAGTATAATGAGTGACATATTTGGTTATTGATGCAGGCGAAAAGTTCACGAATAAACGAAAGCAACGAACAAAAACAATACGAAACTTCGTGATGAAACGTAAATTGCAATGAACTAAAGAGATAAAATCTCAAACCTTAATAATAATCAATCTCCTAAATATAATAAAATATCAAGTATTTATAGGATTAAAATTCTACCACAATAAAACTCCTAACTTGACTAGGAAACTTAAAAGATAAACTCAAATAGAATACTAAACAAATCACTATCTAAAATATATGATATTCTAAAATCCTAAAATATAATAATAAACTAGATATTATCTCCATCATTCTGTCTAGGGTCGAGACGATTCATCCTCGAATCGGAAGAGAGATCCTGGAAAATTTATCAAACCATGGAGGGGCACGAGGAGGACGAGATGGAAAAACAATGTGAATAGCAATATGTTTTTGAGCTGGATCAAAAACAAAATAATCGCGCTTGAGTTCTAGAAAACCACCAATCATTATCTTGTAGGCTCCAATACCATTATAGGGTGACATGCGATTCTGCGAATTATATGTTCTATTAATGCGAACACCAACAAACGTCTTCTCTGGTCTTGCCAATTCTGTCAAAGAAGACAATAATCTACTCTTAATGAACAATTTTTTTTCCCTATGATAAGAGAGTAAAATTGTTGGAAGGGGTGAAACATCAACAATATCTTCGATCTCTGGTGAGGAAAGAGAATATCCATTTCCCATCAACGAATCAATATCCTCAATTTCTTCATCAAAAATTTGGGGGTCATCATAACCAACATTCTCCTCATCGATTGCGGGGATATTTCATACACAATCTCCTAATAATGTCTTCATCTTCCTCGTCAAAGATTGGTACGTGGTCCATCATAGTCACCATTCTCTTCAAATTGCGAGGTTTTTCATAGTCAATCTCTGGATTGTCGTCTTCATCTTCTTCATCAAAAATTGGTGGTCCATCATATCCACCATCTTCAATGTAACTTGAGTATAAAACATCCATGTCCGTGGAATAGGTTTCCAAACGGGTGAACTGGATGGGCACAATATCGCAGGCAAACTCACAACCATCAAGAAATTGTTTTTCAACAAGCCTTTTAATTTCTTGAAATTGGATGCGCATGATATTGAATTGTTTTGTCAGCAAGTCGATCTGCTGACAGATCTGTGCGGTGTTGTTCATGCGTTGTGGAATCGGTCTGGACAACATGGTTCAGGGAGCGTAGACTGGTCTCTGAATACCAACTGACGCAGACGGAAAGCTACGAATAAACGAGCAACGAACAAAAGCAATACGAAACTTCGTGATGAAACGTAAATTGCAATGAACTAAAGAGATAAAATCTCAAAACTTAATAATAATCAACCTCCCTAAATATAATAAAATATCAAGTATTTATAGGATTAAAATCCTACCACAATAAAACTCCTAACTTGACTAGGAAACTTAAAAGATAAACTCAAATAGAATACTAAACAAATCACTATCTAAAATATAAGATATTCTAAAATCCTAAAATATAATAATAAACTAGATATTATCTCCATCAGTTATGTAACTATGTAAGTGTATTATGTAACAATTCCAGTCCTGTAAGTTTTGATTTTTGCTCAATTCTGGACTCATAAGTTCTATCTTCATACAATTTTGGTCCCAAAAGATTGAACGTACTTTTGAAGTACAAATTTGGCACCAAATTAAACCGCACAAAATTAGAACTTATCGGACTAAAATTGCACAAAATTCAAAATTTACAAGACTGAATCTGCTATACATGATACTAATTACAAGACTAAATATGTCATTCTTTTACATTTATAGGACCAAAATTGCCAAAAAAAAAAAAAATGTATAGGACTAAAATTGTTACATAAGATACTTACATGACCAACTATGTTACCGTCTTAGACTTACGGGACCAAAATTGCAATAAAACCTATAAATACTCCCTTGAAATTTGCGTTTTGTCTTACAAACACCTTGTCAATTGGTGCAATTCGTAAAATTGAAACTTATGCTGATGGCTACTTATAGTTTTGAAAAATAACTCTTAAAGTTTTTTTTTTTTTTGTGTAATTAGACTATAAAACTCATTCATAGTATCTGTAATTCTCCCTAAAATAGAAAAGAAAAGAACGGTTTCGCATGGAACGAGTAAAAGGCCTTCAATTTTGCATCCATATTCCAATTTTGCACAAACCGGTAAAATATTGAATGGTGGTTGGAAAACTTTATTTTTAACTTTTTCAACTTTCTCTAAATGGAATGAGTAAATGCGCAATTGTGTGGAGTGGTGAAATAGATTCTAAGGTGCTGTTTTAGAAAAATAATTAAGTCTGTTAAATTATTGGTGGTTTGTTTTATTTTATTAATGTTATTATTATTCCTTTTTTGTGGTGGAATATTGAGGTACATGCATGTATAAATGTGTCAATTTTCCACTAATTTTTATATTCAAACATTCAATAAATTAACGTTTCAAAAAGTTTTGTTGTAGCTCAAGGGCAATGTACGAGCAGTTTTGAAAGCTATCAAGACACATTGTTCAATATATCATATTTTGTGTTATGTAAGAAAGCTCTATTCCTACATGCAACAAAATCTGATAAAACAATGTGTCTTGGTGGCCTTCAAAGCTGCCCGAACAATGCCGACTTGATCCAATTAAATATATAGTTGATGATGAAGGCTTTGTGATGATTATTTCGTCAAAACAATGTTCTAAAAATCACCGCCTAACCCCGATTAGTTCCCGCCTAGGCGTTAGGCTTCCCTTGTCCGCTTATGTTTTTCTTCTGACTAGGCCCCAACTAACCCGCTCAAGCTCCCACCTAGGTACTAGACCCCATCCTTTCGCCCATTAGCGCCTAACGCTTTTTAGAACACTGCCATCAGATACCAGCCAAGCCCATCGGGCTTTTCAAAAATTTAGGTCGGCCCAGATTTCGGTCTAGCCTCCGAAATACATAGCCCAATTAATCCAGCCAAATCCATAAATATATTTTGTACATGAAATCGTCGTGTCGGGTCGAACGGGCCTGGCCAAATAGGCCTGAGTTCGGGCCCAAAATATCAGGCCCCAGATTTTGTCTGCCTATATTTTTCTACCGATTAGGCCAACTAACTCGCTCAGGCTCCACATAGCTAGGTATTAAGCCCCATCTAATTTCTGCCCGACTAGCGCCTAATGCTTTTTAGAACACTGCCATCTGATGTCAATACTTTTGGGCACGAAAACTGTAATACACCTTCACTTAGAAATAGTCTAAGAACTTCCTCAAAAAAAAAAAAAAAATGGTCTAAGCACAAAATTTAGGTAAAGCTCCGTCGATATTTTCGATTTACTGTTGTTCTCTGGATAATTTTGCACTGATAATTGAAATTTTTTATGATACTTACATTTGGACCGTAATTCAGATGCTTTATTTCCTATTTCATAAGAAAGAAAAAAGAAAAAAACGTCATGTTATATGCTGTATTTAAATGTGCACTAGTTGTGAATCATATACATTTGTCATCTAACTTTAAAATTCAATGCAAGATGAAATATACTTTTTTTTCTTTAAAGAAAATCGAATGCAAGTTGAAAAGCTAAATTAAACAGAAGATCAAAAGTGGTCTTTCGAATTAGACAAACATGTCTTGGCTGTTATCCGTTAATGCCAAATTCAAGAAGCCCACGATTAGATAATCATCTACCAAGCAAAGGCTTAATTGCAATTTTAGTCCTGTAAATATAAAATGGCATATTTAGTCTTATAATTATTGTGTGTAGCAATTTTGGTCTCATATGTATAAAATATTGACATATTTGTCCCTAAGTGTGTTCTGTAGTGATTTTATTCCCATAAAAATTGATTTTTGGGCAATTTTGATCTCTTAAATAAATTCTAAAATATTTATGTAATTTTGGTCCTGAAATGACGAAATATATATGACTAACTTATTTGTGACAAAATATGAAAATATTTTTCCCTATATATAAGTTAATTTATAGGTTGTAGGTTCCCTACTCGTTTTTAACATAATGGAGTCGCAATGTGCGTTATATATACAAGTAAGTCTGACGTGGCAATGATATATGAAAATAAAAATGTATATTTTAGTGCTTTTCCAGAAAGTTAGGGCACATATTCCTAGCATTTAAATTTCTAGATTGAAAAATGGAAATATCGTAGAGAGAACTTTCATTTCGATATTAATTTTCTTTTTCTAAAGAGAATAATGTGAAATCTTGTTTTGAAAAAAAAAAAAAGAATGGACTGGTGCCGGATTGGATTTGTGATATATGAAAGTGTAACGATAGTAACTGATGTGGTAATTTATTAAGTATATTAATAACTGAACGTGAATTTTCTATTTCTGTGAAATTATAATTGGATATGCGTGATTGAAATATTGAAAGTGAGTGAATAATAATTTTTAAAAAAAATCACAAGCAATTGTATTTTTGCAATTGTTAGGTGCGTGGTTTTTATACATGCAATTTGAAGTGTATTTTGAGCATATATGAATACATTTGCATGTGAAATATATTGAGCTTAATCAATTCATTTTAATTTATACGTTGATTAAGATAATGTGGTTTCCTCGTAACCCGAGTATTCCTCGATTACTTAATTACCCTAAAGGACTAACTAGAAAACATGTCCTATTTAATTTAAAGACTGACTAAAAGAATATGTAAATTGTAAGCTATTAGTGGGGTATTGACGGTAATTAATGGGGACTGGGTAATTACATGCTGCTGATTTCAAATCAACGGTTACAAATTTCCTATTTATTTGCTTATGTTAATTTGCTGTCTTTAATATAATGCTCATAAACAAAACTAACAATAAGATGATGATGTTTACATGATAATTTAAAATAAAGATGTCTAAATCTAATTAAAGAGTTGAAAATGATCAATCATGCATTTATAAAGAGGCTGAATATGACATGGAGTTAGCATAAGTCCAAACTGTAAAACCAACTCTTGCTCAATAATAAAATGATCGAGACAATGTCAAACAAATATAAGTATGCAATTATTGTGCATGTGACATCATTTAAATCATAAACGAATTCAATATACATATTTACATTTTTTTCCTTTAAGAAACCATTTTGATAAGTCTGCTGATGAGCTTCTTGGTTTATCAAATTGTAAAATTCTAACCCTATAACAAAACTAAAGGAATTTCTCACATATATCCAACAACCAATAAGAACTCACGTTGATCATAGCTAGGATGCATAATAAATCAATTAAAAGTTAGGATAAATTACAAAAACTACCTTGAAGTTGATGTAATTAAAAAAAATCCAGTTGTCTTTCGAAATTACATATACATCATCTCGAGACTGTAATTTGTAAAACATAAACAAATATCAAGAAAATTTGTAATTTTGAAAGATATCTAGATCACTTTTCTGCAATCAGACTAAACCTCAAGGGTATTTTTTCGTAACTAATCCTATAAATTATTGAACCTGAGCGAGCGCGGTGGGGTCAGAAGCCCATACGACCCCCAACCACCTTTACCCACGCCACGTTTACCCAAACGTTGCGTGGGACTAAAGGGGCTACCGCATCCATACCCAAAACCACCACAGTGATATCGATCAATCTCTCGATCACCACCGTCCATTTCAGCCAAGATTTCGCAAAAAAGATCGGTATCGCACGGAATGAGCAAAGGGCCTTCACTTTTGAACCCATATTCCAATTCAGCATCCTCTAACAGCATCTTGAACAAAGGGTGATTGGCAAATTCAGTCTTGATCACAAACCTCTGTTTTTCGGTCCAACGTATACCCAAAAACAGCCATTCGGTGTCGTCGTCTTTTCGTTCGCCTTTTTGTTCGTGCTGCTATGCCATGATCTGCTTCTGGTAAATGGTTTTGTTCGCGTTTTGATCGATAGGTATCTTTCGAGCTTCTTGAGTATGAAATTCGCCTTTTTCGCACTGTTTTGGATTCCATGTGTATTTTTTTCAGAGGCAGGCCAAAGTATATTTGAGAAAATTGAAGTGAGAAAGGAAAATATTTGAAGTGATATAATACTTTTGTGGTTGTGGGATTTTTTTTTCTTTCTTTTTTCAGCCTCTGTCATAAGCCAAATCAAACATGGAGTTCATTCTTGGCTTTGTTGTATTGCTCATTATCTTGAAATTGAAGCAAAAGGGCTTTGGAAATTGATGACAAGATTTAACTAGCTAGGTTTTATACAATCTCACAGAACAGATTTATCATTTCAGATTGACAAGACATGGAAAATATGTTGAAGATTGCAAAAGAAAACACATAAAACCTTAAGATGTGAAAAGAATTGGAATAATGTTTTGAGGGTTAAGTTTTCATCTATGAATAAGGCAAGGGACACTATTATATAGTGTCATATTGACCAACTCTTAATAACTGGATGAGATCTTCTATTTCAAAAAGATATTTTATTTCTTATTTTGCAGCAGACGTCACGTGTATAAAATTATCATTTTAAAAACTCATAATTTCGAACGATTTATGTTTGAAATTAACATGGTATATTTTATCAGATTGATCTTTTATTCCAATATTGTGTTTCGTATCATATTCCTCCCCACAAATGATTGTCATGTATACAATTTTCTATATTAAAATTCCACTATTTTATGATTCATTTATGCCTGAAAATTAATATGGAAAGTTGTATACACGTGACAATTATGCGTCGGAAAATATGAGGTAAAAAACAATCTTAGAATATAAGATCTATTTTATATTTTATACACGCGTTGCAATAATTCATACGATGGAAGATGAATTAATCGCTATTTTGGAATAGAAAATCTTTTCAACCAAGTGAGCAAATTTATAAAATTAGTGCCCACCAAGCGTGGGTTATGTCATGAGCTGAGAATTCAACGCCTCAAGTTACGTGCACAAAATAGCTAAATAATGAATGTTTGGATAATTTTTTTTTTGGTCAACTTTCTTTAAATGGAAATAGAAAATGGGCATTTGTGTAGTGAATATAATGTAAGGTGCTGTTTTAAGAAAGTGCTCTGTTTTATGTTGTTGCAATATATTGGTAGTTTACTTTTTATTTATTGTCAATTTTGGTGGTGGGATATTGGGGTATACGTAATACGCGTGTATAGATGTATTAATATTCCATAATTTTATATTTACGCATTCCATATAACTTGAATTTTTTTATTGTGAATTATGAATATGTTATAAGTAATTGTCAAAACTCTTTTTCCCAAGAAAAATGGTGAGAGCGACAATATCTTTTCGGCGGATGCTGATCACTCCGTGCCACATTAATTTGACACTATCTATGGAATTCCACATTGTCTCTCTTTGTGCACACAGACACCCACATGCCACTTGTTTATAGGTAAGAACCAAACATTTTTTCCCTTAAAGATGTTTTTCCAGGACAAAACAAATGAGCCGATCAAAACGGACAATACCTATAGACGAAAACTAGCCACCACATACCCGTAGGTCCCAGGGGTTGAATAAACCTTACCAACTTTTCCAATTAGTCCTTTCAAATATTTAGAGTTAATACTTCACGATGTGTCCTTGATGGACAACTAAGTTAGTTAATCGCCAGAGTTAGTCACTCAACGACTGATTGGAACTGTTGATAGAATAACTCAAATTGTTTTTGACTAAAGACTTAACTCGATTGTGATTTGTTTTCATTGGAAGACTTAACACCCTTGAACTTGGTTAAGTTTGTTTTAATACTTGGTTTTATCACTCGATTGATTATCAATTTGATAGCAAATTTAACAGCAAATATAAAAATAAGATCACGAGAAATTAAAGTCTTTGAAATGTAAATGACACAATAAGTTTTTATAGAGGTTCGAAGATGGGGTAATTCTTCTACTCCTCTCTTCTCCAACTCCCGGAGGAATCCACTAAGTATTGATCAATATACGAGTGGTTAATGATCCCGAATACAAATCTTGATCACACAAATGACTTGATCCTTTAGACTCGATCCGGAGATGCCTTGGTCACACAGTTCTTCTCGTGCGACTCAACTTCTTCCGCAGGCGGCCTTTGCTACTCTACCACCACTTGCTTAAGTTCCTTGGATTTGATCACGAAGCCCTCCAGGATAGCTTAAGCTTGGTTCGACCTTGAACCTTTCTACAATCCTTCGTGGAATGTAGACCCCCGATTCTTCAAATGGTTCTTCTTCAACCGATAGAAGTTGTCTTTCCTTCACAAATGAGTGTTGGATTGATTTCCTTCGTAATATAGGCTTGAGGATTAATCTTGAATGACTTGAGAATATTTTTGGTTGCGCTCAAATGTTTGCTTGAATGTTTTTGGTTCGGGTAACCTTCTCTCGAGTGATTCCTCAGCCTTTTATAGTGATCTTTCAAAAATCTGCCCGTTGAAGAGATATAGCTTATTTTTGAAAGTCACTTGGGGTCGTTGGCTTGTCTTGTTGCGATCCTTGGAATTGTCATTTCCTCGTATGCATGATTCTTGACTTTTTAGTGTTCTCGACACAGTGCGATTTCCCATTGGTTTATTCCTTTTCCACGCTTCGAACGAGCACTTCAAGAAAGAATATGGAAGTATTACTTGTTTAAGTAATTCTCTTGATTTACGTACAACGGATCTCTTTCGATTATCTCGACTTAATCGCATTTCCTTGACTTCCCCAGGTGACTTGAGTCGACTTCCAATCATGGATGACTCTTCTCGTCACTTCAACTTGAGACTTGGCTATCTTGAGTTGACTTGAGCGATCTTCATTCACCGCACCTTGATCGAGTTCTATCTTCTCTTCTTTGCCATACTCACCGCCTCACAGTAGTCTTTCTTCTAGTCTCCGGTTGTCTTCTTGCGTGTTCGAGCATAGGCGACTTAACTCAGCTCGACCAGCCCTATCTATTACAATGCAATTTACAACAAAAATGGGGTGCCAACTTCCTATTCTAAGTTTTGCATGGCATTCATCAAAATCTACAAAATAATTTCCCAACAATTTCCCCCTTTTGATGATGCCAAAACTTAAAACATACAACAATAATTAAACGGCAAAAAAGATACATACAGGCAAGTGTAGAATCACGAAATGTATGATTAGAATCGATCTTTTATTGATCATAACATTCTTGTTCTTTACATAGCCGTTTACAAAGTGTATCGAGCTTGAATCAAAAGAAAGTGTATCAGAGCTTAAATGGACCTTAAAGTAACCATGTTGTTCTATATCTCCACAAGTATAGAAATTGTACAATTTTATTCAATGTACAGAAGACTTACATAAAAATGTATTTACACAGTAAAATACACGAAGGGGTGGACAACAACACTTCATCTCCTTCGCCGCTTCCTTCTTTCATCTTCTTGACTCTCATCTTCGATCTTCTTCTCTTTTTCTCATCTTCTTGGCCCCTTCTTCTTTTCATACGCCTTCTTGCAGCCTTCATCTCTTCTCGATCTTTCTTGTCTTTCCTCCCATAGCCGAGTTTGTCTTTTATTTTCCTCTTCAATTCTCTTCACATACTCGGCATTGTTTTTAGCCACTTGCGGGTTGGCTACTTCGTCAAATCCAGCCCAATAGATCCCTTCTTTCTTGCCTGGATCTATATACTCAATATTTTTGGGCGGAGGTCTGAGGTCGAAACCTCTTCCTCCATCTCTGTTTCTTCCTCTTCCTCTCGGGCGTGTCTTGTACTAGGGTCTTTTTTTCCCAACCGAGTGACTAGCGAGTGACCAAGCAGAGAGATCGCCGATGAGTCTCCATTGCTGTCGGCTTCTTCACATAGTGTAAGACCACTTTTCCCAAGATAAAATCCCGTGCTTGAGCCGTGGACATATTTGCGAAGTATCCTTGAGATGCGAGCGTCTTGAATTCATTAACTAATCTTGGCTCGGTTCCCATCCGAAATGGCATTGGTGTCTCTGTCTGGAATGCCTCCATGTTGTTTCGAATATCCATAACTCGGGCATCCATCCTTCCTTCCACTTCCTTCATCCCTCGCTTCAATCGTCTTTCGCACTGACCATAGGTACAACAGTGTTGGAGTGGCGAGTCACTAGGAGTTTGCCGATAATATCACCGTGAAAAGACCTTGTTGAGGGTTTTAGCAATCATGAAGGTCACATCTTTCGAACCTTCCCCTCAATGACTTTCATTTCTTCTCTCTTATTACTTCTCAACCTGCCTTTCTTTCCTTCACGATTCTTCCTCCTTCTCGGCTTCGATCCGCTTCGCGCTTTTAGTATTCCTTTCCCCTTTTTGGCATCATCAAAGGAGAGAGGAACCCTAGAAACAAGCTAGCAAGCAAGAATTATAGTCTGGCGATAGCCGAGTTCTCGTCGAATCTGCTGCGGAGTATGCTTGCATGGAACTCGGAGCGAGTGGCGTTGGATTCAATCGCTACCAACTTCATCTCACCGTGAGGAGATTGAATTTTCGATCCATATTCTCTTCCACGCCAGCGAGCTCATTCTTATTATGTTCACGCAGCAGACTTTATCTCTCGTAGTATGAGATTCATGCATTTGTTCAATGTGCTCTTGCAATTTTGTCTTTGCATCGATTCTCGGCCGCCCGGACTAACAACTTGTTGAACAATGTCCTGAAATATCGAGCTTGTTCCACACGCATTGTTTCTTCTTGTTGCCACCACTCCGGATCCTGACTATGATGCCACGCAAATCGCCAGATAAGGTTGGCGTCTCATTATCGGCATCATGTCGGTGAGGCCTGGTGCCTCTCCATCTTTTCAACCTCGACAAATAAGGCTTTGAAAACTTCCCGAATCGCAATGTCTCTTCTTTTGGTGACGGCCAGCAGCGTCAAAGTCATAGTCACCGAACAATGGTGTTTGATGGAATAACGAGGGTCGATTCGTGAAGCGCTCGCGATCTCTAGGCGATTCTTCGGGGAGGTCGGTACCTCCGAGAGAAAAGAAAATAATTCTACAAAAGGATCATCACGGGCAAATCGCAATCTGCTCAATGATAATTGGTGCTCGTGAAGTCCCTTGTGGAGTCGAACCTTCTTTGCGGCTTGGGAGCTGCGCATGGGCTGTTTCAACCGTGCGTGTCTGCATTGTGAAGTTGACCCGACTTTGCCGAGCCCAATATGTCTCAACGGCCTTCGTCGGTCTCACCGGTTTTTCCAAATGAGTTGGTAGTCCTCGGCCTTATCGAGCGTCATCGGACGATGATGAGATTTTCATGGGTGGCTCATCATCAAGGTTGAATGTTTGGCGAGTAGTCTTGAGGTCGACTTACTCGTGGTTGGAACATCCGCAAATGAGTCTTTTGGATCGATCGCGGGGATGACTCGGCCATCATCTCTCATTCCGATCCCAGAAGGTTACATCGAGGATTATCATGGGAATCGTGAAGAGCACTTATCTCCTTTTCGATGGATCAATGATAGCGGGAGGATGTTAAATGTGCTTCAGCTTTCTCTACCTAAGTCTCAACCTCCCGTTGGCCTTCATTACCTCATGCGGCCTCAATTGCGGCGAGGCCTTGGACATCCCTTTCGGCGAAAGTGTCGGTATGTCTTGGGGTCTTTCGAGGTGGCATCCATTGGAGTCTCAACTCCATGGATTGCACTTTCATCGCCAGTGTTAACTCCCGGGGGCATGTTCCTTCTTGTGCCTCGACCGCATCGGCGCGTCATTGGCCTGCGGAGCGATTGGCACCTCACCGAGACAGTCTCAACTATCCTGAGCCTCGTTGATGACAACTTGTTGTGATCGTTCCTTCTCCACTTCGCCTCCGAGATTCATTGTGGAGTCACCGTGCGATCCTCCGATCTTCTGCGGTGGAGGGAGTTTCCCCCTCTGCACACCACCGAGTGACTTGGAATGGGGTCACTCGTCTCCGGACTCATTTGTTCCCATTGAGTATGCACCGTTTGGGGCGGTGGTAAGATACCTTCATTAGTGGTTGGCTCGACCGGGGTCCCCACACTCCCGGTTCATCGCCGATTCCTTAACACCTTCCTCCGAATGAGTCAGGAAGTGGTGGCGGCGACAACGATTCTGAATATCTTGCACCACTCCCATAGGATCTATCTCCAGCTGTGATTTGAAGGACTCTCCTGGTCCTCCCATCATTCTTTGCTCATGTAGGATTACGATTCTGCATTGCTTCTGCATTTGCAACTCTTGATGGCAACAACGGTCCAGATCCTCATCACTTTCGATAGAATGTCGAAGTGAGGATGTGTATGTTACTGTGGTGCCGTGAGAGGGCATATCTTTGGCCTTCTCACGTGCCTCGGCCTTCTTCTCGCCAATCTTTCTTTCTCCTTCTCTTTAAATATATTTAGAATATCCAAACAGTTTTCTTCATCAAGAGCTTGGACCACATTTGTCACTCCAAGAAAGTTCAACAGATTCTTCTTCTTCGATAAACTCGGTCTTTGGAACTGTTCCCTGTCGACTCAACTTCCACTTCCTCCACTCTCGCAGACGATTTTGGATGTCGGATAAGGTGGGGAAAGGATCATCACATCACCATCATCTCTATTATCTTCTTCTTGATGTCCCTTGTTCTCGGGGATAGAAGGTAGCAGACTTCCGCTCGACATCCTCGCGTAGCCTCTGTTACAGTGGAGACACAACCACATGTCAATAGGTGATTCGGTTATCTCGGCCATTCCTTGTTCCTCGGTTGTTCTCTCACAGTGGGTCTTGAGTTGCCTCTGTTGATCGGCCTCGCAGACTTGGCGTTTCATCAATAACTTCCTGGAGACTCTACTTCTCCAGCCGGATCTCGGTATCTTTTCCAAAGTGGCGGACTAATTGTCTTTCTCAAGCTCGAGAGAGCTTGGAAATTCTTCTTCTTCTTTTTGTTTTCATCGAGGGACATCTGGTTCTACTTCCTCCTTCGTTGAAGGTAAATGCATGTGCGATTGTCTTAGAGGCAAGAATCGCCCTCCTTGTTGTGGCGATCCTCTTCTTCTTGATCACTTTGGAGAAGGGATTAACGTTCCTTCTTGTTGGGAAATTTATTGTTTAGATTTTGATGAATGCCATGTAAAAAACTTAGAATAGGAAGTTGGCACCCCATTTTTGTTGTAAATCGCATTGTAATAAATAGGGCTGATCAAGCCGAGTTAAGTCGGCTATGCCTAAACATGCAAGAAGACAACCGGAGACTAGAAGGAAGACTCATTTCAAAGGCAGTGAGTATGGCAAAGAAGAGAAGACGGGAACTCGATCAAGGTACATCGAGATGCGGTGAGTAAAGTATCGGTCAGTCAACTCAAGATAGCCAAGTCTCAAATTGAAGTGACGAAAGAGTCATCCAATGATTGGAAGGCGACTCTAAGTCACCTGGGAAAGCAAGGAAATGCGAATCAAGTCGAGATAATCTGAAAGAGATCCGTTGCCTGAGAAATCAAGAGAATTATTTAAACAAGTAATACCTCCATGCTACCTTTCTTGAAGTGCTTTCGATCCCGAAGCGTGCAAAAGGAATAAACCAATGGGAAGCATCTGCACCATGTCGAAACTACGAAAAGTCAAGAACAATTCATACGAGGAAGTGGCAATTCCAAGGATCAACAAGACAAGACAAGCGACCACAAGTGTCTTTTGAGAATAAGCCTATCTCTTCAACGGGCAAATTTTCAAAAGAACACTATAAAAGGCTGAGGAGTTTATTTGAGAGAATGTTGGTTACCTTGACATTTAAAAAACAAATACGAGCTAGAAAAGCAATATCGCAACCAAAAATATTCTCAAATCATTCAAGTTCAATCCTCAAGCCTAAACTACGAAGGAAATCAATCCAACACTCACCGTGAAGGAAAGATAACTTCAATCGGTTGAAGAGGAAATTATTGAAGAATCAAGGGTCTACATTCCACGGAGGATTGTAGGAAGGTTCAAGGTCGAACCGGTCTCAAGTTTTGGAGGGCTTCGTGATCAAATCCAAAAAGCTTGAGCAAGTGGGTTGTAGTAGCAAGACAGTTGCCCTGTGAAGAAGTTGAGTCGTGCGAGAAGCCAATGCGTGACCAAGGCATCTCCAGGCCCGAGTCCCAAAGGATCAAGTCAGGTGTGTGATCAAGACTTGTATCTGAACTGTTACCACTTTGTATCTTGATCAATACCTAGTGAATTCCTCCCGGGAGTTGGGGAAGAGAGGAGTAGAAGAATTACCCCATCTTGAACCTCTATAAAAACTTATTGTGTCATTTACATTTCAAGACTTTAATTCCTGCATCTTATTTATTTAACTCTTCTGATAAATTTGCTATCCACTTGATAATCTTTAAGTACTAAACCAAGTTTAAGGGTGTTAAGTCTTCCAATAAAACAAACTACAGTTGAACTAAGTCTTTAATCTTAACAATTGAGTTATTCTATCAACGGCTCGTCGAGTTTGTTGAGTGACTAACTCTCTTGATTAACCAAATTAGTCATCCACCAAGGATACAATGTGTAGTATCAACTCAACATTTAAAAGGACTAAATCGAAAATTTGGTAAGGTTTATTCAACCCCCCTTCTAAACCTTACACCCACACCCCTTGGGACCTACAAATGGTATCGGAGCGGTTGGTTCATTGAGCCTTCCGCAGTTCTTGAACTAGATCTCCAAATTTTTCAAAGTCCGTTTTAGTACTTAAGTTTTTCAAAACTCTTTTTATCATTAAAAGTTATTATCATGGAAGCAAATTTGACACGCATCCCTATGTTCACAATTGAAGAATTTGATGATTGAAAAATTAAGCATGCGAGCTCATCTATCGGCATTACATGATGAGATGTGGATAGTGATAGAGGATGGGCCACCGCAAATTTTAAAAGTGAACACATCTGTAAGAAGAGAGTGCGATTGAAGGTGAAGAGGATGTTGCTCTAGACCAGCTATGGTTGAAAAACCAAGAGTTGAATGGACAAATGATGACGAAAAATATATAACACGACAATGTGGCCAAGGACATTCTTTACAAAAACCTTGACAAAGCCATGTTCAATAAAGTCAAATCATGCAAAACGGCTAAAGAAATGGGGACAAGCTAACATTGATTTGTGAAGGCTCGAAGCAAATCAAGGAAAATAAATTATCGGTGGTATCTCTGAAATTTGAGAATTTCAAAATGATCGCAGGAGAGACCTTGGATCAACTGGATGCTCGATTCACGAAATTACCAACGAGCTATCTCGCACTTGGAAAAGAATATACACGAGAAGAAATGTGTATGAAGATTCTAAGAAGTCTCCCAACCGGCGAGTGGGATATGAAAGTCATGGCCATGAGACACTCCATGGACCTATCAAAGACATCCAACCATGAGCTATTCTCGGATCTCAAAGCCTACGAATTTGAGCCGAGAAGAAAAGACCAAAGGGAGGCGATTGTGCCCAAAACAATCGCTTCTAACAAGTTCTTCAATAAGAACTACAAGAGAGGCAAGGCGAATCCTCTGAAGACACTCGGCTCATCCAAGTCAAGGAAGATAGGCCAACCAAGAGAACGAGCATCAAAAGGTGAATATCAAAGGGTGACAATCCAAGAATGGAAAGAGTCGATCAAAAGGTTGAAAATCTATCTTTTGGGCTGTAGGCAAACCAGTCACTATGCCATTGATTGCCCATATCCTGTAGTCAACAAATACGAGGGAATGAAGAAGAAAGAAAGGTCTTGAGAGAAAGAAGACAAGAAAAGAAAAAGGCAATGTTGGGCTGCAGAGATCGCTTGAGACACCAAGTCAAGAGACACACCGGTGATTAAAGAGTAGTGGTAGGCGACTACTCAAGTGACTTCGAAGAAGAAGCCTTGATCCGTTTGATGGCCAAGGAACAAGACCAACCTAACCAAGAAGATGAGGTACACTCGACTTATCACACTCGATTCGGTGATAGTGATCGTGACACACACACTTCATCACCCACCGATCTTTATGATTCATTAGGCAAAATGATGAAAGACTTTGAACACATTAAATCCTCACACACACTACTAAATGAGGAAAATAGCCTACTCAAAAGTCAAAACTCACGGTGACTAAGGAGCCGAGTACTCTAAGTCAAATAGCCGATGAGAATGAAAGTTTAAAGATCAAAATGCTAAGCTAATAGCGAGAAATAGTCGCTATAAAAAAGAGGGAAAATGACCTCAAAAATGTGATTGCCTCATTCACTAAGGCATGTAAATCATTGGATGATCTTATTATGAGTCAAAGAGAATGTGGAGACAAGGCAGACTTAGGATTTAATTCCTTTGTCTTTGTGTCAAGCTCCAAAATAATTTTGGAAAAAGGATCATCAAGCAATGAAGTATCTCAAAAATCCAAAACTCCAAATGGTGCACACACATTTATTCCAAAGCACAATTACAAGCAAATTGGCCTTGGTTATAAAGGAAAAGGAAAACGACCGATTGAGTGTCTTTGAGAGGACAATGAGAAGAAATCCACCCGAGTTCCTCAAAACTCCAAACAGAAATACTCTGTAAAGTAGAAACAGAGCTACCAAAAACCCCAAAGTTCTATGAAAGAAACACATATGATGGGAATGGTAGAAACTACCCAAGCCAAGGTGATTGGAATAATGTGAACTATCAAGTAAAGACCTATGGAATATAAGCCCAAATGGCAAAGGCCAGAACTCAAAGAAAAGCCATTCCAAAGAAATAAGGGCCTTTTAAAGACACATATGCACCAATGCACTACACTCGGAGATATCACAACTACCCCAAAGAATGCAATTGCTAAAACACATACACATGCATACAGACAAAAGAGACAAATTTGTATGAACCTAAAACCCCAAGCAATTTGCCAAAATTAATTATGATTATGGCACGATAGATGGCAACCCCTTAGAGTCAAATCAATTGGCTATAGATTGGTTGGATCATCTTACAATACTAACCCCTCGGGACCTGAGACAAATATGGGTACCTAAAACTTAACTTCCTTGTTTGCGGGTTCAAGAATGAGTGAGTGCCAAGGAACCTGGTACATGGATAGTGGTTGTTCCCGGACACATGACAGAAACAAGAAAAATCAGTCAAAATTCAAAGGAAGTCAAATGAGCAAAAGTCATATTTAGAGAAATGAAGCTCCGGGGAGAAATAAGAGGCATTGGATCCATCAAGAAAAACGGATTAGAAATCACGGATGTTGCATATGTTGAAGGACTCAACTTCAACTTGCTAAGCATCAACCAACTCGCGGACAAGGGTTATAATGTTGGATTTAACATGGGTATATGCCAAATCAAGATCTTGAATCAAATGAAGTTGTGTTGAAAGGATGCGAGACAAAAGAACATGTATGTCGTGGATTGGTCAATGCAACACCGAGCACCTGTCTTTTAGCAAAGAGCACAACTAAATCAAGTTGGTTGTGGCACAAGAAGTTTGAGTCACTGAATTTTAAAACGATTAACAAGCTTGCTAGAAGCAATCTTGTGGAAGGACTTCGGACTCGATTATACAAGAAGAAGAGTATATGTGACGCGTGTCGAAGGAAAACAAATCAAATCATCATTCAAAGAAAAGACATGTCCATCTTCAACAAGAATATTGCATATCTCTACATATGGATCTATTTGGTCGATTGAACCAGTAGCATAAGTGGGAAGAAATACACCTTGGTGGTAGTAGATGACTACTCAAGATATACATGGACAATATTCATGTGTAAGAAAAAAAAACTCTACGAAAACTACCACGGTGATGAAGAGGATTCAAAATGAGAAAAGTCAAACCATTATCAAAATAAGATCCGATGGATGAACCGAATTTGTAAATAGTATAATAACTCGATGTTGTATTGAAAATGGCATTGGTCATGAATTATATGCGGCAAGGACTCCACAAAGAATGGAGTTGCGAGAAAGAAGGAATAGAACTCTCAAAAGAAGCAACAAGGACCATGTTAGGTAAACAGGGGCTACCTAAAAGATTTTGGGCTGAAGCAATAAACACGACATGCTACACTCAAAATAGATGCATGATAAAAAGGCGGTGACAAAGACTCCCCATGAGATTTGGACGGGGAGAAAACCAAATGTTGCATATTTTAGAATATTTGGATGTAAATGCTTCATCCATAACAATGGCAAAGATAATTTGAAGGCTTTTGATGCTAAAGTCGATGAAGGTATCTTCTTGGGATACTCTACCGAAAGTAAAGCTCTGAGTACTCAACAAGAGGATTATGGTTCTGAGAGGAATCCATTCATGTGGTGTTTGATGAGCCAAATGTAAATGGAGAAGACATGGAAGAATCGGTGATAAGTTGAATCAACCAACCATGCGAGAAGAGTCCCTATCTTTGAAGTTGAAAATTATAAACTCGGATGAAGATGAGAAAGTTTGTCTCAAAAACAAATTGGAAAATCTGCGGCTAAGTGATGACGAGAGAAGGCGATCAAAGCAACATAGTCTGCAAGACGATCAATTGACTAACTTACTCCAACTTTGATGTAAGATGGTGAGAGACCATCCACGAGAACTAGTCATTGGAAATATAAGAGAAGGTATCAAAACAAGATCCGAAACTCAACAAGAAGCTATGTTCACATGCTTTATCTCACAAATAGAGCCTAAAGATGTGTCACAAGCATTGGATGACACACATTGGATTCAAGCTATGCAAGAAGAGCTGAATCAGTTTGAAAGAAATAAAGTATGGGAATTAGTTCAAAGACCCACCCATCAAAATGTTATTGGCACTAAATGGGTGTTCGAAACAAGATAAACAAGGAAGGTTATGTGGTAAGAAACAAAACAAGATTAGTAGCCAAAGGATATTGCCAAGAAAGAAGGGATAGATTTTGATGAAACATTTGCCCCCAGTAGCAAGATTGGAAGCTATAAGGATGTTTCTACTTTATGCGACTCACAAGAATTTCATTGTATATCAAATGGATGTAAAGAGTGCATTCCTTAATGGTTTATTGGAAGAAGAAGTGTATGTTGAACAACCTCCGGGATTTGAGCAGAAGACTCTTGGAGATAAGGTATACAAACTCAAGAAAGCTCTATATGGATTGAAACAGGCACCCGAGCATGGTATGATACTTTATCACACTTCCCGACGAGAATGGATTCACAAACGGAAAAGTGGATAGAACACTCTTGAGAATTCAAGACAGAAGAGCATATCTTGTTTGTTCAAATATATGTGGATGACATCATTTTTGGATCCACAAACAAAGAGCGTGTGATAAATTTTCAAACCTCATGCAAAGCAAATTCGAAATGAGCATGATGGGAGAGTGACATTCTTCCTTGGACTCCAAGTGAAACAATTTGAATGATGGAACCTTCATAAGTCGGATAAAATACACGAGGATTTAATGAAGAAATTTGGTATGGAAGAGAAGTCTTCGTGAAAATACCAATGAATACATCGACCAAAATGGATATGGATGCGGATGGCGAGCACATGTAGATCAAACAAGATCTGAGCACTTATTGGATGATTGATTTATCTCACGGCAAGCGGGGCGGACATCACCTTTCTTTGTAGGTGTATGTGCAAGATTTCAATCTGCTCCAAAAAGAAAGCCACATGACTGCAACCAAGAGAATCTTGAGATATTTGAAAGGAAGCGAAGTTGGCTTATGGTATCCAAAGGAAGGTGGATTCAAGCTAATTGGCTATTCGGACTCGACTATCTTTGGATGTAGAGTTGACGGGAAGAGCACCTCGGGCACATGTCAAATGCTTGGAAACACTAATTTCTGGTTTAGCAAAAGCAAAATTCAATAGCCACCTCTACAAATGAAAGCGAGAATACATAGGCTGCGGCAAAGGTTGTTGTTTACCAAGTCTATGGATGAGGCAAAAACAGAGACTATGAAGTTGAAGAAAAGGAAATTCCAATCATGTGTGATAGCACAAGTGCAATTGCAATCACTTAAAATCATGTGTTGCACTCAAGAACAAAGCATATCGATGTCAAATATCACTTCATAAGAGATCATGTTGAAAAGAAGGACATCACCTTGGAATATATTTCAACGATAAACAAATTGGGTGACATATTCACAAAACCATTATGTGAGTCAAGATTTGAAGAACTCAAGCATGAGTTAGGGTTAATTGAGTGAGTGACACTCGGAAGACTCAAAGAAAAGAAATGAAACACGAAAAGGGAAAAAGAGTTGAACTCTCAAATCGCCTAAATGAATCAACCATATCGGAAAGACAGGTTATGCAAGTTAGGCGACAATTTGAGTCACTAGGAGAACTATGAGAAGAAGAGTTAAATCGGCTAAGGGATAAGTTTGAGTCATTTATCGGAAAGGGACAAAAACGCGGTCGTTTTTACTAAGCGGGAATGTTTTTAAGAATGACGTCAAATAATTATGCGTGTACGAGCAAAAGCCGCACACCAAGCTTATGATTGGATATAAATCTTTGCCGCGTTAAATACGAGGCATTAAATGCTAATCGGCGTGCAAAATCTAAGTTGTTGATTTCGATCACATTTCAAAAACCACCCGCACGTCCTTTCATGAACCATACTTAAACCATTTTCGTATGTTTCTCTCACACATTACCAAAACTGCTTCATTTCTCTCTCAAAAGAAAGGCAAAACTCTCTCAAAAACCCTATCAATCTTCAAATCATCTTCTAAGTTTCATTCGGTGAAATACTAAAAATGGCATCTACTCACGATTTTGTCAAGATAGGAAAGCAAATCCACACCGGGTCTCTTTGTGGATTTCGAGGAATGGTCAAATAGGGGTCCGATGACGCCATCATAAAGAAGATCGTTGAAAAACTCGAAACTCAAACGATCGGCTAAAACCATTTCGACGATGGACTTTTCGATGACCTATGTGGAAGAGGTCGCATGATTCTACGTGAATGTTGAGATTCACGATGAGGGGATCAAATCCTCTTCACGGGAAGGAGTTCATCATCACCGCCAAGGATTTGGCGAGAACACCGCTTATTCTGCGGAAGGAGCACCGAAATCAATGAAGGCGATGTTGACTTGGCTGCCGCTTGGAAAGAAGTAGCCAAGACCGACTATCTTTGAAAAGATAGTCTACATGACTAACAAGAGGTGGCTTGAAGGAGGACTACCACAAATTGTTGGTCATTGTTGCCAAATTCATAGACATCAAATTTGGTAGCTTTGACCAACCGTCCCAAGCGAAATTGATCGTAATGGCTGCGATCATTGAAGAAAAGAAAGTGAATTTGAATTTGAGTTTGTCTCACGGGGACTGCGCGAGAATGTAGGAATAAATCCTTCAAGGAGGGCGGAATGTTTTGAGGTTCCCTAGGATACGGTCCCTGTGATTGGCCTAGGGTGATAGAGGTAAAAGAGTCCTCTTCGACATGGAAAGCGTTCCATCTAAACAAGAGGATGTTCGAGATCAAACCTCTCTAAGCGCGAGAAGAGAACCTACGCTAAGAGAGGCGTCACGAGTGAGGGGGAATCACCGACCACAAGATCTGATTGTCCCCTCTCCACCTAGAAGAAGAAGGCGCCCTGCGCACTGCTAAGAGAATATTTGCCCTGCGTGAAGAAAGAAAAACAAATCGCTCCCCGCCCCTACAACCGAGTCACACGCCCCCTCGCAGCCGTGTCTCCCGCCCCTGCACGCGGTGGAGAAGGAACCATTAATCCCTTCTCCGGTGATCAAGAAAAGAGGATCGCCACAACAAGGAAGACAACTACCTCTAAGACATCTGCGAAGGCATTCACCTTCAATGAACCAGGAGGTAGTCGAGCGAAAATCCCTTTGGTTAAAACAAAGAGAAGAAGAAGACTTTCCAAGCTCTCCGAGCTTGAAAAAGACACCGAGTCTGTCACTCACCGGAGAAGATACTTCGAGACTATTGGAGAAGTAGAGTCTCCGGAAGTGATTGATGAAACGCCAAGTCTCTGCGAAAGGCCGATCGTGAGACAACTTGAAGACCAGTTGTGAGTCGAGCAATGAGGAACAAAGAATGGTTGAGGCAAAATCGAATCACCCGGTTGGGGGTTGTTTCTCCACCTCTAACAGATCTTTCTTTGAAGGCGTTGAGCGGCGAAATCCGCTACCACCGATCAATACCGGAAACGAGGGCCAAAGCAAGAGGATGATGAAGACGATGTAGTCATGCACTCTCCATTGTATCCGACATCTAAAATCGTCCGCGAGAGTGGAGAAAATGGAAGTTGAGCCTGTCCCGCAGTGCGGTTTGAATATCCGAGTTCATTCTTTGAGGAAGAAGAACTCTTGATTTCTTGAGGTGAACACAAAGATCTTTGCAAGCCCTTGACGAGGATAATTGCATAAATATCTTGAAATTCGAAAAGAAAATGAACGGGCTAAAGCAATCGAGGACGCAGAGCACGTGAGAAGGACAACATCTCGCTTCTATCACCGACACCACAGAGCATACACATCCTCACTTTGACGTCCTATCGAGAAAGTGATGAGGATCTGGACCTGTTCTTTGCCCGCGAAAAATTGCAAATCTTTCTGCGCAATGCAAGAATCGAGAATCCTTCATGAACAAAGAATGATGGAGGGACCGGGAGAGTCCTCCAAAACACAACCGTGGAGATAGACCCAATGGGAGTGGTGCGACATATTGCCACCGTTATTCTTTGCCACCACTTCCCCAAACTCACTCGGAAGAAGGAATTAAAGAATCGGCGATGAAACTAGGATAGTGGGGACCCCGATTGAGCCAACCCCTAATGAAGGTGTCTTACCACCGCCCCAACCGTTGAATACTTAATGGGAACAGACGGAGTCCGAGACGAGTGACCCCATTCCAAGTCACTCACCGGTGTGTGCCACCGAGGGAAAACTCTCTCCACCGCGGCAAGGTCGGAGGATGTTGCGGTGACTCCACAATGAATCTAGGAGGCGAAGTGGAGAAGGAACAAACACAAAGTACAGCAAGTTGTCATCGACGAGGCTCGAGAGAGTTGAGACTCTCACTGAGGTGCCAACCGCTCACGAAAGGCTAATAATGACGCTGCTGATGCAAAATGTCGAGACACGGAAGGAACAACCACAGGAGTTAACAATCTGGCGACGAAAGTGCAATCCATGGAGTTGAGACTCCAATGGATGCCACCGAAAAGACCCTAAGACAGTGACACACCGAAAGGGATGTCCAAGGCCTCGCTACGATTGAGAGATCAAGGAGATAATGAAGGCCAACGGGAGGTTGAGACTTCCCGGGGTAAAAAAGAAGTCAAGTGCAACATCTCTCCTGCTATCATTGATCCATCGAGAAAAGGAGATAAGTGCGCTTCACGATTCCCAAGATAATCTGATGTAACCTTTCTCGGGATCGGAAGGAGACGATGAAGCCGAGTCATCCCCCGTGATGATCCAAAAGACTCACCGAGGATGTTCCAACCACGAGTAAGTCGACCAAGTCTACTCGTCAAACTTACAACTTTGATGATGAGCCACCCATGGAAATCTCATCATCGTCCGATGACGCTTTCCGATAAGGCCGAGGACCAGTCAACTCACGTGGAAAAAAACCAGTGAGACCAACGAAGCTGTTGAGACAGCTGTGAGGCTCGGCAAGTCAATCAACTTCACAACACCCCAGTTGAAACAGAGTCCACCGCGCGGGCTCCCCAAGCCGCAAAAGGAGTTCGACTCCATAAGGAACTTCACGAGCACCACTCATCATTGACCAAATCCCGGTTGCCCGTGATGATCCCTTTGTAGAATCATTTCCTTCTCTCCGGAGGTACCCGACCTCCCTGAAGAGTCGAAAAGAGATCTCGAGCACTTCCACAGACCAGATCATGTCATTCCATCGGATACCATCGTTCGGTGACTATGATTTTGACGCTGCTTTCTGGCCGTCACCGCAATGAGAGGAACATCTGGAAGTTCGGGAGGTGTTCAAAGCATTATTTATCAAATTGAACGGATCGAGACGCACCAGGCCTCGATGGACATGAGACTGGATAACAGAGATGCCAACTTTACTGGCGACTTGAGAGGCATAATAGTCGAGAATCGGGAGTGGTGGCGCAAAGATGAAACAATGCGTGTGGAACAAGCTAGATATTTGAGAACATTGTTCAACAAGGCGTTGGTATGGCGGCTGACAATGCGTGCGAAGACAAAATTGAGAGAACACATTGAGCACATGCATGAATCTCACATGTTTCTTTGAGATAAAGGCTGCTGCGTGAGCAAAATAAGAATGAGCTCCTGCGTATGGAAGAAAACATGGATCGAAAATTCAGCCTTCTCATGGTTTGCCGAGATGAACTAGCTTAAAGTCGAATCCAACTCTACTCGCTACGAGTTTCGCAAGAAGATACTTGCAGCCAGACTGAAGCGAACTTGGCTATCGCTGTCAGGCTGACTTCACTTCTGCTGCTAGTTTGTTTCAGGGTTCCTCTCCTTTGATGATGCCAAAAAGGAGAAGAGGAATACCTAAAAAGCGTCACTGGGATCCGAAGTTGAGAAGGATGGAGCAGCGTGAAAGGAAAAGACAAATGAGGAAGTTTCAAGAGAAAAGAAAGGGAAGTCTGTTGAGGGAAGGATCGAGAGATGTGACCTTGATGATTGCACAAACCCCCAACAAGGTCTTGTCACGGTGATATTATCAAAAACTCCTAGTGACTACGCCACTCCAACACTGTTGTATCTATGGCCGACAAGAGAAAAGACATTGAAGCGAGGATGGAGGAAGTGGAAGGAAGGATGAATGCCCGAGTTATGGATATTTTGAAACAACATGGAGGCATTCCGGTGAGATGAGACATTTATGCCATCTCGAGATCTTTTGAACCGAGCCAAGATCGTTGATGAATTTAAAACGCCGCATCTCAAGGATACTTCGCAAACATGTCCATGGCTCAAGCCTGGACTTATCTTGAAAAAAGGTCTCACACTATGTGAAGAAGGCGACAGAAAAGACTACCGGCAAACTCTGCTGGTCACTCCGCTAGTCACTCGCTTGGGAAAAAGAAGGCCCCACAAATTCACGCCCGGATGAAGAGGTATAGGAAGAAGCGAGGAGGAGAGGTTTCTGACACAGACCTCTGCCCAAAAACATTGAGTACATAGATCCGGGCAAAGAGGAGGGATCTCTTTTTCGGTTTTGTGAAGTAGCCAATCTGCAGTGGCTAAGAACAATCTTTGAGTATGTGAAAAGAATTGAAGAAGAAAATAAAAGACAAACTCGGCTATGGGAGGAGAGACAAGAGAGAATAAGAAGAGATGAAGGTTGCCGGAAGGCGTATGAAAAGAAGAAAAAGCGGTGAAGATGAGAAAAAGAAAAGAAGACCGAAGATGACGGATGAGAAGAAGAAGAAAGAAGGAGGAAACGAAGGAGATGAAGTGTTGCTATCCACCCCTTCATGTATTTTACTATGTAAATACACTTTATGTAAATGTACCGTAATAGATCTCAAATTCTCTTTTTTTGCGTAGACATAGATGTTTGCTCGATAATCTTTGTAAACAGATTGTGTAAAGGACAATAATGTTATGACCAATAAAAGAATTGATTCTACGCATACATTCTTTGTGAATGCACTATCTCGTATGTATCTTTGCTATTTACACTTTGAATGTATAAGTTTTGGCATCATCAAAAAGGGGGAAATTGTTGGGAAATTTATTGTTTAGATTTTGATGAATGCCATGTAAAACTTAGAATAGGAAGTTGGCACCCCATTTTATTGTAAATCGCATTGTAATAAATAGGGCTAGTCAATTTGAGTTAAGTCGGCTATGCCTAAACATGCAAGAAGACAACCGGAGACTAGAAGGAAGACTCATTGCAAGACAACCGAGTATGGCAAAGAAGAGAAGACGGGAACTCGATGAAGGTGCAACAGATGCATGCTGAGTAAAGTATCGATCAAGTCAACTCAAGATAGCCAAGTCTCAAATTGAAGTGACAAAGAGTCATCCAATGATTGGAAGCGGACTCTAAGTCACCTGGGGAAAGCAAGGAAATGCGATCAAGTTGAGATAATCGAAAGAGATCCGTTGCACAGAAATCAAGAGAATTACTTAAACAAGTAATACCTCCATGCTACCTTTCTTGAAGTGCTCGGTCCCGAGAAGCGTGCAAAATGAATAAACCAATGGGAAACACATCGCACCATGTCGAACTCCTCAAAAGTCAAGAACAATTCATACGAGGAAGTGGCAATTCCAAGGATCGCAACAAGACAAGCCAACGACCACAAGTGTCTTTTGAGAATAAGCCTATCTCTTCAACGGACAAATTTTCAAAAGAACACTATAAAAGGCCGAGGAGTTTATTTGAGAGAATGTTGGTTACCTTGACATTTAAAAAACAAATACGAGCTAGAAAAGCAATATCTCAGTAACCAAAAATATTCTCAAATCATTCAAGTTCAATCCTCAAGCCTAAACTACGAAGAAATCAATCCAACACTCACCTGTGAAGGAAAGATAACTTCAATCAGTTGAAGAGGAAATTATTGAAGAATCAAGGGCCTACATTCCACGGAGGATTGTAGGAAGGTTGAAGTTGAACCGATCTCAAGTTTTTGGAGGGCTTCGTGATCAAATCCAAAGAGCTTGAGCAAGTGGGCTGTAGTAGCAAGCGCAAAGCCTTACTGTGAAGAAGCCGAGTCGTCACGAGAAGCCACCGCGTGACCAAGGTATCTCCAGAGTGAGTCCCAGGATCAAGTCGGGCCAGTGTGATCAAGACGTATCCGGACCCCACTCAGATATCTTGATCAATACCTAGTGGATTCCTCCAGGAGTTGGAGAAGAGAGGTAGAAGAATTACCCCATCTTCGAACCTCTATAAAAACTTATCGTGTCATTTACATTTCAAAGACTTTAATTCCTGCGTCTTATTTATTTAACTCTCATAAATTTGCTATCCACTTGATAATCTCTAAAGTACTAAACCAAGTTTAAGGTGTTAAGTCTTCCACTGAAAACAAACTACGCTTGAACTAAGTCTTTAATCTTAACAATTGAGTTATTCTATCAACAAAGCAATCGAGTTTGTTGAGTGACTAACTCTACTGATTAACCAAATTAGTCATTCACCAAGGATACAACCGTAGTATCAACTCAAACATTTAAAAGGACTAAATCTAAAAGTTGGTAAGGTTTATTCAACCCCTTCTAAACCTTACACTCACACCCCTTAGGACCTACACTTCTCCATTGCGGCTGCAGGGCAAGAGACACTACTAAAAGCGTGACTTTCGAGTGCAGGGCGGGAGCGATTTCTTTTTCTTTCTTTGCAAAGCACAATCTTTCTTGGCGTACTGCGGAGCGACGCCTTCTTTGATGAGGGGAGACAGTTGTATCATCGTGGTCACCGATTCTCCTCGCCTCGTATCGCCTCTCTTAGCGTAGCTCTTCTTGCGCCTGAGAGGTTTGATTGAAACATCCTCTTGTTCACATGGAACGCTTTCCATGTCGAAGAGGTATCCTTTACTTGCATCGTCCGCCAATCACCAGGCCGTATCCCAGAGGAACCTCCAAACGTACCATCCTCCTTGAAGGATTTGTTTCCAACATTCGGCAGTCTGTTGTATACAAACTCAGCCCAATTCACTTTTCTTCTCTTCAATGATCGCATCCATCAAGATCAATTTTGCTTTGGACAATCGGGGTCAAAGCCGCCAAATTTAATGTCTATGCATTTGGCAACAATGTCCGACAATTTGTGGTAGTCCTCTTTCGAGCCTCTTATTAGTCAGATAGACTACTTTCAAAGACAATCGGACTTGGCTTTCCTTCCAAGCGCGCTAGGTCGACATCAGCCTTCATAAATTTCCGGCTCCTTCCACCGGCAATAAGCGATGTTCTGCACGCGGATCCTCGGCGATAATGGTGAACTCCTTTCTATGAACAGAGGAATTGATGCCCTCATCATGAACCTCGGCGTTCACATAAACGCGCGACCTCTTCTCGTAGGTCATAGGAAATCCATCGTCAAAAATGGTTATAATCCGTATTTTTCCAAATTATCGAATCTTCTTCACGAAGGTGTCATCGGACCTTGTTTAACCATACCATCAAGTCCACAAAGAGACCTGGTGTGGATTTACTTTCCTAGCTTGACAAAATCATGAGTAGATGCCATTTCGAGATGTTTTACCGAACGAAACTTAAAAAAATGAACTGAGGATTGATAGGGTTTTGAGAGAAAATTTTGCTTTTGCTTTGGAGAGATGAGATGAATTTTGGTAAAGTGAGAGAAAGCTGACGAAATGGTTTAAGTATGGTTCATGAAAGGACGTGCGGGTGGTTTTTGAAATTTGATCAAAATCAACGGCTTAGATCTTGCGCCGATTTACATTTAATATCTCGCATTTAATGCGGCAAGATTTATATCCAATCATAAGCTTGGTGTGCGGCTTTTTTGCCTGTGACAGTCATAATTATCTTGACGTCATTCTTAAAAACATTCCGTTTAGTAAAAACGACGCGTTTTGTCACTTTGCTCATAAATGACTCCCTTACTCCTTAGTTCGATTCAATCCTTCTTCTCACTCCTCTCCTAGTGACTTTCACCGGCCAGCTAAGTCGATCAAATTGCTTTTCCGACACGGGTGATTCACTTAGTCAATTACTTAATTGACTCTTTTTCATCTTTTCATGTTTCATCTCTTTTCTTTGAGTCTTCCGAGTGTCAACTCACCAATTAACCCTAACTCATGCTTGAGTTCTTCAAATCTTGACTCATAACGGTTTTGTGAATATGTCACCTAACGCTTATCGCTTGAAATATATTCCAAAGTGATGTCCTTCTTTTCAACATGGTCTCTTATGAAGTGATATCGGACATCGATATGCTTTGTTCTTGAGTGCAACACAGGATAATGAGTGATTGCACTGGCACTTGTGTTATCACACATGATTGGAATTTCCTTTCTTCAACTTCATAGTCTCAAATCTTGTTGTCTCATCCATAAGACTTGGGCACAAAGAAACGCCACGCTATGTATTCTCGTCAAATTGTGAGAGGTTATTGAATTTTGCTTTTTTGCTAAACCAGAAATTAGCCTATTTCCAAGCATTTGACATGTGCCTGAGTGCTCTTCCCGTCAACTCTACATCCAACATAGTCGAGTCAATAACCAATTAGCTTGAATCCACCTTCCTTTGGATTCCATAAGCCAACTTCTTGGCTTCCTTTCAAATATCTCAAGATCCTCTTGGTTGCGGTCATGTGGCTTTTTTTTTGGGGCGATTGAAATCTTGCACATACACCTACAACAAAGGTGATGTCCGCCCGCTTTGCTTCTTTGTGAGATAGAGTAATGATCCAAAGTGCTATGTATCTTGTTTGATCTACAAGCTTGCCATCCGCATCCATATCCATTTTGACTAATGTATTCATTGGTATTTTCACGAAGACTTCTCTTCCATACCAAATTTCTTCATTAAATCTCTGGTGTATTTTGTCCGACTTATGAAGGTTCCATCATTCAAATTTGTTTCACTTGAAGTCAAGGAAGAATGTCGGCTCTCCCATCATGCTCATTTTAATTTTCTTTGCATGAGATTTGAAAATTTATCACACTGACTCTTTGTTTGTGGATCCAAAGATGATATCATGCACATATATTTGAACAAGCAAAAGATACTCTTCCTATCTTGAATTCTCAAGAGTGTTCATCCCACTTTGCCTTTTGAATCCGTTCTCCAAGAATTGTGACAATGTATCATACCATGCTCAGGTGCTGTTTCAATCCATATAGAGCTTTCTTGAGTTTGTATACTTTATCTCCA
Organism: Rehmannia glutinosa; assembly: GCA_016081115.2. Lineage (NCBI taxonomy): Eukaryota > Viridiplantae > Streptophyta > Magnoliopsida > Lamiales > Orobanchaceae > Rehmannia > Rehmannia glutinosa. Next base: position 3,439 of record JABTTQ020003351.1, on the reverse strand, counting down.
AGAGTCTTCTCGCTCAAATCCTCGGAGGTTGTTCAACATACACTTTTCTTCCAATAAACCATTAAGAAATGCACTTTTCACATCCATTTGATATACAATAAAGTTCTTGAGTCGCATAGGCAAGAAACATCCTTATGGCTTCCAATCTTGCCACAGGGGGCAAAAGTTTCATCAAAATCTATTCCTTCTTCTTGGAAATACCATTTGGCTACCAATCTTGCTTTGTTTCTTACCACGTAACCTTCCTCGTCATCTTGTTTCTCGAACACCCATTTAGTGCCAATAACATTTTGATGGGTAGGTCTTTTGAACCAATTCCCACACTTTATTTTTTTTCAAACCGATTTAGCTCTTCTTGCATGGCTTGAATCCAATGTGTGTCATCCAATGCTTGTGACACATCTTTTGGCTCTATTTGTGATATGAAGCATGTGAACGCCGCTTGCCGAGTTCGATCTTGTTTTGACACCTTCTCTTACATCTCCAATGACTAGTTCTCGTGGATGGTCTTCACCATCTTACATCAAAGTTGGAAGTAAGTTAGATCGATTGATCATCTTGCAAATTTGTGTTGTTCGATCACTCTCTCATCATCACTTATTGCAGATTTTCCTGCTAGCTTTTTGAGACTCCGCTATCTCATCTTCATCCTGGTTTATAATTCCACCTTCAACTTCTACATAGGACTTTTCGCATGGTTGGTTGATTAAAACTTATCACCGACTCTTCAATGTCTTCTCCATTTACATTCGCTCATCAAACACCACATGGATGGATTCTTCGTAACCATAGTCCTCTTTGTTGAGTACTCACCGTGAAGGTTTAACTTTCGATTAGAGTATCCCAAGAAGATACCTTCATCGCCTTTAGCATCAAAGGCCTTTAAATTATCTTTGCCATTGTTATGGATGAAGCATTTGCATCCAAATATTCTAAAATATGCAACATTTGGCTTTCTCCCCGTCCGGATCTCATAGGAGTCTTTTGTCACCGTTGTCATTTATCATGCATCTATTTTGAGTATAAAGATGTCAGTGTTTATTCTTTCACCCAAAATCTTTTAGGTAGCCCTGCTTCGCACTAACATGGTCCTTGCCTATTCTTTTGAGAGTTCTATTTCTTCTTTCGCAACTCCATTTTGTTGTGAGTCTTGTCAGAGATAATTCATGACCAATACCATTTTCAATGCAATATTGAGTGATTATACCATTGACAAATCGGTTCCTCGATCTTATTTTGATAATGGTTTGACTCTTCTCATTTTGGATTCTCTTCATCAATTGTGGTAGTTTCTCACAGAGTTTCTTTCTTCTTATACATGAATATTGTCCATGTATATCTTGAGTAGTCATCTACTACCACCAAGGTGTATTTCTTCCCACTTATGCTAGTGGTTCAATCGGACCAAATAGATCCATATGTACCAGGTGCAATATTCTTGTTGAAGATGGACATGTCTTTTCTTTGAATGATGATTTGATTTTGCTTTCCCATCCGGCATGCATCACATACACTTTCCTTCTTATAATTTAGTCCTGAAGTCCTTCTACAAGATCAAGCCGCAAGCTTGTTAATTGTTTTGAAATTCAGGTGACTCAGCTTCTTGTGCCATGCCCAACTTAATTCGGTTTGCGCTCTTTGCTAGTAGACAAGTGATTGGTGTTGCGGATTGACCAATCTACCACATACATGTTCTTCTTTTGTCTGCATCCTCGCAACACAACTTCATTGATTCGTCCTTGATTTGGCATATACCCATGTTGAATCCAACATTATAACCCTTGTCACAAAGTTGGTCGATGTTAGCAAGTTGAAGTTGAGTCCTTCAACATATGCACGCAATCCGAGATTTCTAATCCATTTTTCTTGATGGATCCAAAGGCCTTATTTCTCCTGAGCTTCATTTCTCCAAATATGACTTTTGCACCTTCCTTTGAATTTTGATAGAATTTTCTTGTTTCTCGTGCCTGCAGAATGTGCCCACTATCCATGTACCAGGTTCCTTGGCACTTAGTTGTTCCTTGAACCCAATCAAGGAAATTAAGTTTTAGTACCCATACTTGTCTGCGGGTCCCGGGGGATTAGTATTGTAAGATGATCCAACCAACATATAGCCAAAATGATTTGACTCTGGGGTTGCCATCTATCGCCGCTGCCATAATCATAATTAATTTTGGCAAATTGCTTGGGGGTTTTAGGTTCATACATTGTCTCTTTTGTCCGTATGCATGTGTATGCGTGTTTTAGCAATCGCTTTCTTTGGGGTAGCCGTGATATCTCCTCGAGTGTAGTGCATTAGTGCATATGTGTGTTGGTAAAAGGCCCTTATTTCTTTGGAATGGCTTTTGGCCGAGTTCTAGGCCTTGCCACTTAGGCTTATATTCCACGGATCTTTCTTTGATAGTTCACATTATTCCAATCGCTTGGCTGGTAGTTTCTACCATTCCCATCATATATATTTCTTTTATAGAATTTCTGGGACTTTTGGTAGCTCTGTTTCTTCTTTCAGTATTTCCTATTTGGAGTTTGCTTTGAGAACTGGGCCGGATTTCTTCTCGCCAAATGTCATCTCAAAGACACTCAACTCGATGCTTTCTTTCCTTTATAACCACGGCCGGTTTGCTTGTGATTGTGCTTTGGAATAAATGTGTGTGTACCATTTGGAGTTTTGGAATTTTGAGATATTTCATTACTTGAAGATCCTATTTCCAAAATCACTTTTGGAGCTTGACATAGCACGAGGAATTAAATCCTAAGCCCTGTCTTGTCTCCACATTCTTTTATGACTCATAATAAGGTCATCCAGGATTTAGATGCCTTAGTGAATGAGGCAATCACATTTTTGGAGTCATTCTCCTCTTTTCTATAGCGATTATTTACCTCGCTATTAACTTAGCATTTTTGGCGCTGAAACTTTTATTCTCACTGACTATTTGACTTGATGCTAAAACTACCTCCCTTAGTCACCGAGAGTTTTCTTTAGTAAGTTTGTTTTATCATTTAGTAGTGTGTGTGAGGATTTAATGTGTTCAAAGTCTTTCATCATTTTGCACAATGAATCATAAAGATCACTGGTGATGAAGTGTGTGTGTCACGGTCACTATCACTAGAATCTCGAGTGTGATGAATTATGTACCTCATCTTCAATTAGGCCGTTGGTCTTGTTCTCGCCATACAAACAGATCAGCTTCTTCTTCAGAGAATCGGAAGAGTTTCACTTACCACTCTCAATCAACCTGTGTCTTTGACTGGTTGTCTCAAGAAATGCACCAACATTGCCTTTTCTTTTGTCTTCTTTTCTCTCAAGACCTTTCTTCTTCAGATGGTTTAATATGCGATATGGGCAATCAATGGCATAAGGATCTTCAGTTGTTCTCTCTGCAGCTCTATAGATTTTCACATTTTGATTTCATTTTTCTATAGTACATGTAATTGAATG